>CM026086.1:3225000-3642500 GCA_014839685.1 Anableps anableps
AAAGAAACGTCTAAGTCAATTCAGTGCCATTTTTGTTTATCGGCCACGGATCATTAACATCAATGCTAAATGTCAAATATCGGTATCGGAGGGAAAAAAGTGGATCAGTGCATCCGTAAATATGAAAACTCCAACTGCTCTCATGCTGAAATTACAACTAAATTCAGCTTTAGACAATCAAGTGAGTTATGCATTAGAAGTCAATTTTATCTTCTTTTTTTTAAAAAAAGTATAACTGGTAAACATTAGAGTTGTACATTCAAAGAATGCTATCATTTGTGTAAAACCAGGCGAATGGATAATCTTATTATAACTGATTGTGTGGTTGAAATTTTGTTTTACTGAACGTCATTATTTGAAGAAAAGGGAGAGCACTGGAATGCTGAAGTTAGTTTAAATATACAAGTTTAAAAAAAAAAAAATATTTAAGAACTTTATCTTAAAAAAAGAAAACATACAGTCATGTAAAAACTTATTTATACCTATACATACCAACAGCTTTTATTCGTAAGTATACAGAACTTGCCAGCACTGAAAGCTTGGATCACTCTTCTGCACTGGATGGATGATAGAATTCCCTCAAGATTCTCTATCCTGATGAAACTGAAGTCATCAACACAGTTTACACCAGTCTTAGTAATGTTTATTCCTATTTTTAATTTCAGAAACAGGCAAACTAATTGTTTCTATATCTGTCGCACAGTGACTTATGAATTACATGAGGCAAGACTGACCCACTGTAATGGCCTATAAACCATTAAACTAACCTTAACACAACAGAATACACTATTCTATCTACAAATTTAACGCTGGGTGAAAAGGATTCCGGCCCAGTTTTAATAAGAAGAAACCTCTAGCAGAACCAGAATTTGCTCAGTGTAAGCGGCCATCTGCCTCGACCAACTGGGTGTTTGAGAAAACAGAGCAGACACACAAAAACGAAACAGAAGCACTGTTCCAGGAGTACTTTCTATATCAGAGGAAAATTAAGAAGTTAGTGGCAGTAGAAGCTCCTTCAGTTGCTTCATGTCGTAGAGAAACACAGCTTAACACAGAAGCTCTGAGCCGGTTTTAAAGGTTATAGGATGAACATACAGTGAGTCGCAGCAAAACCTCAGCCAGTAGCTTTATGTAGGAGAGAGACAGGGTTAAAAACTGGAAGACAGGGCCAAGTGTGTCATCTATAGAAGGAGAACATGAGGTTGTTGGCTACAGCAGCTCAGCTGATGCCCCCCTCCAGAAAGGTGTCACAGCTAAACAGAATGCCACACCAGATGTAGCTTTTATGAAGAGTAAAAAACTCAAAAGCAGAAATAACACCAAATATTGTAAATTGATGCAACTAACACTGGCAGTTCAATGTGTTTTTTTTTTTTATGTCATGTCACTGATAGATTGCTGTTTTTCTGAACATTGGGCTTTTACTGGTATTGTTCACCTGTCTTCTCTTATATTCTTTGGTTTTGGTTATTAAAACTGTTCTTAAATGCCAACTCATCTGCACATGTAAGGGCAAAGAACGGTTTGTTTTAGCACTGTGAAAGACTTATAGCCATGAATCTGGAGCTTTTGTTGTATTTTTTCTCTGCTGCTCCACTTCCTGGTTCTGTGTAACTGTGTATTCTTCTGCCAGTTGGATAACAGAGGGCTTAGTGACTCCTCTATGTATCGTTTAAGTTGCTGCATTTGTCCCAGATTCAGCAGAGAGCTGTAGTTAGACAACATTTAGAAAACTATGATCTACGGAGATCTTACCAGTCTGGAATTGCTGTAGGCCAATATTCTGTGGAAATCCAGAAGGGCAGGGGATTTATTTACCTTTTCAGTTAAATTCATAACTAATACTAGTTGTTTACACAGAGACAGATACAGGAAGGAGACTGAGGCCAGAAACCATTTTAACACTGATGCCCAGTGAAATAGGTTATCAGCTTCTAAAGTTAGTTTTACTATTAAGAGCAAAATGCCATCAAAGGTTCGAGGCATTGGGCTTTTTGGAACAGCATAAGAGAACCCATACTGAGCTCTGTTCTGCCTCTTATTATGTTACTGCTGTCATGTCCTAGGTTGTTTTGGGGTTTGAGTATTTGACTCTAGTTTTGATTACTGTTTTTTGTTTACCTTAGTCTCTTATTTTTTGATTAGACCATTCTCATTTCTGTTTTACTTTATTTCAGTCCTTTCTTAGTTATTCTAGGTTAAACATGTTTAT
The DNA here is from genome assembly GCA_014839685.1 of Anableps anableps. Classification (NCBI taxonomy): domain Eukaryota; kingdom Metazoa; phylum Chordata; class Actinopteri; order Cyprinodontiformes; family Anablepidae; genus Anableps; species Anableps anableps. The sequence continues at coordinate 3,227,213 of CM026086.1, forward strand.
TTATTCCTTGTGTCTAGTTATTCTTTGTTGCTGTTAGATTCATTTTCCTGGTTCCCATGTTGCTCACACTCAGCCCCTGCTGCCTCTCTCTCTCTCCTCAGTGTGCTTTCTGCTCATCCCCCTCACACCTGTAACCCTTTAGCCAATCAGCCTCAGTCTGTTGTTTCAGCATTCACACTCACAGTATTCAGACTCCTCTCCTGCTCTCACTCCTCACTGGATCCTCCTGCTATCTTCCTGTTACCTTCCCCACTTTACCGCCCTTACCCTGCTGACTTTCCACCTGGATTCCAGTATTTTTGTTCAGCTCTGGCTCCCTGCATTCCCTGTGTTTTTTGTAAGTTTTTGTTCTTCATTTTTTACTTTAAATTACTAAATCCACCTGCCGCCTCTGCCTCTCTGCATTTGGATCCACTATTACTACCCCCAACCATGACAACTGCAAGCTGCAGCATATTACAGAGACCTCCAAGAAGTCTACATTTCAAAATAAAGATTTACTTTCAAAGGATGAGTAGTTTCACAGTGGGAATTCAAAACCTTTTATTTGAATAAAAATGCATCAAAAGCAATGCTTCCTCCAAATTAGGTGACGAGAGACAATCAGTGTAACACACAACCTCATTAACCTCTTCTATTCATCACTTTCTCACTTTAAGCTGTCCTAGTGTTACTACAGCCCCTAATAAAGATGTCACTAGCACAACATGAATGACAGGCTGTGATTCTATAGCCACTCGACATGTGCACGTACACCACACTGCGTTACAATCGTTACATTTCTTTATCCAAAAGTGGACAAAATCACATGAAGAATAATGGCATTAATCACACTGACCACTACCTCCATCGGTCCAGCAGGTTATTTTAAGGTAATGCAAAAAAATAATGCTGTTGCACAAGATGCGTTGCAGTAGAAAAGTTGTTCCTGGCTTGGAGCTTGTTTGTCTTGTTTTTATCTGGCTTTTCTGCTGTGTAGCCCAGAACACTCTTGTAAATGAGACATTTGATCTCAAAGAGTTTTCTCTTCCTGGTTAAATAAAGGTTACAAACAATATTTACACATCCTTTTTGGGCCATCCTAACAGATGTAATACATTTCTAGGTTATTTCTAGACCATTCATCTTCATTTTGCTAATGATGTATAAGGAATGTTAAGTGTTTGTTCAGATCATCAGATTTGACTGAATTTTATTACCAGAGTTCATCAAAAAGTTCTACTTTTGTACATTCTTCTGTTCATGCAGAAGGAAATCTTCATATGGACCTTGGAGAATGAGCTTGAATTAGATTTGATCAAAATAAACCGTTTTTTTCTCTTCTGCTTGGTATTTAAAGTGTTGCAGTCCTCTGCCTTCCAGCCGATTTGGCATTTTCCAGTATGTCCACATTTCTCAGAGCAAACGCTGCTGCTTGCAGCAGGCCAACTTTCACTTGTATCTATATGATTGCCTCCTATCATTCTCAACTCATTTGCATATTAGCAGAAAGAACCTACAGCTGGCCAACACTGACAGCCTTCTAAATGTTGACCCCCACAACCTTTGAACGCTCCATGTTAAAAAGATTGACTCTCCCACTGCAGTTTTTCCATGTTAATGTAGACAAATTAAAGCTGAGATTTGTTGACACCCTTGACTGATGGCAGAGCCTGCAGAGCTTAGAAGTGGAAGCTCTGTACCCAGAGAGTATGTTGGAAAGGAGAGATCAAGTCGATTTAGTGATGTTTGCCCACAGCTGGAGTGGTATTTAGTAGTAGTTAATATTATTTGTCAGACTTTTGGTCAAAAAGATAGAAGTTGAGGGAAAATATTCAGTTGTGGGCAAAGGTTTTTGCTCTGACACAATATTGTATTTGTTTATTTGCAACTGGAGACATTGGATTTTATTTAGGGGTATTAGGGTCACAATTTTTAGAATTTTATTTATAACATTCTGAAACAATCGAAATAATCATAATTAACTGATTATTGAAATAATTGTCAACTAATTTAGTAATCGATTAATTGTTAACTGGAGTTTACAGACTTTAAAACATGCCATTTGCTGAAAGAACAACATACTCAGAGCCAAAACTGTACAAAGAATACAGACATTTTGCATTTAAGATGAAAAACCTTTGTTGTCTGTAAATAATGTTCTACCCAGAACTCCTCAGGTGGCAGTTTTAGTCCCACCTGGTTCAAATTCCGTAAAAGAAATAATAATAATAATAATAATAATAATAATAATAATAATAATACATTTTGTTTGAGGGCACCTTTCAAAAACCCAAGGTCACCTTACAAAAACAAACAGACAAAAAACAACAAATAATAAACGGAGTTGGCAACAATTATATAAAGCAAGTCAGTAAACAAGATGCAACAGTTAATCCATGTTAAAGTGAATCTGCCAGTCTGAACAGGAGCGTTTTCAGCTGGGATTTAAAAGAGGGAAGAGAGTCTCTGTTCCTAACGGCAGGAGGAAGGAAGTTCCAGAGCCGAGGAGCACAGCGACTGAAGGCTCTTATTAAGCACCTTTAGCTATCCAGTTATTAATCATTTAATAGAAAATACACAACATATCAGCTCTACACTGTATTGATGTTGAATCAAGCAGAAAGGGCTGAGTTTTTCACGTTGATGTTAGAAGTATTTTTTTTAGCTGCAGATGCATCCGAAGCGACAAATGACCAAGCGTTCACTAAAGGAACACTGTTATTGCATTTTAGGCAATAAATGTTTATTTCCTTATTTTAAAAAAGGGATTGAATTATTTGTTTATTTGCATTTTCTTATGCATTTCTAATATTATATGAAATAAGCTTAAGTGGTTAAATCTGCTAAATGTTCTAATTTTTTAATCTGATTAATTGTCAAAGTGATCCATTACTAAAATAATCATTAGCTGCAGTTTTAATCATTCTCCCTCCAATTCAAAATTTTGCACCACAGACCAATTCAAAGTAGTGCAAAAAATTTGGGCAATGTACATTTCTAAATGTTTTATTTAGATGCTGTGTCTTTCAACATAGAGCTGGAACTTTATCTGCCATTTTCACTAAAGCAGAGTTTAAGCTTTGTTATCTGATCACCACAGAGCGTACATAATTTATGTGGAGACACGTGAGCACTTAGACTTGTGTAACGTGTGTTAGTTACTTAAAGGCCCATGTAGGAGGCGGAGCTTGGACTGCTGATTCAAATAGTGCCATCCTACTAACAATGAGACTGAATGAATCCTGTGAGACACACGGACGCCAATGGATGCCACTGTGTTGGCACATTTATGGGTTGAACATCAGGTTACATGAGCACCAGTGTGGGGGTTGAACCCTGTGCTGATGCTGAAGCATAAGTCCATCCTATTAAAGCTAAAAAAAAAGCTGGAAATATTTCAAGAGGTTTTCATTAAAGGACTTCCTGGTCAAAACTACGTTTAGGAATTTGGAGACTACACATGTGCAGTTTCTGCTTGAATAAAAGTTGTGAAAACACCTTCTAATACCTTTTCTTTGCATTTCAAGGGGTTGCACCAGTACAGGCTACAGGTTTCATAGACAGCTCCCTGAACAGCAACATAATGTAAGATGAAGACTGCTTGGCAATACAATACAAATGACTTTAGCTGACTTTTTCCAGTTTTAGGAGGCTGGGACGTAAACTGTTCTTCTCAGGGGAACTCCGGGTTGCAACAGGCAGCACTCGTCTCTGTATTTCCTGTTTTAAGTTCTAACAGAAAGTTTTGTGGTACGTTGTGTCTTCCTCAGAAACCTCCCACCTCAGTCTTTTCAGCTTGCATTTGGTGACTCCTTTCAATACGATTTGAGGAATTAACTTTAAACAGCATTGAGGCGGGATCTCTGAAGCCCTGATCCTGATCAAAGAGCACCAGAGCTCTCAGATTACCCCTGGAGGCTCTGCTCCACTTTTGTGAATGGTTTTGACTGGAGTTACCACTTTAAACCCAGCAGCGTGTGCAAGGATTACCCAGAGAGAACCCCTGTGGTGTTCACGCTGACCAGCAAGCATCAGGAGGTGAGGTGATAAAGACAGGAAATGATGGCTATAGAGGTGAATGTTGCCTTAATCTCTCCCTGCTATCTGCGTGCTCCCTTTGTGTCGCCTTCTTGGACGCTCACTCCACCCAGGCAGGATTCCATAGAAGCAGAACTTGATACGAGGAGGAATCTTCAGAGAACAAGTAAACAAGTTAAACAAGTGTAATCTCAGGAATTACATAAATGTTATCTGATGCCTCTGCTTTTTCATAATCCCACAAATAGAATGGCTTTGCCCTCGTCTTGGCTACTCCACCCTAAACCCTACACATCTGTGCCGACTGTGAGATCACCGCAAACTCTTGGTTTCACTTCAAAACCAGTTACTCAATTTAATCTTACAAAACCTTTTCAGAAGGGGTGGAGAGATAGAAGTAGAGCATCCTCCCTTGGCTCCTCCCACAGGCTGCAGACACCTCCCTTCTGCTTTAAGCTGTCTGAGGGTAGACCAGCCGCAGACAGTCCCACACTGCACAGCTACAGGTCGCTCTCAGAGATCAGCACAGGTGTGACTGCGTGTGCAAGCGAACACTGTCCAGGCCTGTTAATCATCTGCCTGCTACAGACTCTAGCAGCAGCCTTTTATCACAGACATTTGACTGCTGCTGAGCTCTCATCTTTGCCACTTTGGCTGTATTAGAACCCGTCTCTATTAGACCAGATTAGTTACAAACATTTTAAGTGTGCATCTAAAATTGGCCAGAACAATGAATTTCGATGAAATTTTGAGTAAAATTGGAGGCTTTGGGAAATTCCAGAAGCTCTTGTATGTGTGGATCTGTGTGCCTCAGATCTTCTTGGCGTTCCACATGCTAGTGTCCGTGTTCACTGGGGCCGTTCCTCCTCATCTGTGCCGCTCTGCTTGGCCCTCAGTGGGCTCCTCTGCCACTTTGAACTTCAGCCTTCTGAACGCCCCCGACGGCCAACTCGAACTGTCGTGCAGCATGGCCCTGAACCGCAGCGGCGCTGCAGCTCCCGGAGACGGACACCCGACTGTGAGCTGTCAGGGCGGCTGGGAGTACAGCAAGGAGACATTCCAAAGCACCATAGTAACTGAGGTGAGTGAAAACCCAGCAGAGCGTCTGAAACGTTTTCAAGGTTCTGAAAATCCACAGTTTCCTTTTATGTGTTCAACATAACAACTCCATGCAGCTGTGGAATGTGGAAAGGATGAGCAGTTTTACTACAGAGGGCTCTGTGATATCTGAGACTGAATGGGCTGATGAGATGGACAGATGCAGTTCAGGCATCTTTGACTCTTCCTTGCATGTCCAAGCAGGGTATGTTTATAACATGTGAAGGAGAGGGATGGGGCAGTTACATGACTGGGTCATCCTCTGATATATGTCCTGATTACCAGCTCATCATATTCAGTAAGCTTCAAGGAACAGATTGACAGCTTGTTTAGGAAAACTAAGGAAAAAACAGGAAATCTAGGGTTTTTTCTCTCTTTCTTTTAAACTTGTTTGAAAGTCCTAAATAGAACAGAGCTTTTTTGGGAGTCTTTCAGCTGTTGGCGTTCCTTGAAGGCAAAGGCCGAGAAGTCACGAGCACAGACGTGAACCAACCCATTTGACCTCCTGAGAGTTCTCAGCCAGTTTTACAGCAAATCCCATTCCAGCCTGAATTTGGTTCTAGACCTTAAAGCCCCCTGAAAATCCCAGGGTTATAACAAAAACCTTCTATGGGCTGTTTTTTGTGTGCTGCAGATCTCCCAGTTCACAGTTATTCAACTCAGACAGAAATCAGTTACAGAGTTCATCACTAATGCCCTCCAGTCCTGTTCCAGTTAAAGAGCTGCTTCAGAGTTTTTCACCTACATCTGTCTTTCCTTCTTCTAGTGGGATCTGGTCTGTTCCAACGCCAGCCTCAACAATCTCGGCTCCTCTGTCTACATGTTCGGACTCCTTGTTGGAGCTGTTTTATTTGGTTACTTGGCCGATAAGTACGTTAACAGCCGTTCAAGTATTTACTGACCAGTTTTGAAAAGACAGGTCATCCCAAATGAGTGGTATTCCTCCCTTATGTATTTATGTATTACTTTCTAGATTTGTTTTTGTCTTTTTGTGTCTGTCAGATATGGCCGCCGGATCATCATCCTCATTAGCCTGGCTATTCAAGCAACCTTTGGTGTAGCTGCTGCTTTTGCTCCCAATTTCTACGTCTACACAGCCCTTCGCTTCATGGTCGGAACATCCATCTCTGGTGTTATCATGAACGCCTTTGTTTTAGGTCAGTAGCTCACAGAACCTCGGCTTATTGGCAGAAGTGAAAATCTTCTTCCATGTAGTTTCTACAGCCAGTTGACCCATTCAGGGTCACAGGAGGGCGGTGCTTCTCTCCAGTAATCATTGGCGAGAGGCGGGGTACACCCTGGACAGGTCACCACCCTGGGCAACACTGAAAGAAACAGTCCTTGCAGGAACACACAGCTAGGAACAATTTATCGAGATTAATTTACCTCACTTGCATGTTTTTGGACTGTGGGAGGAACCGTGAATGCATAGAACATGCCAGAGTCCATGTAGAGAGAACCTGATCAGGATTCAGGACCTTTTTCCTGCAAAATGAAAATCCTGAGAACTGCGCCCACTTAAAATCCTGACCCCAGAAATAAAAGGAGCTACTAAAAGTGGTGTTTACTGGTGACGGTCTTTAAAGATAATGAGTGGCACAATTGAGAGGAAAGTGAATAGTTTAGCAAAGTTTTATTCTTTATTTTTTTCTAAAGGCAAAATTCACTGACTTTGTTTCAAGAAAACAAAAACTTGATGACGCCGACAAGGTTAAGTCACAATAAGATGTTCCAGAACTCTGATGATTCTTTCTACTTACATTATAGATAATTACAGATACCAAGCAACACAATCAGCTTTCCAAACAAATATTATAAACCAAGACGACCTGCCAGAACAAATTGTTTTCTTTACATGAAAACCTGCTTTTGCACAGTGACCTCTAGGGAAATGTTCTTTAACTAGTAAGTTAATTAGTTTTAATTTAAATAATTTTCCATCATATTATGAGCTAATACCTGCAGTTTAACACATGCAGATATGCAAATAGTTATGAAGACTAAAATTATTGGTTGTGGGCGATGAAATGATTCAACCATGCGTCCGTGACCTTTCGGGTCACAATCACAGGACCTTTGTGTGTGTCTGGCACCAGCGTGTTTGTTTTGGACTGTTTGGGTTCTGGGGGTGTAGAATGGGGCCTCAGGGGTTAGACTGAGACTTAACAGGTTTGTGAATAAGGTCAGTAGGTTGGTCTCTGTCAAAAATACCAGAACCCAAAGTCTGACAAGCAGAACACATGTTGGAAAATCGGCTCTAGATGTTGTTGTGTAGGTTCAGTCATCAGTACATGCTTTGCTGTGTACTCATGAGTCCCTGCCACACAGGTACTGAATGGACAGGCCTGAGACAGCGCATGCTGGCCGGTATAATCACAGACTACTTCTTTGGCTTTGGATACATCATCCTGGCTGGTGTGGCGTACCTCATAAGAGACTGGCGTAAGCTGCAGCTGGCTATATCTGCACCTGGCTTCCTCTTCATCATCTACATTTGGTGAGTGGGCTGCAGTCTGCACCAGGACAGAAAGTAAAAAATAACAGAATCCTTAAGTTTTTAAAGGGGCAGTATCATGTATTTTTCAGGCACATAGAATCATTTTATAGCACAATCAAGTAACTATGTTACCTTCAGTTGTTACAAAAATGCTGTATATGTCAAATATGACTTAAAAGAAATTTGACTTCATGATTTAATGCCTTGAAATTGGGCCTTTGTCTCTTTAAGTAAGTCCTGCTGTTTCTGAAACTCCACCTTCAGGAAGTCATCACAACAGCTAAGCCCTTTAACAACCAGTGTTGCCCTGAGAAGTAGCTCCAACACTGAGCTCAGCAGATGTGCAGTTCCACCAGGTGTTTGCTAATTGCTGCTGGCTAGTCTAAAGGAGCTGAGTGGGGGAGTCGCAGGGGGAGGGGGGCTCTGTATGGCAGAAGCTCGGCAGCTTAGAAACTGCAGCTCTAAGGAGGAGCTACACCTCGAAGGCGGAGCTAGGTCCATCCAGGTGTTTTGCACAGCTGAATGGTTGCCACGGGAGATTAAAGGATTTCTCAAATATGCATGAAAGAATCAAAGCAACACTCCAAGTATGTTTTTGATGAAGGAATAACATTATAACATGATGTAAAGCTCAAAAAAGTGAATTTTACATAATTCTGCCCCTTTAACAGTATCATAAAGCTGCTTGAGTTGTTTTCTGCTTATGAACTATGGTGATTCATTCTCTGTCTATAAGGCATTCCTCAGACCACAGGAAAATGTGCTGACCTAATTTGAGGTTGCCTCACATGCCTCTTCCAATGCAAGTTATTTATGATTCTCATTTACATTTAACACATGAAACAACAAAAAAACAGAGAGAAAAAAAGAGTGATGCCTTCATTCCAGTGAAAGTGGGGGGCTATGGAACAAGTATGTCAAAAAAATGCCCCAAAGGACTTTGAGGTGATGTTTCATCTTCATTTTTAGCATAGTGCACTTTTCCTTCTCAGGGTTTTGCCAAAATCAGCTCGCTGGTTGATGGCCAACGACAGGAATGAGGAAGCATGGGAAGTGATCCTGAAGGCAGCAGAGATGAATGGGAAGTCTATCTGTAAGGACCTGGAGATGTGTCAGGTAGGAATGTGGCTTTAGTGAATTACCCTTCAACAAGAGTCATGGTTCATTTCATGACAATTATACATAAGGCCCATATCTTTCAAAACCTGTGCTGAGAAACTGCAACCTGTAACCTGTAACTGTGAGTCCCACCTAGTGTTGTTAGAAGCTGTCAGTATCTGACTTTAGAGTTTATGGCATAGTAAGGCAATTTTCTGTTGTTCCTATTTATAAAAATAGTCATTACTGAATAAAACTACAACCCTGAAAGTTACCATGCTCAAAAGAGTTTGTTACATTAGCCTATTGCTAATGTAACAAACTACATTAGTAATGTGTGAAGGAAGGTTGTTTTGGTCATTCTGATCATTCCACAAATTAAAAGACTACAGTTGGCAATGTGTTTTTTTTTTCAATCCAAGGAGGAAGTTTTTCTTCCTTTTGTGGTTTCAGATTGTGTAACTTGATACTTCATATTGGTGACTAAACAGTCCTTCACTCATGTGATGTGTGCATTAGTTTCCGTCTTTGCAATGTTTCAATCATGGGACATCAGTAGATTTGATTGAACTGCAGAATTTCAAACCAAAACCAAGAGGAAAGCGACGTTTCCCATCTGCACAGTGCTGTGATGTTATAGCCATATGTATTATGCAGCTTGACAATTAAGTGATTCATCATAAAGCCAGAACCATATGATGCCATCTTAACTCTCACTGCTTTGATAAATAAATACCATATTCCACCACAAACAGAAGTAAATTACACACAGGCTTACTGTAAATCCACATGTGAACACCTTTCTTTAAAGCTGCTACTTCAAACTCCCGAAGAGTACTTTGGTTTATTACAGCGATGGTAATGTGCCTGAGGTGTTGGTGGGGAACAATGATCTCAGTTTGTTGCTGCCGTGCACAGCTACATAACAACAAGTGGCTGATTGCAGCATGCCGTCTTTCAGGTTGGTGTTCAGCTGCCAACATTAGCTTTAGCTCAAACTAGCAGCCAGTGGTTTTGATCCAGAAGGGAAGCTCCAAGCTCCACGCAAAGGTTACGGGAGATGTAAACAATATTTTTCCATAAAACCTGCCATCCAACTAAGAGGTCTGCAGGGGGAAATCCTTCAGGGGTTTTTTCACTTTCAGATGGGTTTGTTGCAGAGCAGACTGACAGTAACTGCTCATGCATTTTTGTGCAGATAGGCAAGCTCTTAAGTACCCTGCTTTCACATCACATTTTAGACATGTTCCAACGTTGACACCATGACACCTGGATTGTTTTTTCCTGGAACTGTCAGTGTCCCTGGCTGGTTTCTTCTGAGCGTTTTTGCTGTGATGTCCAAAACAGGGTCATTGACACTCAGCAGGAACTCCTCCCACTGCAGCCATCTCAGTCTAGGTCTTGTTTAGTGATTAAGCGTAGAAGAGAAAAGCCTCTGATGCAAAATTAAAAACCATAATTTTTTGCAATAAAACCCCTGATGACAGAGGGGTAGAACAGAGAGAGCATTTACACTGTGAAACTGCATTAAAATCGCTAAAGTCAAGGGAAACTTGTAACATTTAGAGGTATTTAATGAACGTTAACTGACGTGTTCTAAAGGAGAGTGAACCACACACATGCAGCAGCAGTGCATCATTTATTTTTTTCAGGATATACCAGGGTTCTGATGGTTTAATTTGGGTTTCAGAACTTCAGTGGTTTGAAACCCTAAAAGATCACCTTTAAGGAAGGATTTGAGTTTTAGACCACTTTAAACCGATTGTAATGTTGGACATTTTTAACTAGTTTTAAATGCTTAGGAGTCTAAACCAAACATTCCTGGTAAATGAAAAAGTACTACCTTGAAATTTGCCTTTTGTCTTTTTGCAGTTAAAAGCATTAATGTGCATTTTTGTTTCCTTGGTGTGGTTCCCCTTCAGGATGAAACTTAAAGCCAGACAACTTACTTTCATGGACTTATCTGAGTTTAGTGTGAACAGAAAGTTAGAATTACTTTTGAACTGTAGATCTCACACTTTCTGGTAGAAAATTTTTGCTTTTCCCTCTCTGACCAATTATTAATGGCATCAATCTGGACTGTAAGTGACTGGAAATGTTCAAATCAAGTGAGCTTTTCACTCTCAACCCCAGCATTAGTTCCTCCTGAGTAAACTCAACAAAACATATTGCTTACTGTAAGGACTCACTGGGAGGACCCGGAAATTCAACCACACACAGAAGTACGTAAAGGAAAAACAAGTTTATTTAGAATCAGGAACTGGTAGCAGCTCAGGAAGAATCGATGAAGGTCTCCACAAGGGAATCCAACGCAGTACCAGGGGCTAGACGATAATCAGGCAGAGGTTATACACGGAGAGGCAGAGAGAGCAAACTTAACTAGAGGGTCAGGCAATACTCGGTGGTCGTGAAGCGGAGCTTGAGTCAGGGTCCAGAAATCCAGAACCAAAGGAATCCGTAACGGGCTTGGCAGGAGGGGAAGATCCGTGGACGGAAATGGGTCGAAGAAACACAAGAAGGCAAGGCATGAAACGCTGGATTTCTACTGGCTCGTGGCTGTCGATAATCTGGCAGGGAGGCAGGGGCTGAGAGGAGTTAAGTAGAGCAGGGCCCAGGTGGCACAGATCAGCAATCAGGTGACACAGGTGAGTAGAATGAAAACTAATTACAGCATGGGCAGGACCAAACATGAATCATAACAGTACCCCCTCCTCAAGGTCCGGCTCCAGAAGGACCACCTGGCTGGTCAGGATTGGAACGATGAAACTCCCTGATAAGGGATTTGTCCAAAATGTGTCGGGCCGGCACCCAGGAGCGCTCTTCAGGCCCATATCCCTCCCAATCCACCAAGTAATGGATGGACCGGCCCCAACGTCTGGAGCGAAGGAGGCGGCGCACCGTGTGAGCGGGGCCCCCATCAATGATCCGGGCGGGAGGAGGGGGCCTGGAGGAGGGAACCAACCGTGAAGAGAAAACAGGTTTAACACGTGACACATGAAAGGTGGGACAAACTCTGAGAGTCCTGGGGAGGCGGAGCCGGACAGCCACTGGGTTGATAACCTTGGAAATCGGGAAGGGTCCAATGAAACGAGGAGCTAACTTCCGGTTTTCAACCCGCAAGGGAAGGTCCTTGGTGGACAGCCAGACCTTTTGACCTTCGGTGTAAGTGGGTGCCGGAACTCTGCGACGATTTGCAAATCTAGAACATAAAGCAGAGGACTTTAGAAGGGCCCTGCGGGCCTGGCGCCATACCCGCTGGCACTTCAAAGCAGAGGCATGAGCAGAGGGAACTCTAGTGGGCTTCTCTTGAAGGGACAAGACTGGAGGCTGGTAGCCATAAACTGTGTAAAAGGGAGACAGACCTGTGGAGCTAGAAGGGAGTGAGTTGAGGGCATACTCCACCCATGGAAGGTTCTGTGACCAGGAAGAGGGATCATGTTCACAGAGCATGCGCAGCTTGGTCTCCACCTCCTGGTTGACCCTCTCCGTTTGCCCGTCAGACTGAGGGTGGAATCCTGACGAGAGACTTACTGTGATGCCCAGGAGACCACAAAATTCTTTCCAGAATTTAGAAATGAACTGGGGTCCTCGATCAGAAACAATGTCAGTAGGTAGACCATGCAAACGGAACACCTCACGGGCCAGAACCGCTCCCAGCTCCTTAGACGAAGGCAGTTTGCGAAGTGGTATCAGGTGGGACATCTTAGAAAATCGATCCACAACTGTGAGGAGGACAGAATGGTTATCGGAAGTGGGTAAACCAGTAACAAAATCCATGGATATGTGGGACCATGGGCGGTGAGGAACCGGGAGGGGCCGCAGAAGCCCAGAGGGTGGTCGACGGGATGGTTTAGCCTGACAGCACACTCTGCAAGCCTTGATAAACTCCTTTACATCTTGCAGCATAGTCTCCCACCAGAAACACCTCCTGATCACAGCTAGGGTCTTAGTGACTCCTGGATGGCAGAAAAATTTAGAGGCATGACAAAAGGATAGTACCTCAGGTATTAGCTGCTCAGGGACAAATAGTCGATTCTTAGGACAGCTCTCAGGGATGGGGCTTTGCAGATGGGCCTCTCTGATTCTCTGCTCTAGCTCTAGCCTGGAAACTGCTAGCCGCGCAGATGAGGGGAGCACATAGTCCACCTGCTTAGCCTCTTGACTCTCCTCCATAGTCTCATGCAGCCTGGAGAGTGCGTCTGGCTTAGTGTTCTTACTCCCAGGTCTGTAAGATAGTGAAAAATTAAAGCGACTGAAGAATAGAGCCCACCTGGCTTGCCTGGGGTTAAGTCTCCTAGCAGACTTGAGGTACTGCAGATTCTTATGATCAGTCCAGACCACGAAGGGTTCCTTAGCTCCCTCGAGCCAGTGCCTCCACTCCTCGAGGGCCAGTTTGACTGCCAGCAGTTCCCGGTCACCGACATCATAGTTGGTCTCTGCAGAAGACAGTTTTCTAGAAAAGAAGGCACATGGGTGAATCTTCTCATCAGTGTTTCTCTGGCTGAGTACGGCTCCCACCCCAGAGTTAGAAGCATCCACTTCTACAATGAATTGGCGAGAAGGGTCCGGTGCGCGGAGGACAGGAGCGGAGGTGAAGGCCTTTTTAAGGTGGTCAAAGGACTCTGCAGCACTCTTACTCCAAACGAACTTGCACTTGGATGAAGTAAGAGAATGAAGTGGAGAAGCAACAGAACTGAAATTGCGGATGAACCGTCGATAGAAATTAGCAAACCCCAGAAACCTCTGAAGTTGTCTACGGTCTTGTGGGCAGGGCCAATTCTTGATGGCGTCCGTCTTGCTGGGGTCCATGGAAATCCTGTTAGGAGAGATGACGAAACCCAAGAATGAAGTGGACGATTTGTGAAACTCGCACTTTTCTGCCTTGACAAACAGGTTATTCTGCAGCAAGCGGAGAATAACAGAACGGACATGAGTCTGATGGGTAGTGAGATCCTTAGAGAAAATTAAGATGTCATCCAGATAAACATAAACAAAACGACCGACCATGTCCCTGAGGACATCATTGACTAGAGCTTGGAACACTGCGGGAGCGTTGGATAGGCCAAAGGGCATTACCAGGTATTCATAATGGCCGGTTGGAGTGTTAAAAGCCGTCTTCCACTCATCCCCCTCCTTGATACGGACTAGATGGTAGGCATTCCTGAGATCGAGCTTGGTAAAAACTGTGGATCCCTGAATCAGGTCGAAAGCAGTGTTCATTAGGGGAAGTGGGTAACGATTCTTGACGTCATTCAATCCCCTGTAGTCAATACAGGGTCTCAAAGAACCATCCTTCTTGCCCACAAAGAAAAAACCTGCACCAGCTGGAGAGGATGAAGGGCGGATAATGCCTGCCTTGAGTGCGTCACAGATATAATCCCTCATGGCCTTATCCTCCGGGCCGGAGAGGGAGTATAGACGGCCTTTGGGAGGAAAGGTTCCAGGAAGCAAATCAATTGCACAATCATAGGGCCGATGGGGTGGAAGGGAAGTGGCGCGATGCTTATTAAAGACTTCCCGAAGGTCATGGTAAACAGCCGGTACCTTGGATAGGTCGGGATAGGTTTCCTGTCCCGAGATAGGGACAGAAAAAGGGACCGAAGCTGCTAAGAGGCAAGTGGAATGGCAAGATGGTGACCAACCCAACACCTCGCCCTTCACCCAGTCAATGTGGGGGTTGTGTTTTCTTAGCCAAGAAGCCCCCAAAATGACAGGGAGACCAGGGGACTCTATTATCAGGAAGGAGATAAGTTCATGGTGATTCCCAGAAATACTGAACTTAATGGGACCCGTTTCATGGGTGATCTGGTGAAGTACATGGCCATCAATAGCCAAAACTTCAAGACACTTAGAGGTAGGTAAAAGTTGGATGCCCAGAGATTCGGCAAGACCACGGTCCATGAACTCAGTATCTGCTCCTGAATCTATAAAGACTGGGAGACGCTTGGTTTGACAATCAGCTTGGAGAGTGGCTTGAACAGAGAATGAAGAGGATTGCCATCGCTTTTGACTCAGCAGGAGCCTCTTACCTCCTGCTGAGCCTGGCCTTTTACAGGACACCGACTAAGTAGGTGACCCTCTCCACCACAATAGAAACAAAGGCCTCTCTTAAATCTCCGCTCTCTCTCTTGTGGGGACAGGCGAGTTCGACCAATCTGTATAGGCTCCTCTCCCGGAGAGGTGGGTGAAGAACTCAAAGGTGGAGCCGTGACTGGTGGCTGTGATCTGGGAACAGATTCAACATGGTAAGTATGACTGAGGGAACTCCTCTCCAACCTTCTCTCATGGAGCCTAGCATCAATTCTGGCGGCCAGGGTCTCCAGTTCCTCCAGGTCCTTGGGAGCGTCTCGGGTAGACAGCTCATCCTTTATCTCCTCACTGAGACCCTGATAGAACGCATCACATAGTGCCTCATCGTTCCAGTCACTTCCTGAGGATAGAGCATGAAAATCGATAATGTACTCAGTTACTCGCTTCCTGCCTTGTTTGAGTCTGAGCAACCCACGTGCAGCCTCCCTCTGAGGCAGAACAGGATCAAAGACCCTGATTAGCTCCTTGGAAAAGTCCTGGAACCGATAACAAATGAGGGAGTCCCTCCGCCATTCTGCAGTCCCCCATAATTTGGCTTTTCCCGAAAGGAGGGAAATAGCATAGGCTACTTTAGCGCGTTCAGAGGGAAAAGATGACGGCTGAAGTTCAAAGATTATTTCACACTGAGTAATGAAGGGACGACACTGACTCTGCTCACCTTTAAACACCTCCGGAGGAGACAGGCGGGGCTCAAAAATGGGTGAGACCTGGAAACCAGACGTAGCGGCTTTGAGGCTGGGAGAAGGGGCTCCTTTAGGGGAGGGAAGGGAGGACATCCTATCAAGCATGCTCATCATTTGTTGCATGTTTGACTCCAGGCGGGTAATAGCGTCTTCAACACATGAACGCCACTCCTGTGTGGGTGACGGGTCCATAGTGGCCAGATTATTCTGTAAGGACTCACTGGGAGGACCCGGAAATTCAACCACACACAGAAGTACGTAAAGGAAAAACAAGTTTATTTAGAATCAGGAACTGGTAGCAGCTCAGGAAGAATCGATGAAGGTCTCCACAAGGGAATCCAACGCAGTACCAGGGGCTAGACGATAATCAGGCAGAGGTTATACACGGAGAGGCAGAGAGAGCAAACTTAACTAGAGGGTCAGGCAATACTCGGTGGTCGTGAAGCGGAGCTTGAGTCAGGGTCCAGAAATCCAGAACCAAAGGAATCCGTAACGGGCTTGGCAGGAGGGGAAGATCCGTGGACGGAAATGGGTCGAAGAAACACAAGAAGGCAAGGCATGAAACGCTGGATTTCTACTGGCTCGTGGCTGTCGATAATCTGGCAGGGAGGCAGGGGCTGAGAGGAGTTAAGTAGAGCAGGGCCCAGGTGGCACAGATCAGCAATCAGGTGACACAGGTGAGTAGAATGAAAACTAATTACAGCATGGGCAGGACCAAACATGAATCATAACAGCTTACTGCCTTCCATTAAGTCCAGAACTTCCAGATCTGACAATGAAGTCACACCCAGCTAAACTGTGCTCCAGTTGCAAGCTGGAAGGCCAGTGGGGTTTTGCTAACAGTTTTATTCATTGACTAAGGTAACTACCAACACCAAGCCAAGAACCATGGATTTCTCAGTTTTTTCTGGATTTAAACTAGGGGTGCACCGATAAGTCGGTTGGTTGATAAATCGGCCCCGGTTTCCTTAATTTTGGGTGATTGGTGATCGGCCGATGCATGAGAAACTGATCTTATCCACTGATCTTATCCACCTCCACAAAGGTCTGAAAATCAGCTACTGTCCCCTTTTGTTCTGCTGTGAGAGGGGCTGACTGACAGACCCCCCCACCAGGTCACATCTACACATGCACGGTTAACAATGGTCACCCCACTGTTGCCAACTTGTCACTATATTTAACAACTTTTCAAACGAAAAAAAAAGTAATAGCCAAAATCGGAATTGACAGGTCAGGCTTTTTAAAGGGGCAGTATTATGTAAAATCGACTTTTATGAGCTTTACATCATGTTATGATGTTATTCCTTCATCAAAAACATACCTGGAGTGTTGCTTTGACTCCTTCATGCATGTTTGAGGAATCCTTTAATCTCCCATGGTAACCATTCAGCTGTGTAAAATGCCTGGATAGACCTAGCTCTACCTTTGGGGTGTAGCTCCTCCTTAGAGCTGCAGTTTCTAAGCTTCCGAGCTTCCGCCTCACAAAGCTGCCCTCCTCCGCGACTCCCCCACTCAGCTCCTCCAGAATAGCCAGCAGCAATTAGCAAACACCTGGTGGAACTGAACTCATTATAGGAGCTACTTCTCAGTGCAACACTGGTAAAAACATTGTTAAAGGATTAGCTGTTGTGATGACTTCCTGAACGCGGAGATTCTGAAAGAGCAGGACTTTCTAAAAGAGAAAGAGGCTCAATTTCAAGGCGTCAAATTACGAAGTCAAATTACTTTTAAGTCGTATTTGATATATACAGCATTTTTGTAACAACAGAAGATAACATATTTACTTCATTGTTCCTTTAAAAGGGTTCTATATACCTGGAAAACACATAATATTGCCCCTTTAAAGATCAGTGAACGGCCAGAAAGCTGTAATCAGTGCACCCCTGATTTCAACACAAAAGGAGAGTGGATCTCTGCAGGTGTCCCATCAGAATTCAGACTATGATTTTTCCAGCTGCAAATTAAAACTGGTATATCTGTTTTATCTGTCATATCTGTCAAGAAGGGACACTTCTTGACAGATATGAATTCAGCATTGACAGTTGAAACCAGATATTTACACGTTCTGCTAACTGTCTAACAGTAAATCAGACAAGGTCAGTTAGGATTACCAAAATCATTTCCATTTCCTAAATACCAGAACAATAAAACAGAAAACTTTTAGAGGTTTTTTTTTGCCTTTTTAAATTCAGAGGTTTGTAAAAATTGTATTTGTATTTAATAAACTTCACTTTTAAACTGTATTTCTGTATTTTCTTGCATCCCAGGTTTTGAGCATCCTTTCACATCCTTTCAGCAGTATCCTCCTAACAGAACTGGGTCAGATTTGTAGTCTATCTTGCTCTCTCACACATCTTTTTGCTCTACCCACAAATTTTCCATGAGACTGAGATCAGGACTTTCTGATGGATACTCCAAAATATTGACTTTGTTGTACTGAAGCCACTGTTACTTATTTGTTGATAAGTTTTTGTCATTGTTCATTGGACAATCCTAGCAAAGCACAACATGCCGCTTCAATATTTAGTCATTGTGTTATTACATCACAATGGCATCTAATATGTCCCATGTACCAGTCCGTCCTTCAACAGCACGCTCACACACCATGATACTGCCACCACCATCCTTCACCACTGGCTGACTCACTTGCTCTCCCCTTTGTGATCCAAAAGTAATGATGGCTATTGTAGCCAAACTCTTCTATTTTAGTTTCAAACCATAGAAAAAGTCTCTGAATGCACTGCCAAACTGTAATCAGTTTATTCAGGTGTCATTTAAAGCAGTAGCTTCTTCCTCACTGAGTGGCCTTTCAGCCCATGTCAGTGCAGGACTCTTCGCTGTAAATAATGACACTCACCTTCTAGCTTTAGGCAGCATCTTCAGAAGTTCTTTCGCTTTGGTCTGAGATTGATACAGACATTTTGCACAAATACACATTCATTTATGTGACATAGAACCCTTTTTCTTCCAGAACAATATGATGGCTGGAAATTTGCATGGTGTTTATATTTGTGAATAACTATGAAGCGAACCCTCAGGCATCTGGAAATTGTACTTGAGGATGAACCAGACCAGTGGATCCATACATCTGTTATCTTCCGCTTAATCAGGGATCGGGTCATGGAGGCAGCAGCCTCAACAGAGAAGTCTAGACTTCCCTTGGACTTGGACCAGCTCTTCCAAGGGAATCCTAAGGCACCCCGAGGCCAGCTGAGAAACATCTTTCTGCAGAGTGTCATAGGTCTTCCTCTGGGTCTCCTCCCAGTGGGACGTGTCTGGAACACCTCACTAGGAAGGCGTCCTGATTAACTACTAAGAGATTTGATGATTTAATGTCTGATAGTAAGAGCAAAAAGATGTAATGTCTTTTAAACATCTGGTTCTGTATCTTCATAGCTCTCCTACACATTAAGCCGATGGTTAGCCTCCCTTCCTCTCTTTAACTTTTTTTTTTTTTAGCTTGGTTAAATGTTTACAGTAGAGTTTTCTCAGCAGAATCAATAGTTCTTCTGTTTACATAAAAAGGGAATTCTGGCAGGTCCTTGTACACTGAATAGATTCCAGAGTGAGACATGCAAACTTTTTCTGTCAGAAGGGGCGCTGCTGTTAACATAAACATCTCTGATTTCATTCTGACTGCACATTTTATCAGGTCAAGTATCTGCTCCAAATAAATCCACCACCAGATTTGTCCATAAACTCAATCCAGCATCTGTTTTTATGCCTCAAGTCGGTTTCTCTGTGTTTTATGAGGAAGCTACAGCTACTGTGTGGTAAATTCTGCCACTTTGCTGATGACCAACAATTAGTGCCATACTGTACCTGAACATCTCCTGTCTCGAGACACATACACAGAGAGGTGTGGATCTGGTTCTGCTGATGTGCTAATGGGCTGCTCATGTTACATTCTTAGTGTAACAGGCTCAGTGCATATAGTCAGTAGTGGGGATGATGCAGGTCATAAGCTAGTGAAATGAGGTAGATACATTAGAGGAGATGACATAAATAAACTGCAAACAAGTATAAATCAGCAACAAATATTGTGCTTGATGATGTTGCTCTAGTGATGGATCGCTCACTGTGTCACACTGTTACTCCATACCAATGACTGTACAACATAGTAGCATCTCTTCTTACTTTGAATAAATGCTGTTGATAACAGGCTCTCATTTGAACATGCAAACGATTAGAAGAGCAGGATGTTTCAGCCTCCCTCTGAGTTTTACAACCCATGTTTCTCTTTTCACCAGGTTTATCAGACTGAAGAGAAAACTGAGCTGAAGAAAAAACACTCCCTCATTGACCTTGTTCGAACCCCAACAATGAGGAAGCAGTCTCTGATTGTCTTTTATCTTTGGTGAGTACTCGCAGAACTTTCTCTCTTTATTTCGGTTATAGAAGGATTTATCTGAATCAGCCTGGGTCTGATCAAAGCTGAGACAATGTACACCTAAACTAAATCTGACAAGATCATGTCATGTCCAAGGCTAGGCCATCTGTTCATACTAAAGTGCTACTTACCGCAAGATGAGTGCAACCATTAGATTTCTTCAAACTAACCATTGTGTCAATAAAAGGAGTTCATTCTTGGTTCTGTTAGAGTCAGAGGGTTTTGGGTTTTTTTGTTTGTTTTTTTTTTTTTTCCCCAAAATTAACAGATTATTAATGAGATAGTTGGTGAGGAAACAGACTTATTTGAACATTTTTCCATTACCAGATATTAGCCTCTAGCTGCAGATCACTGTGAAATTAGGCTAAAAGGAAAAAATAGCATATACCACCTTGGGATGGGAATTAAAAAGAATTTATCAATATAGATTCAATTATCGATCTCATTAGGAAATAAAATCAAATCCCTCAAAATATGCACCATGTTGCATTCTATTCAAACCAAATTAAAGCTATCTTAAAAAATAGGAATCCCTCTGTCACATGAACATTTTAACATGAAATGCAACTTTTTGCACATCAACAGCTTTTGAGCAGACAAATCCGCATGTTTGCCTTTTCAGGAAGGATCTTTCAGGACTTAAAGGTTGTTTTCAAAAGGTGCTTTTAATCTGCTTTTAACGAGCCTCATCGGAACCCATATTCTAATTTATTGAACATGACTGTAAATTTATTGAACATGACTGTAAATGTTAATGTGAGATGGAGATTATTCATACAGCATGGCGCTAACATTAATACTATAACCAGGACGTGGAGGAGTTTAACGTTACCTGGGACATTCATGGCAGGAGATTCTGTGCTGGAAGCTCCGCCCCCTCAAGAGTCACCGCCGTCGCTAAGCAACATATCAAACACTTTACCTTTGTGCCAATCAGCTGCCTGCTGTGTGGTCAGCTGTTTGAGGATGTTGGCGGTATTTCATCCGTTTATTGTGACTAAAGCTCTTCACATGTTGCAACCGGCCCTTGTGTCGTCTTTCTTTGTGAAATGTAATCATACTTTGGAGCGCTTCTGCCGCGACGCCATCTTGGATATTTTCTAAATCAAAATACGGAGTGCGTACAATACGCCATCACGCAAATATGTCACGTTACTAGAACCGACAAGCAGAATCGTTAAGCAGGCAGGTTAATGATTCCAAGGAATTCAGCTACTGAGAATTAGGGATCCCTAATACTACCTCTACCTGATTTGTTAAATCATTGCATGGTTTACAGGGTGCTTAAAATGTGGTTTAAGAAAAAAAAAAAAAAAAAAAAAAAAAAAATGACAGTATAATTGTAAATGAGGCCCCAGTAAAAGCTAACTGGCTTACTTTTGAATATTTGCTGTAAATGGTTTCCTGTGACATCAAGACCTTTGCAGCAGAAAGCTTTGCATAAATAATATTAGGTACATATCATAGCCTGCAGTATGTATAGCAATTTATACTTTCATCTGTGCAGGAAATCCTGAGAGGGAACTATTTGTCTAGCCCCGCCTGTTTACAACAATAATGTGTACTCCAGTTAACAAAATGTTCAAAATACTAATCCAGGAACCTGTGGGTTGAAGGAATAATTCTGGTTTGTTGTCGGTGCAAACTGAGACCAGAGAGGTTGATCAGTTTTAGCTTATTAAAAGTTAAAAATCCTCACAATGTCAGCAGACTACATATCCAGCCTTCCTGCCGCTGCTCTCTAACAATAAAGATGGAAAGTTTCTGTTTTCATTAAGATTTCAAAAAAGCAAACTCAGTTGTTTTAAATAAAAAGCCTTCACCCGGCCATTGACCATGAGTGAAGGAAACATTTTTTGTGGTCATACACTTTCTATTTGAAAAAAAAAAAAAGTTTGAAAAAGGTTTAAGTTTTAAAAATATTTTTAAAAAAATATCTGAAATTCTGCCTAGGTATGAAAACTTATTTGTGTTTCCTACTACTCACTTCTTCCTTAAATGACCTGTTGTTATTTTAGACGATCTTGGCTGTGGTGTGTTGAGATAATATCTTTAACAACCATACAAGCCAGGGTAGATGTTCAGAGGCCGAACCTAAAGAAGGAAATGTTGTCTTTCTTTCTTTTCTGGTAGTGCAGTGGAGCAGATGGTAGCACTGTTGCCTTGCAGCAAGAAGGTCCAGGGGTCTTTCTGCATTTGGTTTGCCTGTTCTCCCAGTGCATGCATGGGTTCTCTCTGGGTACTCCAGCTTCCTCCCATAGTTCAAAAACATGACTTTTTGGTGTACAGTTTCCTTAGGTGCATGAGTGTGTGTGTGTGTGTGTGTGTGTGCAAGGTTGTCTGTCCTGTGTCTCTGTGGTGCTCTGTGATGGACTGCCGACCTGTCCGCGGTGTCCCCTGCCTCCCACCCGATGACCAGTGATCACAGAAGAGAACCTCTGTGCTTTGATTTCATCCCCTCGTTCTGTCATATCTGCTTTGATTTTGACACTCATACCAAAACTTTGCCAAAAGTTTCACTTCTCAAGATTGTGTTTCTCTTTATTTTTCTATATTATTCCGTCTTTCATATGTTTTTCAATTCTTAACTACTTCAGCATACTTCAGCAAATTTCAACAATTCATATACCAAACGTTCAGCTTCTTCTGGAGAATTGGGCAATAATGTTTGGCAATTTCAGCTATTATACGTTTTGAAAAATGTACACTTTTATGCAAATTTCAGCCCCATTGAAATACATTAAAATTCTTCAGAATTCCACAAAATTCAGTAAAAACTTTGTGCTCTTTGACAGCTTACTACTTCTGCCTTCTTCACCTTAGAAACTCCATTCAACTTTTAAACAAGTCACAAGACGCTGAGCTATCTTCAAATGATTCAGCTTTTTGATATCTCTTGCGGTTTTTCTAAAATTGAAATTTAAGTTTTATGCAGATTTTTGGTCGTTTTCAGTTTAACAATGTGATCCTGTGGTAGAATTAACTGATGTCAGTTGGTGTAGTGTGCTCTCTAGTAGTTGACACTTTTTCAAGTTTTAAACCTTTTTCACAAACAAAATGCTGCTGTTCATACATTTTTCACTCTACAGAAATAATTTATGCATCAAAACATCGTCACGGGTGTCTGCTTTAAGGACATATTAGTGTCGTTGTTGTAGGTCTTACGATTTTCTTTCAAATACTCCTGGAGCGCAGGCATGTCACACCTTTTCCTATTTCTTCCCTGTGTTCCTCTCTTCCACCCTGTTGAAATCTGTGTTTAGCTTTCTGCTGCTCTTTCTGTCTTCAGATGTCTTCTGCTGTGTCTTCAACTCTCTTCTGGGCTCGTTGTTTTCAGGTTTTTTCTGCTTTTTCTGTCTTCAGATGTCTTCTGCTCTTTCTGTCTTCAACGATTTCTTTCTTCAGATGTCTTGTGATCTTTCTGTCTTCAGCTTTCTTCTTACAGTTCTTGAATAACCGAGGGTTATTTGGTGGCAGCGTTTCCTGTTCAAATGGCTGGGACAGCCTGACATACAGAGTGAGGTGCTGGAGCTGTCACTGAGACACTCACACAGGTGTCAGTCTAGCCCTTGTGACTGTAGTAACAGAACAGTGGCTGTCCTGAGGAGGACATGTAGCTTTTAAGGTAACAATGGCAGTTAATCTAACCATTGCCAGCCTTTGACATAGTTCTTAGCAGCATTGAACTGAGAAGTAGTTCCTATAATGAGCTCAGCAGATGTGCAGTTCCACCAGGTGTTTGCTAATTGCTGCTGCCGCTGGTCTGAAGGAGCTGAGTGGGGGAGTCGTGGGGCTGGTGTTCTCTGTGAAGCTTGGCGTGGTGGCACTCAGTGAGAGCAAGCGTTTATGCACCCCTGAATGGCTCCCACAGGAGATTAAAGAATTTCTTAAGTATGCATGAAAGAATCAAAGCAACATTCCAGATATGTTTTTGATGAGGGAATAACATTATAACATGATATAAAGCTCAAAAAAGTTGATTTTACATAATAACCTCACCCCCCCATTTTTAGGTAACAATGGCAGTTAATCTAACCATCGCAGCTCAACAGGCTGTTTGGAGCTTTCCCTGTGACTACTGGAAGAGAAGCAGTCCTTAAACCACTTCAAGAAAACAGGAGCCATTTTGTGTCATGTACTTCTACAGCTGTTTGAGTACCTGGACAACAGTGATTATATGTAAAGAGCAGGTCCATAGACTTTTGCATATAGGCTGTTGTAAGCATTACAGCAGTAGTAGTAGTAGTAGTGGTTTATTTCTTTTGTGGCATACACCATAAAAGGTGCTCAACCCTCATGGGCTTATAAGACACACAAACATATTCAAAGATGCAGACAGAGACCAACATCAACATCCTTCAAACATAAAGGGTCTTCTTTCGAAGATGCCAAGCTTTTGAAACATACTGTGCTAACTGAAACAAATGACACTTAAATAAATACTGTAGTTTATCTTCATCACACCTGTAAAATAGATCTGGACAAACATCAAGGACTTTACCAAACAATTTATTCCTGAGAATTAAAGGACAATAAAACAAAAAGTGCATTTCATGTTCAGTTTTATTCAAATCACACAGAGAACATTTTCAGTCCTCCTTTGGGACTGAGTGAAATCGTCCAGTTTCTAATGCTAAAGGCAAAGTACCGGATGTAAGCTATGCACACACTGACCTCTGGTTTTTAGTTAAGTTTCAAGTCACATAAAGCTCTGGACCATAAACATCCTTTATTAAAATATAAGTTCATAGTTTGGGTTTATGTAAAATGTCCCTTGCCCATTTATACTTCTAGGCTTCAAAATAAAATAATTTAATTTGTTCAATATTACATTGCAGCTCATTTCTGTAGATGTACTAAAAATCAGCTTCCTCAAATATCCTCTCAATTTGTCTGCCCCAAGTATATCTATTTGACCCAATGACATATATGTTTTGTTAACGTATGATCTGACATATTAATGAATCTGTTCCACAATCTTACCATATCTCCAGTGTATCTGACTTCACACGGTTCTCATCCCATATCTCCATATCAGGCCAGTTTGGGGATGTTTCTGTGCACACCTAGGAAATAGCACAAGGCTCTACACTGGACTTTCTCGCTGTAAGGCTGTTGACAGTACCCCAAACCCCTGCTCCATAATCTAGAACTGGACAGACACAAGATTTATACAGTTCAGTGTATGTTTTATACCCCAGGTATCAACAAAACTTAGCTTTATTTATAACAGCACCTAATGCTCTACTGGCTGAGTCTGTTTGGACTTTTAGTCCATCTTCAAATGTAAGATGTTGATCTATAATAAATCCCAAATATTTATATTTTTTAGTAATAGACAATGATAAGCCCAAAGCAAAATATAAATGTTGTCAGTGCATGACTCTGCTTTCTAAAATTAATAATTTCAGTTTTATCACAATTTATCTTTAGCCTAATTTTGTTACACCAACAATAAACAGTATTTAACAGTTTCTGAAGATGAGGTTCATTCTCCGCAATTAGCACAATGTCATCAG
This sequence comes from Anableps anableps, assembly GCA_014839685.1. NCBI lineage: Eukaryota > Metazoa > Chordata > Actinopteri > Cyprinodontiformes > Anablepidae > Anableps > Anableps anableps. The sequence continues at coordinate 3,252,608 of CM026086.1, forward strand.
CATACAGTAATATACAGACCTTTCTATCATCTACTCTCACTCCCACATCTGCCTCCTTCACTACCGTTACCATATCATTTGTATATATATATATATATAATGCACAGAGAGTAAGAGGACAGGACATCGCCTTGTTTAACTCCATATGGTGTTGGAAACCAGCCTGTTCTGTATTCATTCACTTGAACACAAGATTCTGGACTTTGATAAATTGCTTTTACAGAGTTATAGAATTTCCCATGAATTCCAGCTTTTAATAATTGAAACCACAACAGTTCATGATTAACACAGTCAAAGGCTTTTTGAAAATCAATAAAACACACAAAAGTAGACTTTCCTTCTTGTTTCCTGGCATTTGCTATTGTAGTTAGGGGATATATATGATCTCTGCAAGCTCTTTTCTTTTGAAAACCATTCTGTTCCTCTGCCAATAAATTACCTAGTGTTAAGTAGCCACGCAACTTATCATTAAGAACACTGGAGTAAAGTTTATAAACACAACTAAGGAGACTAATGCCCCTATAGTTCATGGGCACTAGAGGATCAGTAGTTTATGACTTGGTAATTAGTTTAATTATAGATTTTTGCCAGTCTGATGGGGTCAAACCCTTTTCAAAACAAGAGAAGATTATACAAAATTGGAAACAAACCAGGTTGTTTTAACACTTCATTAGACAAATTATCATAGCCCGTGGCTTTCCTAAGTTTTAATTTGTCAGTGACCATATCAAGTTCACTCTCCATAATGTGAGAGTTAAGATTTAAAAAAAAAAAAAAATTAAAAACTAATTGGCATAACATTTTCTATCTGATTCTTAAGGGCTACTGTCTTTTCTAAATAAAGATGATCCCACTCAGTGGAAACAGAACTACCAGAAAATATAGCTCCAAAATCAGATTCCCACTTTTTCAAATTTTTTCAAATTTTCCCAATTTTTTAAAGAGCCGTCCTCCTGAACTACTTCTAAAGGGATCTTTTTAATTTTCTTGGGACCTAGCTGATTTATCAAATTCCAAAATGCTTGAGGGTTATTAGTTTGACAAAATTCAGTCTTTAATGCTTGACCTCGCTGATATTTTGTCTTATGTGCTCTAAGTCTTTCATCAAATGCACATTGTTTGCCTTTAAATTCAGTTTTTGACTGCTGTCGTAAGTCCTTGTTTTGACACGTAAGAAATCTTTTCTCAGCCAGTCTCATGTCATTCCATAAGATATTTATCTCTTCATTCCAATAGAGTTTAGGGTTTATTCTTTTTGCCCTGTCTTTTACTATTTAATCTTTTGACTAAATCTGATAGCATCATAGACATATTTGCAAAAATCATCAAACCATTCATTCAGCAAACTTTGGTGATTAATATGGGCAAGCTGTTCAACAAACTTACTGGCTACAGATTGTATTGCAACAGTTGAAACAGGACAAGATGAGAATTTTCTGATATAAGGTCTTGAATTTAATTTAGGCTGATCTTCACCAGAAGTGGAACTATTGCTTCCCTGTCCCCCAAAAGTGAGAACTAATACAGAATGAGCAGGCATTTTACAATGATTCTAATAAATCAGACCACTGGGTATCGCCCCTCTCTAGAAGTTCGTTTGGGGTATGAATATCCAACTTAATTGAGATATGTAAACAGTCATGAGTAGTAATGATATAATCCACAATTGATCTTCCCTTTACAGATACTGAAGTGAAATTATTACTCCCATATGTTTGACCATTCAATACACAGCATTTACTGTCCTTCCAAAACTCAATCAGTATTTCACCTTGTGTATTTACAGTCTCATCCAGACACAATCTAGGAAGGACATCCACATCAAAGTCATTAATACAATCTTCTAAGAATCCAGTTCGACAATTAAAGTCCCCACAAACATAAACATCATCCATTTCACCCAAATTATAGATTTTAAGCAAAAGATCATTATAGGGTTTGTGTGGGTCAGACCACGTAGATCCTTCTGGAGGAAGGTAACATGAAAGTAAATCATCGCATGATTTAACTGAAGACAAATAATACTGTCTTTAGAATTATCAACAGAAATTACATCGAACTACAATACAATAAAATTTTATTATTAACTAGAAATCCAACCCCGCCAGAACTTTTTCTAGCTCTAATGTGAGTCTTTCTATTATGTCCAAACCAGGTATAACCGTCAAATTCAGTTGTGTTTTGTCCGCTAAGATGAGTCTCATTGAGTGAAATAAAGTCTAGTTTAAAACTCATCAATATTAATTGTCTGAGCCTGGAGTTTATGTCTGTCCATCCATTTATATTCCATTATACAAGAAAGTGTTGGGTATAATTTACAGGCTGGGCTGGAGAACTTCACATCTCAGCCAACCGTGACAGCTCCCTGTTGTCACCACCACCACTGGCTCTTCCACGGGCCTCACCTCCTCCAGAATCCCCATGGTCACTTTGCCACTTCCTGACTCTGTCATTTCCTGTGATGTAAAGCTGACGGTCAGAAGGAAATTGGTCCAGTAAAGTTTTAAAATTTAACTCAATAAGCTGTTTAGTGTGTGTCTTTGCTGAGCGAATGTAGACTTGTCTGTTCTTAGCATTGCCTCTAAGCAGCAGTTTGTTCCGTAAAACGTTAATTTTCTCCTGGACAGATCTGAATTCCACCTTGATCACGCCGGGGCTTCCTCCTCTATCCTTGGTCCTCTCAGCCACAACAGCACCACCACTGCCTCGCGGAGGCTCCTACTGTAGTCCCTCGGTAAGGAGCTCACGCACCAGTCCTGGAACGTCTTCTCCCTCAGAATAAAGTAAAATAATCGAATAATCCGAAAATAATCACAGACACATCAGGTTCAAATCGAGTACTGGTCTTCTCACAAGCCCGGTCCAATTTAGCCTCCATTTGTTCAATTCTTCTTATCACAATACTTATCTCCATGTCCATGTTGTCCTAAAGTTGTTTTGCTCTCTGAGAAAACTCAGCCTCTAAACACTCCTTGTTCTCATTGACCATGTTTTGCAAAGAATCATGAAGGCTTTTAACTTTAGAGTTCAGCTGTTCCTCAAACGTGATTTTTAATGTGTTGATTTTGGAGGTTAGCAGCCTAAGCTCCTGCAGTACACTGCTAGAAAGCAAATCAGTGTCTTTACGCTCCTTATGCCTCATGGTTGGTCCTACATTCGACATATCAATTACTGAATTAAGATCACAGTTGAACTTTTTACTGATTAAGTTTTTGTTCAGCTTGTAGATTGAGTTAAACTGAAAATAAACTAATTCAAAGTGAAAATGTTTTCACTCAGTAAGAGGAAGACCGCCATCTTGAGTTAAGTAAATATATTAAAAAAACATGATTACACATGAAGCAAGATATTGCTAGCTAACTTGCTACAGTTAGCCACTGTACTAAAATCAGCCTTTAAGCTAGCATTAGCATTTTTACTAGGTTTTTGAAGCATTTTAGTTAATTTTAGATTTTACACAGGTGTTTCCATACTGGACAGAGTATGTTACTGTAGGTCAACATGCTAGGGATAACCGTTATGCTAATGCTTGCATTTAAATTAACAGTGGTAAGGGTTAACTCTCTTCAGCTCTTTGTCCCTCTTCTGCTATCTCTCTCTCTCTCTCTCTCTCTCTCTCTCTCTCTCTTGCTTTGTCTCTCTCTTCAGCTCTGTGTATCTCTTCTACTCTTTCTCTCTCTTCTTTCTCTCTCTTTTCAGCTGTCTTCTGCTCTTTTTCTCTTTTCTTCTGTGTCTCTCTCTTCTGCTCTTTCTTTCTCTTAAACTCTTTCTCTTTTCTGCTCTGTCTTCTGCTCTTTCTCTCTCTTCAGCTCTCTTCAGCTCCCTCCAGCATCTTCTGGTGTGTTCATTCAGCAGGTTAGCATTCTCACAGCTGTTTCGCAAGGAAAAGCAATTTTTCTAGTTAGCTGCATTATAATTAGGAGTCTAGAAGAATAAGCAGATACAGAAAATAAATAGATGGATATAATGAACTGAAGTGAAAAATTGTCTCCTCTTGCTTAAAAAAACTCACTTCCAGCTGAAGGTTTAGCCACAGCATGTGACACGATTGTAGTAAAGAGTGATTTCTATCTAACTGGGTCACATATTTTCTCCCTTGGCTTCTCTTAACTCCACCCTGCCTCTATATCCTGTATTACATGAACAGACCCTCGATTCACTGGACCGCAAACAGTTTTGTAACTCAGGATGCTTAAAACCACAGGGTACCAAGTGAAAGTAATAACTGTCATAAATAATTTGATGAATGAAATATTGTTGGAGCAGAACAAATGAAATATTTTACAAAATGTGTGTTTGACTATTCTATTGCTGTGTAATCTCTGTCTGATTCTATAGTTTTTTCCTTGAACTATTATGAAGAAGGAAATAAAAAAAAAAAAATGTTTGTTTGTAACAATAAAAAGCAGCAATCCTGTGATGTATTTTCCTCTTACAGCTTTTCTTTCTTCCATATACATTCAGCAGAAGTAGAGGATGGGAATATCCCACCACAATGAGGATGTTTTTCTGCTTAGTGAACAAGTTCTTGGTTTTTACAGGTGTGGTTTTTGGAGCTAACTAACTCGGCTCTTTAATAAAGGGATCATATTATTATCCAGTAGGACAGAGAGGACTAAATTATCAGGAATGGAACGATCATGTTTGACCTTGCATTATAAGCTTTCTTGTGGGTGTAAACTCATTTTTAATTCTCTTCAGTGTTTTAACATTTAAAAGCCAAACAGCATATGTTTTCTGGCTCGTGTATAAAAAAGAAGGGGGAAGCTTTTGGAGTTTTGTGGGCTTCTAACATTCCTCCCAGTATGGAAGCTTCTCCTATCCACTTGCTTTTCCCCAACTGTGTCAGGTTCTGGTCCCCTGAAGGAAAATCAACAAATTCAGTGCAAAATGGCAGTTGCACACAAGTGAAAGTGACAGACATGGTTTTAATTTTGAAATAGTACAAAGAGATGAGCACAGAAGGAAAATTCCTCTTTCAGGTTTCACTTTTACAGTCTGTTACATTTTTAGTTTTTACTTCAGATTTCTCGAAAAAGACATGAAAAGTTTGTAAATGTACTGTAATATCCAATAATATACAAATTATTTTATACCTCTTGCATTTTTTGCACATTTTGTCACATCACAACTACAAACCTCAATATATTTTATTGAAATTTTATTTGCTAAAGTATTGTGTCATATTTAGCATGGAAAGAAAATATGTATACTTTCCAAAGAAAAATCTGAAAGGGATTAGTTCAGCCTCCCTGAAGTTGTACTTTGTATAGCCACCTTTAGGTTGCCATAGTTACGCTGCAACCAGCTTCATAAATCTGGAGACTGAACTTTCTGCCCATTCTTCTTTGTAAATGAACTCAAACTCGGTCAGAATGAATGGAGCGAGTCTGTGAACTTCACTTTCCCAGTCTTGCCACAGACTTCCATGGGAAAAAGGTCAGCTTTTCTGTCCTGGTTGATGCTGCCTCCACCTGAGTAATGATGGAGATGATGTGTTTATGGTGATGTGCAGTGTTAGTTTCCTGCAACCAAGCGTTTTGAATGTATGCCAGAGAGATTTATATTTGGTTTCATCTGACAGAGGCATTCTTTTTGACACGCTTGCTGTGTCCTCTACATGACTTGGGGCACACTGCAAACAGGACTATTTCTGGCTATTTTACAACGACAGCTTCCTTAATACCACTTTGTGGAGTACATGGCTAATAGTTGGTCTATGAGCAGCTTCTTTCACCTGATCTCTGTATCTTTCCAGCTCCTCCAGAGTTACCATGAGATCTTGGGGGGCTTCTTCCCTGATCTGTCTGCTGTGTTCCTTGGTCTTTATGATGCTGGTTGTTCACTATGAAACCTCTGAAACCTTCACAGAAGAGGCTAGATTTTTGAGATTATACTATCCACAGGTGGACTGTGTTTGTGGTTGTTAGAAGATAGGGGACTCAACAGAAATACACACCCCACATTCAATATTTGTATTTGTAAAATAATTTGGAAACCATGCTTCAGTTTTATTTCACTTCACTTTTCTGCACTATTATGTATTGGTCTGCCTCATAAAATCCCAATAAATATACATGGAAATTTGTGGCTATATTGTGACTAAATGTGACAAAAAGTTAATAGGGTGTGAATACAATTGCAAGCATTGTGGATCTGTTTGCAACAGCCAGTTTCTCTATTGGTTGGATGAACCCTATGGCCCACCCCTACCCAACCCCCCACCTCTTCCTCTGCACCATAGAAACTGAAACTTGATCCTAAATTACTGTCAACACTCGTTGAAGCATGTCTTAGTCAGCAGTTGATCATACAGAACTGAGGACTGTGCATACTTCAGCACAGTTATTTAGGTGAAAAACACTTGACTTATTCTCATAAACAACCCTCAATTTTATCATGATCACAGAACTGTTGGTAATAAATAGATATGAGATTCTCAATGTATGATAACCTTGATTAAAATAAGAAGGTTTCAAAGTATTTTAAGAAGAGATTCAAACAAAAACTGCATACTACATTTTTTTCAAAAAGGAAAACATCAGTTCTTCCGACTCTTGCAAGCATAATATAACATACAGCTTTACATAAGATTGAATAAAATGTTATCTATAATACTTATTCATTATTATTTTGATTTTGATTTAAATATTTAAGCAAAAGTATAGAATAAATGCCTTCCAGTGCTTACTGTGCAGAATATTAGGCTGGTAGGAGGTAAGGCAAGTTTCTCACAGCATCATTCATCCATATGGCAGTCCAATATGCTTTACATGACATCAAAGGATAAACAGAAAAAAACAATAAAAAATAGCATTTTATTAAAAAGCAGATGTTAAAAAACAAGTTTTTAAAGGCTAATTTAAATCAGACTTAAAGATGGATGTTTAATTTTAAATGTGTCTCCAATCCAAATCTAGTCTTCAGTTTCACGCTCCAAACAAACAGTCTATGTGACAGTCAGTCAGTCAGTCCTGATTTAAAGGAATCAACAATTTCAAGTTTTAAGGAGTTTGTTCTAGAAGCTTAGTCCTGCCTCACCTTGTTTAGAACTCTGAGTAAGCAGGTCTCTGAAGACCTGAGGTGTCTACATGGTTCATACGTGACAAACAACTCAGAAATGTAAATTGGTCCAAGATCTTTTAGTGCTTTTCAGACCAACAGCAGAATAATAAAATCTATCCTTTTATAAATAGGGAGTCAGTGCAGTGATTTAGGAACTGCTGTAATATGATCTGTTTTCCTGGTGTTGGTCAGGACTCTGGCAGCAGCATATTGGATGAACTGCAGCCACTTCATCCATAATTAGCTCTTCTTTGTCCTGTTTTGGCAGGAAACCCATAATTCTGGCAATGTTTTTAAGATATCAGATTTAAGATGATGACATTTGATTTACAAACACTCTTTATGTGGTTGTTCCAATTTTGATCTAAATTCCAAACAACACCAAGGTTTTTGCCCCATATTCCTGACCATTCTTTTAGCTAATTAGCTAGCTAGCTATTAGCTAGTTGAGCTATTTGATCTGGTGACCAGCCTACAGAGAGATCACGTTTATTGACAGTAAACACTGGAACAGTCAGCCAATATAATGTTTGATAAGACAAACTATTTAAATTGCTATAGAGCTCATGGGATGCCCTGTTACACTACTTCATATGTTGAGTGTCTGCCTCTAATTCTGTGTACTTGTGATTATGTCAATAAAAGTGAACAGTGGAAGTTACACTGACAGTCTCAACCTGCCAAACCTGTTATCACAAAGCTTTAGAAAGAGCCACTTTCCTGGGCAAATACTAACAGTATACCCCAGTAAGCTGACACTTGTTACTGTCGACTTTTTAAATGTTCACAATTGAACAAAAATTGTCACCTGCTCACACCTGGCTGTGATCATATAATTCTTGTATCTTTTTCAGTCAGCCTGTTCCTTTACTTCTCTGCCAAACAAATAGTCTGCATGAAACACTCATCTGAGCAGGAGACAGGAAATGATGGGGTCACCTGATGTCTTGCAACATTGCAAACACTTTCCTGTGACCTGAATTCTGTCATTATTCAGACAATACTTTCAGATTTTGCCGAAGTTCATTTTTCAGTGCACTTCTGCTGGCCAAAAAACACAAACTGAAGCTTTTAAACGAAATTCAAAACTGCTGCTACAAACGTTTTGAAAAATGAAGCAAATAAATAGTCTGAAATGCTCCCATGGTTTGAGGGTGCCTTACCTTGAAGCGCCCCTTTGTTTTGCTATGTTAAAATGCAGTTCTCAGCTGCAGAAAGACCTTCAGTACAGAGTACATTCTAAATAAAACCTGTCAAAATGTGACATGTTCACCCCTGGGGTTATTCTGCGCACAGCTGCTATGTAACCTGTTGCTGCGAAAATTACCATTTGTGCGAGACATGGTGCTGGATGCAAAATTCATATTTGTATGTTATGCAGATAGGTTAAGTTTGGCTCTAAATAAAGACAGCTAAGTTCACTTAAGTTATAATTAGTGTGAGTGCTGTAGGCATTCCCACTAGTAGTATTCCATTCTGCATTTTCTTTGGACCATAACTCCTTCTGCAATGTTTGTCCTATTTCAACCATTCCAATTTCACCTGTTCTCCTCTTTCTGCTCTTTGTGGTTATGTCTTTTCAGATCTTTAACTTTATGCTTTTTTAAATAATTCACTCTTTAAAATCCCTTAAAAACGAATAGGGAACTGTTTCAAATGCTTCTGCAACTTAGTGATGATTGAAGCCTAAATACTTCCACATACTAGCAATCTGTCTAAAAAAACAGGTCCAGGACTTATTTGAAATTAGATTAAAGAAGTAGTTTCAGTTTCAGACCACATCTCTGAATCTGGCCTCTGTGATCTAATTGCGTTCTCAGTCAATCATCTGTGCTTATACCCCTAGCATAGTGATAGATTTTAGTTCTAAATGATTTTAGGTTGCTATTGTTTTTACACTATATAATCCCTGTAATACAATTTAGGAATGATAACTGTACACTGTTAATCTTCAGAATTGCAGCAGTCTCTTTTATAAAACAATGGTGAATTATTGTTTTATAAAATTTTCCCATACTATAGTATGGGAAAATTATTTGTAATATGCCCTATAAAAAGGAATAAAAGAACAAAATAACTAATGCAGCAGCTGAATAAAAGACAGTTTATGAAAGCCAATAAAACCTTACAAAAAAGGTTATGAAAGTTCTTACATACAGGGTTTTATAATTTCCCTCTCTGGCACCATCGTGTGGTCATATTGGGAATGACACTTTTGACGAATGCATGGTGAAAACGCTTTGTTTTTCAGCTTTGTTCTTTCAACAGCAATTCCTATTGTTAGGAACTGGCAAGAGAATGAAGGCTTTTAAAAGGCATTTGTCCAGAGAGGAAGAGATGAGAGCTACTGACAGTACAGTATCCTGACTAAGTTCTCACGGTAATTCTGTCCAAGAAAATTGCTATGAAAAAAAGTGGAGTCACACCTCTCTTCATGAGCAACTTCCTCTGACAATCCAGAAATAATTAGGTGATTATCTGTGGACTTTTCAGCATAGCCAAGATCCATGTCATAATGCAAAGGTCATAAAAATGACTCCTCGATATATTGAATCAGCACTCAGAAACTCCAGTGGTCCTAACCACTAAGAACCTGTGGTCAGCTCTGGAAGAGGATATCCAGCATGAAAACTAGATAAGATTTGTAACACTGACATGTCCAGGAACAAAATAATTTACTGGTTAACAAAAGAATCTCTTAAAATGTTTGAATTCATTCATTAGACCCCAGAAACATCCAAAACAATGCTAAAACCGTTGAAGCAACAAACACGTGTTTAACTGCCAGAACCTATGGAGAAGTTTTTAAGGTCATTTTGGAACAATGTCCAGCCAGAATAATTTCATACCTTTTTGTTTGCTGGTCACAGACAAGTCACCCAAGGCAAAGTTTGATGTCAACCTTCATGTTTCAGGTTCGTCAATGTACTGGTGTACTATGGTTTGTCCCTCAACATTTCCGACTTTGGAATGAACATCTACTTAACCCAGATGATCTTTGGCTTGGTGGAGATGCCTGCACGTACTATCACGCTGTTCACCCTCAACCGCTCACGCAAGTTCTCTCAACTGGCTTTTCTAGCAGTGGGAGGTTCTGCCTGCCTGCTGACCACCAGCATCCCTAGTGGTATGTAGACACTGTCCAAACAGATACTCTTTAATCTGTCTAGTCTAAAAAAAGTATTTTTCCACACCATTTTTGCATGTTTGGTCACAACCTGTTCTGTCACCTTTTCTTTAGACTTGTTCATTGTTAGAACAGTCCTGGCCATGATCGGGAAGTTTGGAATTACAGCCTCTCTTTCTATCATTTATGTCTACTCAGCTGAAGTATTTCCAACAGTGATCAGGTAAGTGTTTCTCTACAGTGCATTTCTGTGTGTTTTAGAGTAAAAAAGCTTCTGAAAACCTTTGCTCAACTGAACTTGCTACAATGGCTCACATGCCCAGAACAGGTTACTTAATCTATGTTTTACAATCTCATCTAGGATTTCCTTTGAAACACAGCCAATTGTAAATGTGATGTAAGAGAAACTGGATGCTCACAAAGTAATTTGATCCAGTACGGTCAGCCCAGCTGTTTGGGAGAACTTGAAATGAAAAACTTTTATGACAGCTTGAGTTTGAGTTAGCCTGGCTATTGCCTTCCTACACAGTTACACTCGATTCTCATCTCCCTTCAGTGCTCTGTCTGGGATTTGTCCCATTGAGCTTGATTTCTCAAGATGCATTTCATCCTGGCCAATCAGCGCACAGAAGGAAAAGTTGTGAATAATGACGTTGAGTTTTAGAACTATAGTCTGCCTATATATGGTTATAATTTGGCAATGGCAGTGGAGGAAGTGAACAAAGCCATTCAGTCTGTGTTGGCCACACATCCAAATATTGAGCAATTCAATTTGGAGCAAGAAGAATGTTTAAGACATTTTATTTCTGGCATAGATGTCATGGCCCTACTCCCCATGGGGTTGTTTACAGCACAGCCAATTTCCAGTAAGCTTCATCACTTTCTTTACAACTGAGCTGGCACTGCCATAAGTGTGTCATAAGTCACAGCCAAATATTACCTTTTGGGTAAAATCAGATCCAATCATTTAAAACGTCAACAGAGTCCACGCCTCCAGGAAGCAATCATTTCTCAATAGCAGAGGGTCCAGAACGTCTGGTCAAATCAAAGCCAAGAACAAGAGACGGGTTTTTACCACGCTAATTCTGAGATGTTTCTTTTGGTCACATTGTCAAAGGCAACATTTAATAAATCACACCAATAAATCACACCAAACATTTTGCCAGGATTCCCTCTGAGGAGAGAGGATGTCCTGACACCTGAACCTTAGAGGTGCATTCAAGTACAACTTGTACACTGAACTGTATATAGAGCATTTTGAAAGTGATGTAAACATTTGTTATTCTCAAATATCAGAACAGTTTTGTTCAAATATTGCTAAATAACCTTGACCATTTTCAGGTGGCTCTTTTGTATAACTTATTCAGGCATTGGCTATATCTGATTATGCTTAGTAAATTAAAAATAATCCAACCAAATTTACTGTCAGTTTATTATATTTTTACGTTCTTAATCATAGTAAGAACTAAAAATCTGACAATTTTCACAAATTTGATATATTCTTTGTTCACTGCTGAATCAAACTACTGAAAATGTACCAAACCATGACTTTAAATCTGAGGTACAAACCAAACCTGGATTATTGTGTGCAGTTACACCCTTACCATGTAATGTTGTTTACTGTCCTGACCCTTCCAGGACTGATGACTGCCTACCTTTTCAGTGTGCTAATCCAGATCACTTGTGAACAGCTTGTATAACTGGACTTTCTGCTGTCTCACTACTCTGATCTGCAGGCAAAATGGGATTGGTATAGGATCCATGTGTGCGCGGATCGGAGGTGTCCTGGCTCCAATGATGTATCTTTTAAGGAACATTAATCCTCATGCTCCCATGATTCTCTCTGGCCTGTGTCCACTGCTGGGCGCTGGACTGACCTTGCTGCTGCCTGAGACAGCCAACAAGCCTCTACCAGATACAATCGAGGATGTTGAGGGAGAAACCCTCAGGTTTGACTTTATAGATCTTACTCTTCTATTAAGGTGATGTAGGGTTAGTGGTAGGATTATGGGCTGCTTCATGCTGACAAAACTGGGAAACATCTTCACTGAGTGTCACTAGCATATTTCCATAAGGGTTTTTTAAGACTGAAGGTTCTTAAAAAGGGCTGCTAATTTCACCCCTTTCCTGTTTCATACTTTTGCAGTTTTAATCATTTAATAACTGATTTTTTCAGGTTTGAAGACAAGCCATCTGCAACAGGACATTTCTTACTGATCATATTGCCTGGAGACATTTAGTACCAGCACCGACAACCACTGATTTAAAAACTGTCAGTTGTTGAAGTATACTTTGAGTATAATCCAATATATGACACAATGTGTTACGTTATTCTAGCTTGATCTAGGGTTCTAATCTGTTATATTTAATAGAAGCCAACTGGTTTGTACAGGGACAGAACCACAAAAAATTTAATTAATGTGTAATATAAAATCTTCGGCGTAATATAAATAAACAGAATCCACAGGGTCTCAAGTGAAATTATAATGCCTTTCAAAGTATTTAGTACAAACTTCAAAGTAATTTATAGTGGTTTTATGTGACAGATCAACAAGTATTTGTGAAGTGGATGCATGGCTTTTTAAACATTTTTACCCATAAAAATAAAAAAAATGTGGCATGTACTTGTATTTGTTCCCCTTTACTCTGTTATGCACAAACAAAATCCAGTGCAATCAAATGCCTTCAGTAGTCAGCGAACTAGTAAAAAAATTGATTTAGCATAATTCTAACACTGTTTTTTTAATTATTATTATTTTATCTTTTTATTATCTTGTCCTCAGTCAGTGTGTTTGTATTTTATTATTTTTATGGTTTTTAGTATTTTATTGTATTGAGTACCTGGTCACTTTTAATTATATTATGTTTATATTTATTGTGTGTTTATGTCAAATTCCCTGTTTGGCAAAAAAGCTGACGCAATTCATTGTAATGATATAGATAAAATTCATATATATATATATATATATATATATATATATATATATATATATATATATATATATATATATATATATATATATATATATATATATATATATATATATATATATATGTCGAGTTTTGTTTACTTTTGCAAGGTGTTGTACTTGTCGTAACTTTATTTGCTGATTTGACACAATGGAAATGGTAGCAGAAAAAAGAATTATAGTTTTGCTCCAAAGGTCTGATACACAACTTCTTTATTTTTGATAGTGATGATAAGGAAGGTGCGAAGACGGCCATCTTTGATCCAAGGAATGTTACCACGGACACCCCCAGGATGGATTAGCACCCCAGCACCATCTGACATATGTCATGTGGCATTCAGTATTTTTTCATTTACGTTTTTTTTTTTTTTTTTTTTTTTTTTTTGAGACATAAGTCTTTGCTTCCAGTGGAAGTCTCAGTTAGACATTGTGTTTATGGGTCTTTACAAGCTACCCAAGCTCTTTAAACAATGGTTGGTGTGAACGTAATTTTATTCCTTCTTGATCATTTTTGTATGTTTGTTGTTTTTTATCCAGCCATTTCTCTTGTTCCAGTTTATCTTTGGTGTATATGTTAAAAAATGTCATTCTGGTAAAGATGTGTAAAATCCTTAAAATAAATTATTCTAAGGCAGTAGTATATTCTCAGACTGAAGAATATAGAAAATTCTAACCTCTAATTTGAGTGTATTTATTCAGATGGGAAGAAAATTCTCTGTTAAAGAATAATTGTTTTTACAATTACTTCAGTGGAACAATTGTTGCTTCCCCTGCTGGCAATAATTTGTACAATGTAATTTTAACAACAGCCCTTAGTTTTTATGGACAAGCCAGTTTTAGTTTAATGGTGGAGGCCACCACAGTTTTAGTTAAAACTTTCTGGTTCAAGATGCCAATCTAACAGATTTTCTTAGAGCCTTGAGGCAAAAAAACAGGCCCACAGCATCGTAGGGCCTTGTCCATACTTAACAACTCACATGAGGTTCTTTTTTACACGTTCATCCTATGTTTCATACCAAAGCCACCTGGGGTGTTGTTACTAAAGACAACATTAACTTCCCAGCAAACTTCACATGTTTACATTTGTGATGGTAGGACAGAAAGGTTTTTTTTCTGGCATCGTTCCCAAACTAGTTTAATGGTTGCCATGGAGCCAAAATGGCACTCTTCGCTGGCTCCTTGTCTAGCCTAGTGGCTAGAATAAATTGGCCCTTGTGTCACATCATAATTATCCCCCAGGAAAACTGAAAGTCTTTAAAGTTCCGAGAAACTCTGATCAGTATAAAAATGATTTACGTAGAAATTACAAAATTGGTTCAGTGACTTTTATTTTGAAGAAATATTTAGAGACCTGGCTGCACAGTTCCCTTGCAAAAAGAACATCCTGGGTTTTACTTCTGACCTGGGGTTTTGGCTTTCTTTTTGGAGTTTGAATGTTCTCCCTGTGTAAGCGTGCATTTTCTCTGGGTACTCTGGCTTCCTCCCACAGTCTAAAAACATGACTTTTAGGTTAATTGGTCTCTCTAAATTGTCCTTTGGAATGAGTGTGTGTGTGCATGGCTGTTTGTCATGTGTATCTGTGTTTTGCCCTGTGATGGACTGGTGACCTGTCCAGCATAAGCACTGAATGACTCCACCTCTCATCCAATGGCCCTGCAAGGACAAGCAGGAACAGACAATGGATGGATGTTTGGAGAATCAATAATTTTGCCACTGCTGAGTTTGTTAAAGATACTTATTCCTCAACATAGGATTTTTACCCCACTTAAAATAAAGGCTGTGTGTGAAATTATCAGAATGCTGCTCAAGATAATTAATTTTTTTTACACAGCTTTAGAAAGCGATATATTTGGTAAAGTATTGTACATTCTAAAAGTCTTATATATCCATGTGTGTACAACAAATATTCTAGGTTGAAACGTTGGTGATGCCTGAAGCTACATGGCAGTGGCTGGAACCCTCCTTTTGTTTTTACAGGTCATCCTGAGATACTTTCACTTCACAACTCTGTTTTGGATGTGTGAAAGCAAACAGTTCATGTCTAACAGTACTGTTCAGATGATGATAGTGTGTGTCCGATCAGTGTCTACTTTACAAGGAGATACTCATCTTATTATCTGGACTGGGGGTGTCCAAACTTTTTGTCAAGTGGGCCATAATCATCAAGTCGGAAGTGCTTGTTGGGCAAAATTTTTTTTATAATTTTCAAAATTAAAATTACTAAAAATTATATTTTGCTTTTTTTCATCACCAGCTCAACAATAAACTAAGTATCAAATATTTTAATTAAACACATAAGGTAATTAGTCATTTTTATAGGAAAGGGATGTGTAAATAATTGTTGGTCCAAAACTTATAAAAGGTTTTCATCTTTTGCTTATTAAATGAAAAGCATTCAGTTCGCTAATTCATTTTGGCTCAACTGGAAAAGAAAAGAAATGTCTATTATCAGTAAGAAGAACAAAATTTGGGTCAGTCTTTCTTTGAAAAGGTTTGCTGTATTAATTAATTAATTAATTAATTATAAGCAGATTTGAATTCTCCAAACTCTGCTTTTGAGTAAAAGTCACTGCATAGATATGATCCTATTTACTTTGAAATCAAAAAGTATGGCTATGAAATGACAAATACTCTGTGGTGCACCTGACATTTTCTATTGTAAAAAGATTTCATCATAATAATCCATTTGCCTTGTGTACTGTAACCATGTGTACTGGCGAGCCAAACCTGCATTAGAGTTTCGTTGTGGCCTAAAAACTCCGACCCGGCCCGAGCCCATAGGCGTCACGTCCGAGCCCGATCTGACCCAATTAATTAACTCTAATTAGGGGTCCGTACCTGAAGCAACCCCGACACATTATGTTACTTAAGCTTTTACTGCTTTCCTATGCAAATCAGTTTGACATGATCATTTAAAAAACACATTTCAAAGAAAGGAAGATATAAGATTTCTTGTTTAGAAACAAGTCACCAAATTGATATCTAACATTAACATACAAAACGAATAGCCTTAAAAATCAACTCTAAAGATAGGCTATTATGCAGATGAACAAAAAGACTTTTAGAGCAAAATTATTTGGAAAAATATAGAACAAGGCTATTTTAATTTAGAGCTAAAATAAAGTCGTGCAAAATGATCCTGAGTCCCGCTGTCACTGATGATGGAGCGATTTAACCTACACACACGACACCAGAGAATAAAACTGATGTGGGCATGAAAAATATATACATATTAAAAGAGCCTACATTCTACAACAATGCTTATGCTAATACTTCAATAAACACAATATCTACAACAAATAACAGACATAGGACTAAAATAATAACAGTACTCTAAGGAAAACTAAAATACTGCACAAGCTTGGATTGCAACAATAATGGGAGTGATAAAGAACAATAAAAATAATTAAAAAATTATTTTTGCATTTTGCACTGTGCTGGGTTTGTAGAACGAGTTCTCCCGTTTTTAGCTTTTGTTTGCTCCATTTTGTCGCTTGTTGTGCATCAATTGCAAATCCTCAGATGTGTGATAAGAGCAAAGCAGGGTGGGCGCAATTAGTTGAGCAATGCACCAGCGCTACTCTCTCTTTTCATAGTCTGATTAACTTCTGCGCTCTAGTTTCTTTATTTCCTCATCCTCAACATAGTAAATTTACTGTCTTCTCCTCTACAGTAAGTAGATTAACAAAATTTTATATCTTGCATTCTCATTTAGTTTTCTTTGTGCTGTGTTATTGGCGCTATATAAATAAACAATAAACTGTTATTTGAATTTTGGGTAGTGGTTCGCCATAAATCAAAACTCTAATCTGCATCATTCTTGAATTGCAGTCAGGAGGGTGCACAAATCAGTCCAGGGGCCGGGAATAGCCCTCAGTCAGCACTTTGGACACCCCTGATCTAGATGCTGCAGAGCAAAAACCCATAATGAGGCAACAGGCTCTGTTGAGATGAGAAGAGCTTCAGATTTGGAAAACAACTCTACCTTTGCACATTTACACATTTTGATTTCTACCACGGTTGACATGAAAATATGTATTTGTGCAATCTTAGTTTGTTTTTGGTATTTTGCATCATTTAGTCTGGAGGTTATGTGGTTAAAATAAGGGGATCCAGTGGAATTTTACTCAGTATTGTTCTCCTAATTTGCTGTCAGTAGTCTGTTACTGGTGGTAACCTGTGAACAAAGCTGGCTCTGTGAAGAAACTGCTTTCCCAGGCTGTTGTGAAGGACTTTTTTCAGCTTGCTGGGAGTTCTAACCTTCAAAGTATCCAGCAGCTGTTGGACTTATCAGGCAGAGTTCTTTTTCTTTTTTTCTCATTATGTAGTTTTGCAGAAGGGTTTGCTGCTACGTTTGCAGATCTAACAGCCAGTTCAGCTACTGTTAGTGCATCTATACTGCCTCACACTGGCCTGGTTAAAGCCAGGTGGAAAAGTGAAGCTCCGCCATGTTTACAGTGATAACCTGTAGCAAAACATGTCTTTGAGGAAACACTCACTAATGGATAAGGGGTGTCACCTCCTCTCTGGCAGCTCAACAACAGGTACCTGATATGTGAAAGACATGCTTTACGTCTCATTCATGCATCTATGAACTTTCACATGTTATTTTGCAGATTATGTGGTTGATACTGTATGTTTTTACTCACTTTATGTAATAAATGTTTCCTTAGAGTATACATATGTCACTGGGTATTTGTGTGCACTGATGGCTACCAGGAAATATATGTGATAATTTGAACTTGAAACATACTCCAGAGGCATCATGTCTGCCATTTTCAAGCTTATGTAAAAAGTTCAATGTGATGTATTTTTATTAACATTTTATGAAATCATCAGAAACAGCTATTTTAACACAACAGAAAACAAAAATTGAATTTAACACATTCTAAAGGAGTCCAAAAAAATTAGTCCAGCATAGAATACTAGTTGTTGGATGCTTTATCTAAAAGCTTGGAAAATTGATCTCTGGATCAAATATGGCACAGTTTGCCTCACCACTCCATATTTTATTCCATCTGTCCATCCGTCTGTCCATCCATCCATTCGGCTCTTTCTGAAGAGCTAAAGGCATCCTAGGCCAGGAGGGATATATTGTCCTTTCAGTAACAGCTAAGCCCAAAGTATTCATACCCCAAAGAAGTTTAGTTTAAAAGTAATCTTTTTATTTTACCAAAATGTTTCTTCTGACTGGAAGTAATATTAACATTTTGGAGTGGCCCAGTCAGAGTCCTGATCTGAATTTGACAGAGAACCTGTGAAGGAAGGTAAAGATTAAGGTGAAGACAAGGGGGCCTTCCAACTTCAAAGACATAAAGTTCATCACCAAAGATAAATTGTCAAAATAGCAGTGAAAACCCAGAAAAAAAACTGGTCAGCAATTATAAAAGGTTTGACTGCTGTGATGACAGTAAAGATTTTTTCATTGTTCATTAAAAAGGGTTTAAATATTTTTTGAGATCAACTTAATTAAATGAAAGCTATTCCTTTGTTGCTGTTGTTTTTGGTTTCAAAACTGAGACTTTACTTTGAAGTGTTTTAGAACATGCCTTTGTCAGTTTCTACCCAGAAGTTGTTTTTCGAATCTGCCATGGGTGTGAATACTTTTTCTACAAAGCTGTAGTCCTTCTAGCTAACCCAGAGAGAGCCTCTTGGTCTCCTCCCAGTGGGAAGTGAATGGGAAACCTCTGAAGGGAGACCCTGAGGAGGCATCCTTGATGTGAAGGGGTGGCAGCATGAGTGTGGCTTCTCCAGGTGATGCAGCTCCTCATCCTGCTGCTCATTTCAGCCACTGATGTCCAGAATTCTGGCAAGGCCACTCCAAAATGTTGACTGTTTCTCAACTAAGCATGTCTTTATCACTTTAGCAGTGTAGTTTGGGTCATAATCATGCTGAAATCTCTGGTGTTGCCCAAGACTGAGCTTCTCTGCTGTCTGCCTGATGTTGTTGCTGAGAATCTTGATGTTGTCTTCTTTCTTCATGATGTCATCTATGTTGATTTGATTGCTTTTCTCACTGGCTGAAAAACTCCTCACCATGATGTTCCTACCACCATGCTTGATCATGGAGATGGTGTTCTAGGGATTGAATGCTTCTCCTTTTTTTTTTTGTCCAATGAAAGCTTCATCATTATACCCCAAAAATGTTTTTGGTTTTTTTTTTCATCAGACCGAAAAACAGTAGACCAAAATTCTTCTTCTTTGCCTAGATTTTTGCAAAACATGCAGGGTTTGTATACCTTACTCAGGGATGTGGCTTCCTCCTTGGTCTGGCTCCGCGCTGACCAGCAGTATGGTGTATCTATTGGACTGTCTGAAAAAAGACGTCACCTCCAAAATTGCCCAAATTCTTCCGGATGGCATTGGTGGGGATCCCTTGATTCTTTTTCATCTTACGTGTCATTCGTCTTGCTAGTGAATGCAGGTGTCACTTTTGACTTAGTGTTACGACTAAGTGGCCACAGTCCAGTCATCCTTTGAACTGTGGCCACTAGATCTTGAAGAGCCATTAGATCAGTATTGACTATTTGGAATGGTGTTGAACCTTAATTCTTCCAACAGATTCTCACAATTTTCTGTAGATAATGATAATTCCGGACATGCTTTTTATCCATAATGTAAGTCACATAGAACATTTTTGTTTTTTGTCATTTCTGTTATTTTGACACAGATCTATATAATTTTCAGTCAGAAGAAACTTGTCAAGAAAAATATTTTTGAATCAAAATCTGCCAGGGAGATGAATAATTTTCAATTCAATTAAGTTTATTTATAAAGTGCCAATTAATAACAAATGCCGTGTCGAGGCACTTTACAAAACAAGTTTCAGTTCAACTGAAGGAAAGTTTTAAGCCTAGTCTAGAAAGTAGACAGGGTGTCTGCCTCATGGACTAAAACTGGGAGCTGGTTCCACAGGAGAGGAGCCTGATGACTAAAGGATCTGCTTCCCATTCTACTTTTAGAAATTCTAGGAACCAGCAGTAAACCTGCAGTCTGAGAGTGAAGTTCTCTGTTAGGAACATCAGGAACAATCAGATCTCTGATGGACGATGGAGCTGATTATTTAGGGCTTTTTATGTGTGTTGGTCTTTTGCATAAAATCCCAACGAAAACTCACTAAAACCTGTGGCTGGCACATGACAAAATGTAAAAAGGGTCAAGAGGTATGAATACTTTTGCAAGGCACTGTAATTCCCTGACTCCCACAGAGTTTTTAGCAGACAGAACTTGGTGTAAGGGGGAAGAGGGGCAGTGGAAGGGGGTGCTTATATGCTGGCAAGTAATCAGTGAGAGTTGATCTTTATGTTGCCAAGTAGAAACAGCTTTAGCTTCTGAGCTGTGGGAAACTGGCAAAGGGTAGATGAGTCTGTGATCACCGACTACCTGAGATACAGACATCACACAACAGCTGATTCTGAAGTTAGCAGAGGGTCAGAGAGGCAGCAAAGTCTGAACACCACCCCACCGCTGGGCTGTCATGTCATTTTGTCATGATTTATCCTGCTTAGTAAAATGTGACGAGGGTAAGAGGTAGATTATTCAACAACTATTAACACATAATGAAAAATGAAACAGTGAAATGTTGAAAATATCAGTTATATTTGTATACATTTAAGTAACAGTACCTTGCAAAAAACCTTCTTGCTCCTTGAACATTTTCACATTTTGTCACAATACAAACACAAATTCCAATGTTTTTTCTTGGGATTTCATGTGACAAACCAACACAAAGTAGTATATTATTTTAAAGTGGAAGTGAAATAATGCATGATTTACAAATAAAAATCTGATAATCAATCCTAGCTTTGTAATTAAGCCTCCCGATATCTATATCTGTAGAAGAACCATTCTCTGCAATTGTAGCTGTAACTTATTTAAAGAATGTCTCTATTAGCTTTCCACGTGCAAACTGACATTTGTGTTTTTTTTACACTTTCTTTCTTTTGACATATTGTGTTCTTTTTGCAGAATAGCTCAGGTTCAGTCAGACTGGGTAGAACAAGAGTTTGCTAGTTAAAGACTTCACTTGTGATCACAGAAACCTGGCTCCAGCAAGAGGATTATGTTGGTATAAATGAGTCAACCCCTTCTAATTATTTAAACTTTCACATTCCTCGAAAGTACAGGGCTAGGTGGAGGAGAAGCAATTACTTTTTCTTTCAGTTTTATTCATTAATCCTATTAATAGCCACAGTTCTTCTGAACATCTAGCCTTTAGTTTTCCTCATCTTAGAAGCAAAACACTAAAACCATTTTATTTGTTGTTTTGTATCATCCACGAGGCTCTTATTCTGAATTTTTAGATCAGTTCTTAGATTTTTTTTTAGCTGATTTAGTGTCAAATATTGATAAGACCATTATAGTGGGGGACTATAACATTCATGTTGACACTGAGGGTGATAGCCTCAATGTAGCCTTAAACACTATCTTAGACTCAATTGACTTTACTCAAAGAATTCACCGTCCTACCCACTTGTGTCATCATACTTTAGACCTTGTGCTGACATGTGGCATTGAGTATGAAGAAATAACAGTGCTTCCCCATAACCCTGTGCTGTCTGACCATTTTAAATGACCTTTGAGTTTATTTTAACTGATGATTCCAAACCTGAGAGAAAATTTCATTATAGAAGAGCTTTATCACACAATGCTATAAAAACGTTGAAACAATCTGTTCCATGTTTAATTTCCTCAGAATCTCAGATAAACACAGTAGAAGGCAGCAGTTTAATCTCCAGCCCTTCTCAAATTGATGTTCTTGTTCATAGAGTTACTTCCTCATTGCATGTGGCATTAGACAATGTAGCCCCCTATAAAAAGAAGGTAATTATCCATAGGAGGTCTGCTCCTTGGTTTAATTCAGAGCTGCATACTTTGAAGCAGAACACTAGGAAATTTGAGAGAAAATGGTGCTCTACACATCTAGAGGAGTCCTATTTAACTTGGAAAAATAGTCTACAGCTGCACAAAAAGATCCTTCATCAAGCGAGAACATTGTGTTTTTCATCATTAATAGAGGAGAACAGGAATAATCTTAGGTTTCTTTTTAGTACACTTGCCAAACTTCCACAGAGTCATCGCTCTGTTGAGCCATCAATTCCCCAGCTCTCAGCAGTAATGACTTTATGGCATTCTTCTTAAATAAAATTGATTCTATTAGAAATAAAATTGTTGGCATCCTCCCGAACGTGATTACTTCATCCTCAGTAAGTGAGGCAGCAATGAATGTAACTCTGGAACCTGATGTGTGTTTAGACTGTTTTGAGTCAGTTGAGCTTTCTAAGTTCTCAAAAATGTTAGCTTCTTCCAAACCTTTGACTTGCACATTGGACCCCGTCCCAACCAAATTATTTAAGGAGGTGTTTCCTTTAATCACTGCCTCCATTTTGGATATGATTAATATGTCCTTAGTAAATGGACATGTACCACAGGCTTTTAAAGTAGCTGTAATTAAACTTTTACTTAAGAAACCTTCTCTCAATCAAGATGACTTAATAAATTACAGACCTATATCCAATCTTCCTTTCTATTCTAAAATCCTTAAGAAAATAGTTGCTAATCAAGTGTGTGAGCATCTAAATAGTAATGACCTGTTTGAAGAGTTTCAGTCAGGTTTCAGAGCTCATTATAGCACTGAAACTGTGTGAAAGTTACAAATGATATTCTCTTGGCCTCATCAGACACATTCCAGTTTGTTCATGTGAACAATAAATCTTCTTCTCACTCTAGGATTACTTGTGGAGTACCACAGGGCTCTGTGCTTGGACCATTTTTTAACGATATATATGCTTCCAGTTGGAAAAATCATCAGACGGCATGGGATAAATTTCCACTGTTATGCTGACGATACTCAGCTATGTCTATCCATAAAGCCTGATGAATCCAATCCATTAGGAAGATCACAGGCTTGTCTTGAGGATATTAAAACTTGGATGACACAAAATTTTCTTGTTTTAAATTCTGACAAGACAGAAGTGGTTGTTTTTGGACCAGAACCTCTGAAAGAGATACTGCTTAGTCAATCACTTGATCTGAATGGCATTAAATTGGCCTCAGATAATAAAGTAAAGAACCTCGGTGTTATTTTTGACCAGGATACATCATTTAAGTCCCATATAAAACAAGTTTCTAGAATTCCCTTCTTCTGTCTCTGGAATATTGCCAAAATTGGAAATATCCTGTCTAGGAGTGATGCTGAAAAACTAGTCCATGCATTTGTCCTTCAAGGCTTGATGACTGTAATTCTTTACTATCAGGAAGTCCACAGACTGGAGTTAAAAGCCTTCAGCTAATCCAAATTGCTGCAGCAAGAGTCCTGATCAAAGTTAAAAAGAGAGATCATTTTTCTCCTATTTTAGCTTCCCTTCATTTGCTCCCTGTTAAATCCAGGGTAGGTTCTCCTCCTCATATATGAAGCTCATAAAGCTACACATAAATATAAAGGTAATAATCAGCTCCATCGTCCATCAGAGATCTGATTGTTCCTGATGTTCCTAACAGAGCACTTCACTCTCAGACTGCAGGTTTACTGGTGGCTCCTAGAATTTCTAAAAGTAGAATGGGAAGCAGATCCTTTAGTCATCAGGCTCCTCTCCTGTGGAACCAGCTCCCAGTTTTAGTCTGTGGGGCAGACACCCTGTCTACTTTCTAGACCAGGCTTAAAACTTTCCTTTCTCATAAAGCTGATACTTAAACTGGCTCAGGTTATCCTGATCTATTTCTGTAGCTATGCTGCCATAGGCTGCTGGAGGACAAACTGACCACTTTTTCTCACTTTCTTCTTCTTCTACTCTCCAATTTGCATTACTTGCTGTTATTTCAACTGTTAACTTTTTGTTTTCTCCCAGTTATTTTTCTCTCCAACCTGGTCTGGCGTTCTGTTTGGCTGTGATGCCTTGCTGGAGGAGCGCTTCAGCTGAGATAACGCTGCCATCAACTAATCGTTCTCCTTCTCCTGCTGTTAACATTTTCCTTTCATGAACATTGAAAATAATCCTGGATCAGTTCATCTGTTTTTCTTCTGCATTCTGCTCTGTCTTCTCAAACCCCCAGTCAGTCGTGGCAGATGGCCGCTTGTACTGAGCCAGGTTCTGGTTCTGCTGGAGATTTCTTCCTGTTAAAGGAGAGTTTTTCCTCTCCACTGTCGCTACATGCATGCTCGATATGAGGGATTGCTGATACAACACCATGCGGTTGCTACATGTTCGTCCAGGAGCAGTGAACGCTGCAAGTCAACGACTCAATGCTCTGCTGGGTTTCCTTAGAAACTTTTTGAACTACTTTGAATAATTAATTGAGCTTAATGTATTGATTGATAATTAGGATCAATTGGAATGTATGTATGATTGAATTGCTTTTTTTTCTTTTTTTCTTGTGAAGTGCCTCAAGGCGACATTTGTTGTGAATTGTTGCTATACAAATAAACTGAATTTAATTTAACTGAATAAAACAAGTTTCCAATCTTGCCACAGATTCGTAAATGGATTTAAGTCTGGACTTTGACTGGGCCATTCTAGCAACATACTTTGATCTAAACCATTCTGTTTCAGGTCTGGCTGGATATTTAGGGTCACTGGCCTGCTGAAAGGTGAATCAAAACTCCAGTCTTTTCTAGTCTCTAATAGCTTTTCATCTGATATTGCCTGTAATCAAGCTTTCTTTTCCCTACTGAAAAAAAGTTCAAATCATGATGCTGCTACCACTATGTTTAACGATGGAGATGGTGTGACAGAGCATCTTCTTGATGTCACCCTGTCTGATCATTTCTCTCTCAGAGATCATTTCTCTGTTATCTTTGAAAGTACAATCTTCGTTGACTCAGTTAGCAAAACAGATATTATTACAAGATGTTCTTTTACAGACAACACAGCTGGAGCTTTTAATCAAATCTACTCTTCGACCTCAATTCTATCATGTAACCCAGTAAATGAGTTAGTGGATAATTTCCATTCTAAGGTTTCAGACATCATTAATTCCATTGCTCCCATTAAAGTGAAGGTTGTGTCTAGTAGGAAGAAATCTCCTTGGAGAAATGCTTCAGTAGTGAGATGTGAAAGAAGCCTTTGTCAAAGGGCTGAACATAAATGGCATAAAACTCGACTTCACGTTTATTTTGAAATCTGCAAAGAGTGGCTGCAAAGCTATCACTCAAAACTAAAACATACAAGTGAAGCGTTCTTTGTGGAAATCATAAGCAAAAATATAAACAATGCTCAAGCTTTTTTACCACAGTTGAAAGGCTCACAAATCCTTCTGTGATTTTTATCACCTGAGCTCCACTCTACCCTATTTAATATCCACATGCTCCCGCTTGCTCAGATAAGATACAAGTAATAAGATTAGTTACCATAACTATGCAGATGATACACAGCTCTATATCATGATGTCACCAGGTGACTCTGAACCCATTCATGCACTGAACAGATACTTAGAATAAATAAATGTGTGGAAGTCCCATTACTATCTTCATCTGAAAAGAAACAAAACTGAAGTTATTGTCTTTGGACCTAAAGAGGAACCATCTAGAGTCAGTGCGCAGCTTCAGTTATTACAGCTAGAAACCAGTGATCAGGCCCGAAATCTGGGTGAAGTGATGGACTCGGACCTGAACCTTCAGAGACGCATAAAGACAGTCATAAAGTCGGCCTTCTGTCACCTGAAGAACATTTCCAGGATCAAAGGACTGATGTCTCAACAAGATCTAACAGAAACTCATCCATGTGTTTATCTTTAGTTGCATTGATTACTGCAACAGTGTCTTCACAGGTCTGCCTAAAGAGTCAACCAGACAGCTGCAGCAGATCCAGAACGCTGCTGCTGGTGTTCTCACTAAGACCAGGATGACAGAGCACATCACCCCAGTTCTAAAGTCCTTCCACTGGCTCCCTGTAGCTCAGAGAAGAGACTTTAAAATACTTCTGGTAGTTTATAAATCACTGAACAGTTTAACACCAAAATACATAAAAGACCTGTTGTTGTTGTATCAGCCTTCCAGACCACTCAGGTCTTCTGGTTCTGGTTTGCTCTGCATCCCAGAACCAGAACTAAACATGGAGAAGCAGCCTTCAGAGGCTTCTTAAGATCAGCTGTAATACTAACCACTACAGGAGATGCTTCCTGACCACAGCCATCAGCATCTACAACAACTCTTTGTAGAACCTTGAATAATATGAGTTACAACATAATTTATTTTCGCTTTGGGTTTACTAAAGTACTTCTTAAATGAATTTGAATAGAGTTGAATATGTTTTTTTTATTATTTTGAGTTCCCTGTTTTTCAGAATTCCTGATTTTTTTTTCTCCTGAATTTTTACAGTCTGGGTTATTTATTTTTTTTTGCCATTTAAGTCCAAGACATGAGATTCCTTTCATTGTTACCAGCTCCCCACAGCATTTGTTCATCTGTAATCATGTACCTATTCTCAGTCTCCACTCACCCACCACACTTTATATACTCTCTGGTTTTCTTACTTAATCGTCAGATACTTGTTCCTGGCTGTTGAGCCTTTATTCTTAGCTTCCTGTTAGTTTGGTTTTGGTTTGGACCTTGTGTTTGGAACCACTTCTCACATCACACTGAGACTCTAATCTATTCAAGTCTGAAATCTGTCTGGATAAGTAAATGATATTCCAATCTGGATATTCCAGATGGTTTTGAATAAAATTACCTACATGTGTACTGAATGGAAACAAAACAGTGGAAAGAAGCAGACTAAGGTAGGAGTTTAACTTTTCTGGACTGGACAGCACTTAACTGGATTATGACAGACTTTTCAATAGTTTAAATTCCACTTTTCTGTACATGACTCCTTAGTTGACTTCTCAAAGTTTTATTACAAACACTGACTCCTGTCTCTGTCCTTTTGTCTTTCATTTCCTGTCAAGTGGTTTTCATGTCTTCTTTGGTCTCTGTGAATGTGTTCTATTCACAACTTTCCAATTATGTTTGTACTTATTCCAAATTTGAAACAGAACTGACTTGACATTGATTTACTTTTGACTGAAGGAGTTTCATAATCCTGCCCACTGCTGTAACTAACAGCTGTGTTGACAGGGCCATATTTTCTGTCAGTCGACCTAGTGCAACAGCTTGATATGGTCTGCGAGAACTGTAGATTTATAATTAAATTTGTGAAGGGATCTTTTTATAGAACAGCAAATTCCAGCTTTATTCCATTATTTATTTTCATAACTTAATCTGGAAAAGTGCTGGTAATTACAATATTTTTTTTTACAATATTTCTTTGTTTTTTTTTCTTTTGTCACTAACTGTGAGTGGTTTGTTTTGTATTTTTAATGCTCACATACACATCTTGTACATTTTTAATAAGCCAACTCAGTTGCACATTCCTCTGGACTGGAGAATTTTTTTCCTGGAGTATTTTTTACAACTACACAGTATTCATGTTGATATTTTGCCTTACTGTACAGTATTTTTTCCTATATTCTTTATTCTGTTTTTCATATATATTTTATATTCTGTGTGTGAGTCTGTTTTCTGTTACTGCCTGTCACTGCCATTTTGCTGCTGTTGCACATAAATTTGCCCATTGTGGGACAATAAAGGATATCCATTCATCCATTATCTATCATGCTTATCCTTGCAGGGTTGCGAGGGGGGCTGGTGCCTATTTCCAGCGGTCATTGGACGAGAGGTGGGGTACACCCTGAACAGGTCGCCAGTCCATCACAGGGCAATACAGAGACAGACAGGACAAACAACCATGCACACATACACTCACACCTAAAGAGAATTTGGAGAGAACAATTTACCTGACAGTCATGTTTTTGGACTGTGGGAGGAAGCCGGACTACCCAGAGAGAATCCGCACATGCACAGGGAAAACATGCAAACTCCCTGCAGAAAGACCCCAGGCTGGATTCGAACCCAGGACCTTCTTGCTGCAAGGCACCACTGTGCAGCCCCACAATAACGGATATTTCTATTCTATTGCCTGAATGTTAAAGGTGAACCAAATTCTTTTCTAGAGGTTGTGAGAGTGTCTATATTTTGCTGCTACAAATGAGAAAAGTGCCCTTCTAAATCTAGGCAGAAGATGGCACCCAAATGTTAAAACCTACTGTGAAACTCATCCATCCACCTAGCCTATCTATCCATCTACCTGCTTATCTTTGGAGGGTCTGAGGGGCCTGGTACCTGTCTCCAGCAGTCATTGGGCAGGTCACCACTCCATAATAGGACAACCAACCATGCACTCACAAAGACTCAGGCTGGCCAAGTCCTTCTTTCACAAAGCACCACTGCCAAAAACTTTGCTACTATGCAGCCACTTTACAATTCAGTGCAACCAACTTTAAGAAGTCAGCTGATTACTTAATGATATCTCAGCATAAATACAGAGTATGACACAATTGCCAACCAGCTGTGACATGTCATGTAAGTTTTATAGCTTTAGACATTTTTTATTTTTAGTCTGAATGAAGGAAAAATGGCTCTTTGGATTGTAAAGGTTGGTGTCAATGCAGCCAAGAGGTGATGGTCACCCTGGAGGAGCTATGGAGCTCTGCTGTTCAGGTTGGGAGAATCTGTTGACAGGAGAAAAATTGCTCTTGGGGAAGAGCAGTTTTGCTACAGGACATGTAGGGGACACAGGAAACATGTCAAACAGGTGCCTTGGTCAGATCAGATCAAAGCCGAACTTTTTTACCTACAAACAAAGCGTGAGATGTGGTGAAAAAAACAAACACCCCACTACACCCTGAACATAGCATTCCATACAGTGACACATGATGTTGGTGGTGACAGCATCATGCTGTGGTAATGCTTTAAATTACTTTAGACTGATGCAGAGATTCATCTTTAAACTGGACTGTAGTTTGTTGCCATAAACCAGAAAAGTGCAGTACTAAAAGCAGACAGTAGATGGCGGGAAAACTTTAAAACCTACTGCAGTTCACATCAACACAGCAGTGTGTTACTTGGTTAACAGACTGTGGTAAAGACAGCGTCTCATTCAGCACCGTAGATAAATTCAGATTTTTTTAGAAAATATAAAGTGCCACCAAAAAACACGCCTGCTTTAATAAACTTTTCGCTGCTGGTTACTGTTTGAGTCAGTATATGAGTAAAATTATCTTGGAATTTAAGGTATATCTTTGGTATTGAAATCTGTGTATTCACATCCTCCGTTCTACCCCTTAAACCAGCAATGATTGGACAGACCTGCTGTCACTCAAACGTCACGGCTTGGTTGTGTAATTCTATACAACTCGGGTTTTTCAGCTACCAGTGAGATAGTACAGGTAATAATCCAAGCAGAGTCTGAAAAGTTAATATTCCAAAGTGAACTACATTACGAGTCGGTCAAAGTCTTTGGAAACATGCTGAAACTAATATTTTACCAGCATCTCTTGTTGTATGGAACAAATTCACATTGGCCACAGTTTGAAAAGGTTTGCTTGCTATAATATTTTAAGCACATTTTTCTGGTATCTTTATACACCATTTCTCACCACTTCTTAAAAAGAGGGAAACAAGTTAGTTTTCCCCGTTAAAGATTTCTGGAGTCAACGTTTGTTCGCCCATTGCTGTCAACGCTGAGATTTCCGACAGCTCGTGAAGGCATCGCCAGTCTCATCGTGGCCCTGTGGATCTAACGCCATCACACGCAGCGGCTACTACAGAGCAGCAGGGCGACTGAACAACAGAGCCACCGCAGCCGCTCAGCTCAGCCTGCATTACCGACACATTCATTCATCTTAAAGCGATGGAATACGGCGCTGTGGGTTATTAGTGTCGTTTATATCGGTAAGTGACGCTCTGCTGGGTTTTTCCGCACCATTCTGCTCTGTCCTGTCTCCAAAGCGCAGTGAATGGCTGGGATTTATTTTCCCAGACAGTGTTCCCTTTTATTGACGTTTCTGTACACATGAAGGCACTTAGCCTGTGTTAGCTAGCTCCGCCAGTGTTTTCCTCCTCCATCAGGGCTCAGCTGTGGAGCTGAGGCGTCGTCCTGGTTCGAACGCGATGCCCTGCTGTTCCAGCAGCTCACATCCTCCTCTTTGTGACTTTATAGAAGGAACAACACGAAGCTAATGAAACTGCTGCCCTCTCCTTGGTCAGAGGGGGTGTTTCTCATCACACTCAGGCTGCTGAGGTCTCCAAGCACTGACGCATTTCGATCCTCTCATTTACCACCGTGCCCCCCTCCTCCCTCCATCCCTGGCTTTCCCTCCCATCATGCCATCAACATCTCATATTGATGCTCCGTGGAGTCAGATGAAGGACACATGATTCTGCCGCTGTGTTTTCGTGGTGATGCTTCGCGGGGGGGTCCGTTGCAGTCTGGACCCACGCTAAGGTCGGTGCAGTGCAGGTTTAAACCTGTCCGTGTCTTAGATTGCGTGGATCTGTCGTCACGAAGTCATGACATTTTGGAACAGTACTACGGGACTTGGGATTTTTACCATGTGTTGTGTTTTGCCCCTCCCGCCAAAAAAGAGAATTTTAATCCTTATTTATTTTCAAGTTTGAAAAATGAGCATGAAGGCCCTTTAAATTCCAAGAGGGAAAGAAGGACGTTGCACACCAAGCCCAACGTCACAATCCAATATGGCTGACAACTTCACTAATAAGCTGTTTATTTGCACCTTTGGTAGTTTATATGTCATTAGGTTGATCCTAGACATGAATACATGCAGAAACTCTGTGAACATGTTTCTATAGCATTATTTCTGCATAAAATATGCAGTAACTTGGTGGAGCATTGAGTACAACAGCAGGTATAGCCTACCGTTTCTGGACTTCACGGGTTAAATTGGGTCATTTCTGGATGAAACTGCTGACTTCGTAAAGTCAGTCAGTGTGAGCGGCCACTTGTACTTGTTCTCTGCTCACTTTAAAATATTCCCTTAGTAATACCTTTCTGAAGCAGAGATTAGTGGGTTTGAACTACCCTAGAACTACAGAATCTTTTATCTGTTTGTGCTGATCAGCTTTGCATTATAGGTGTTTAGTTTCTCTTCACAAAAATCTCTTCCATGTACCATTAACGGCAGTCCAGAGGTACGTTCACGACAGTTTGAGAACCAAGGGATTAGAACAAATTGTAGAACCAGAATGTCAGCTAAAGCCAAAGATTCGTCAGTTTACAGAAGCACCATCAGCAGATTGAGATCTATGCTTTGACTGAGCCATTGCAACATCATCCAGTTGAAGGCAGGAGCCAATTCTAAAGTTTTTTTTCTTGCTGAATGAAACATAAAGTAATGCAGAGCTGCCCCCTTCCCCACATGTTTGTGCGGAGTGCATGTCAACCACCTGAAAGCTCACTTGCCATACTTGTGGTACTCTATGAAAAGTGGTAAAGGTATAACAGTCCGTTAAAAGGAACCCTACAGCTAAAGTTGGCAGGTGTTTATTCTATATTTTTGCTATGGTCTGTATCAAAACCACCTGAACACATATTGCACATATATTGTGGCTTCAAATAATCTCAAATCATCATTCCTCCACCCCCGTGCTTTACAGTTAATGTGAGCGTCTTTGTGTCGATACGTTGTGTTCAGTTTGGTGCCAACATGCTGAGCTGTGGATGAAGATCTCAGCTTCAGAGAAACAAACATCAGGTTTTTCATCTATAGCAGTGCTGACACTTAAAGGTCATGTAGGCTGTTTATAACCACCCTAAAGATTGGTTTTTAGCATTTGCTTCTCTATTTTGTGTTAGTTTGTGTTTTAAAAATTAATAACTGTGCTGTTTCTCTAGTGAGTTTCTATTTACTTCAAGGTAATTTCCAAACTTGAAAGTCTTTCCATCATGTAGCAGCAGTTTGTCTGTATTTTTTAATTGGGGTTAAATATTCTCATCACCTTTGTTTCCTTTGAGAACAGTGGTGGGTGTTCCTCCATCTATTGTCTTAGCGGTCTGGATCACAGCTTTTTGTTCCGCAAGTTGGGTTTGCAGAAAAAGTAGCAGGTCACTCAGTTTACTAGCTTCTTGCAAAGTTTACTGAGTCCTTCGTGCAGAAAGTGCAAGGAGGCTGTGGTTTCCAGCTATGTCGTGGTAAAGCATGCTGAGTTCAGGTGCTGCAGGTGCAGTGTGTATCAATGAAGTAGATTTATCTGTGGCAGAATCTGTCAGCAGGCTCCAGGCGTGAGCTCTGTGCAGAAGGAGCAGTCCTGGAAACCAGCTTTGCAAAGCAGAAGGATAGTAGCTTCCTGTTTTAAAGCTGTGTACATTGATTATTACACACGTTGAATGGCGGCATTAATTATTAAACAGGTTTTGTACAATGTTGAAATTTTATGTTCATCTTCTGATTTCTTGCAGAAAAAAAATCCTTGATATGTCAGTAGAGATGCTGATGAGGTTTTTCCTAGCCAATACTGATTTCTAATTTTCTGCAGAAAAACGTGATGCATATTTTTATATTTATATATTTACTCATTTTCATTTCAGCCTAATAAAAATGAATTATAGGATCCTACCCATTTATGCTTCAAACCCGTGATTTCTGCTGTTGCTCTAATTGCAGACCTAATTTGTCGTTTAGCGCTTTAGCACTTTTGCTAACTTTGAAAACGTTTAGCACACTTAGCGTCCTCTACATTAATTTATCCAAATCAATTCTAAAGCATTAAGTCACTTGGTTGTTTTGTAAACTTTCAGCTGAATAAAGTTCGACATCTGTGTTGAAGTTTTGGTGTCGACTGTTAAGAATCCTTGAAGTAGTTAGACGTTTATAGTCATGCTCTTATTTTGAAATGACTGAAAACTGTTTATGCAGCAGTTCAGTTTCCTCTCCTCAGGTTCTCTCTTTTGTATTTATTTCAAACAAGAAACATACCGGAACAAAATAAAACACGAACAGTAGAGAACAAGATATAGACATAAATACAATATCTAAGGGCATTATAGAACATGTCAATTATAATGTCCAATTTCAATTGGTGCTCGAGAGTTGGAGTCTTTTAAAGGCAGATATAATTTGAATTGATGCTAGCGCTTTAGTATTAGCTTCCACTAAATACTGTGTTGTTGTAGCGTGTTAGTGGAACTGATGTTTATGATTAGTTCTTTAGGGTTAGTGCAGCTTATTTTTTAGTTAGCAGTGCCCACCACTGCTTCAAACCATAAAGTGTCCCTAACCTTTATGTGGGGTTATTTTTCCTTAACAAAAAGTGCAATAGAACTCATGATGTTGGTTGATGTATATATGGCAGCTGTTTAGTTTTGATGTATTTAGTAAATTAAAAAAATGATTTTTCAGGTTCTGACTGACTAATCAAGGGAAAATTGGAGGTTTCCATTCTATAGCTGATTGGTCGGTTCTTCTCTACACGTTAGGTTGACTTCTGCTGAAAATGGCCACTGATGGAGACCCTTTACACAGAAACAATAGAACATGTTGAGCTGAGATGAAAGGCCTTGATAATAAAGAGGAACAGCTATAGACTGCTTCGTGTTTGTTGTCGTGTACTTGTGGTTTTTTATGTTTTCATGAGCGGTCAGGCTTTTCTTCCAAACAATCTCTGCTATCTTCCAGCTGCTGAGCAACAGGGAGGTGCTCCTCCACTTTAATTTGCTGTGTAGCAACATGAATAACTTACTACCAGTGATGAGTGGAATGATAAAAATGTTGCACTAAGATAGGCCTAGCCTCGTGATTATGAAACATAACCGAACCCACTTCAAGCACTAATAATAATGAACTTTATTTATTCATGTTTCCACCAAGTGAACACAAAACAGCTGACACACAGTGGCGTGATGGTTGCCTTGGTGATGACAGGATCAGGCCTGTTCCTTGGCTGGTGCTGGCCCCGTCCTACAGCCTCTCCTCAGTGGATGGTAATCTTCCTGAAACAGGGGTCAAACCAATACGAATGCTCTTAATTGAGGTCAAGTTGAGTAAATTGTCAGGGAAGATGCTGATGATGTTAAGCAGGTGAGACTGACCTGAACACAGGGTGCCCACTGACAACATGAGACTCCTGCTTCATTTTATTAGGGGTGTTCCAATAAATCGGCTCCTCTTTCCTCAATTCTGGTTGATTGGTGATCGGCCGATACTTACATGTGAAACCGATCTTATCCACATGTGCGGTTAACAATAGTCACCCCACAGTTACCAACTTAGTGACTTTGTCGCTATATTTAGCAACTTTTCAGACAAAAAAAAATTGGAATCGGCAGAACAGGCTTTTTGAAGATCGTGATCAGCCAGAAAACTTGAATCGGTGCACCACTACATTTAATACAATCCATGAGTTCCCTTAGTAATCAAATTATATCTGTAACTATCTACTCAGATCAGTTATTACATCTTTGTTACACATTTACATCATTTGCAACCTCTAACAAGTTGTTTCTGCTCCTTCCATCTGAACGTAACCTCTGGTAAAGAAAAGCATCTCCATAGCATGATGACACCTCCACCATGTTTCACTGTGTGGCTGGTGCGTTCAAGATGATGAGCACTTTTAGCTTTCTGCCACACATCGTGTTCTGCATGTAAGCCAAACATGGCCTGATGTGACCAGAGCACCGTTCCTCCACAGGTTTGCTGTGTCCCTCATGTCGCAAACGTTATACAGGACTTCTTGTGTTTTCCTTTCAACAATGGCCTTCTTCTTGTCATTCTGTTGTAAAGTCCAGATTTTTGTAGTGTTCATGGTTTGCTTAAAGAGACAGAGCAAATTAAGGTTTAACTGTGTGACAAAAAAAACCCAACTTTTTATTGATGCATTTTCAAAGATAGTAAAAGACACCGAAACTTTGGAAAATAAAAATAACTACTGAATAAATAAAGAGTCAAAGCCAAACACACAACCATACATAGCGCAGTTATATTGGCTAAATCTGGCCTCTCTGAGTTCATCAAGAACTCTTATATGGTCTCAGCCTGAAGCTTAAAGCTACAAAACCAGCTGGATAATATCACATCTGAACTTTCCTCAGAAAGAAAATCATTTCCACATCAAAGAATGCTTTCAATCATGACTCTTCAGATGTGGCTTTCTACTTAAGTCCTTCTTGAGATTAAGATTTGTTCTCTTAATGAGCAGTGATGTTGTCACACGGAGCCAGCAGGGCGTCAGATGAACCGGCTCGTGCCCTCACAACTGGAGGTCCGGTCTGCAGCTCCTCTGTGCTGCTCGACGTCACGCCTGAGCCTCGGAGGTCAGAAAGACCACAACAACGTTGCTCTTTGTGTCACGCTTACAGTGCAGGGAAAAATATGTGCTGCTTTTCTCTCTCTGTCTCTCTGTCTCTCGCTCGCTGTGTCTTTTTCCTGCGGCGTTGTGGTCCTCTCACAGGCTCAAGTGAAGTTATTGTTACATGTGAGTAAATAGTGCGCCACGGATGAATGCGAGCTGTCACAGAGCTGCTGGAGAGGTACCCGTCATATGATCATCTCTGAGGGTCGGCAGTTTCTTCGTTGGTTCTATTTTCCAACCATACCATACTGTTGATTAAAAGTATAAGTTAGATTTGCAATTAATAAAAGAACAAGCTTATTGTGCTAATTGGTCACTGTCACTGTGCTATCCAGGGAGGTATGAGTGTACGTTCGTTTTTTCTCTGGATTCAATTAGCAGTAATTATTTGTCTTGCTTCAAGAGCTAACACACATCCTGTTTTCACCCTCCCTTATCATCAGTCCTGCACTTCCACCTGCCACAGCTTGGCTTTTTGCTTGATCACTACATGCCGTAAGTGTGCAGAGTCAGTCAGTGCCTTTCGATTGCAGCTTCATTTCCTCTGAAAGGAATCACAGTTTGCATCTGGTGCACAGGCAAGCAGAGCTTCCTCTCATACCCTGCCCAACATTTTTCCATTTTTAATCTCCCTCTCCTTTTTTTTACATTTTTTTTTTCTCCTCCCACTTAATCGCTCCAATTCCATTTTGCTCTCAAGTCCATTTAGCCTGTATTCAGGAGTTCAGCAGTGCACTGGAGCGGCTCGTTCTATATTTAAAACCTCCCACTGAATAAATCGAGCAGAAGTCTTTTAATTCTGCCAGCCACCGACCGGCCGGAAACTTTCTACCGCTGCTGAGGCAGGCGAGAGCTAATGCTAGGTTACTGAGACATGTTTCAGCCACATGTTGGGGACTGAGCTCGGCAAATCTGTGATTGCTGCTGATTTACTGCGAGTTTGGAAAATGAAAAGCAGATAGAAAGTTAATGGACAACTGAAGGAATGTGATGGAAAAACGTTGAAACCTTAACCCATACATATCATATCATAGTGGTCACTACAGGGAACAGCTCTGTTAAACACCTTTTATTATATGTACTGTGCATGGTAGGGACTTATTGTACTCTTGCATTGAAGTATTTTTACATAGCTAAGAAATTTAAACTAATCATCAGTAGGGAAGCACCATTATTGGCATCAACATCGGTATCAACCGATGTTAGTCGTTTTTTTAACATACCAGTATCAATCTGATAAGTAAGGCTGGGTTGATATTAATAATCAGTGTTTTATTCCATCTTGTTGCCGTTTGTGTTTGTATCTCAGGAGGTGGATTGGTTTGGCCATGTGGTATTTATTTGGTCATGTGACAATAGCTACATTTCCACTGACCATAAAATTGTGCAAATTGGAATTACAAAAATAAATTTGCCAAATGTAAACACATCAATTCTGAAAAACACGACTTTTGATAAAAAAAAAAAAAAAAAAAAATTTGCAGTAGGATAAGGTGGTTTTTCAGTCATATCAAAATTGGTGTATTTGGCTAAACTTTAATGGAAACACTGTTTTTCGCATCACAAGAGCTATGCCAGTTTGTATGCAGCAGCAACGCGCTTATTTGTAGGCACCGGCCTCCTTGGACAATACACAGCTGGCTCACAGAGGTCTCACAGCATCGCAAAGCTCATCAAAAGTTGAGTTTGTCATTCAAAAGTGTTGAATCCATAGCTCTTCTGTAAAATCAGTGACTACAATTTCTCAATAATGCCACAGACATATAAAGAGCCTGCGGCTACAACGCCTGAATAAAACACCAACGTCTTCTCTAATGGCTGAAGATGAGCACTAGCACTATGGCTTAAATATATATGTCATGTTTACATCCATCGCCGCCATGATTTTTAATGACTTATTGCCTGAACAGACTTATTCACGTATGATTTTAATTGCACTTCTTATTTAATGGAAACACCGCAAATGCGAAATTGTGTTTTTTGGACATTAGCAGAATATTGAAAAAGTTTTGGCACATTTGTAATAGAAACGCAGCTGTTGAACGTGATGCAGTGCAGGATTGTGTGTGTGTTTAACTGAAGCAGAGAAGCGAATTTTCATACTAGTGTATGCTGATTGATTCAACTGTTCAGAAAAACTTAGTGTATTTTATTTCATAAGAATCAAGTGTAGCACATAAAAGAAACATCTGCAGGTAGAGCAGTGGAGCTAATATCTAAGTGAGGTTGATAGAGTTGGGGATGCAGAGGAAGCTGAACCTTTTATTTATTTATATTTATTTTCATTAGATAACGAGCCACATATGATCAACTCCAAGCCATAAGCCACTGAAATTAAAAGGGGAAAAGTGTATACATTTCTAGGACAGTGGCATAACCAGTTTCCCTGGCTAGCATGTTGTAAAGCTGATAATATAATGCACTGCGTTTACTGTAAAGAGTGTTGGAAGACCGTGCTGACTGGTTCTGATACTTTTCGAATTGAAACAGTGAAACAGCGCGGTGCATCTATAAAACACATTACATGTCATGATAAATGCACTGGTCTCCCCAGACCAGGCCAAGATGATGATCAAGTTTAATGTTGCCTCCAGTATCACAAAGGAAGAACTTCCCTTCCCTAAGTTCAAGTCTGAAATAATTCGAATAAATGATTTGAATGTAATGAAATGTTTAGTTTGAAGTGTTAATAAGATGTTTAGCCCTTAAAACTTTTGCACTTATGATTTAGACTAGGGATGTCCCGAACCAATCACGTGATTAGAAATCGGGCCGATCGTGTGGTTTCAGACTCGATTGGAATCGGACGTTAAATTCCGATCGGGGATCGTATATATATGTATGTTTATTTTAAACCCATATAAGAATAATAACCGTTAGTATCTACCGTTATGTGGTCATACAGTCAGATTTGTCACGAAACAACACATGCGCAGCACTTTGCAGCAATGCCTGCATTTGATTTACACAGCCTCAGTGGTCTGTTAAATGATAAATAAGCTGGATAAAATAAAAAAATAAGGGACATCCCAGATCTGTTTCTTCGCTCTTCATTTTTTGAAGTATCGAATCTGAGCTCGGTATTGACCAATACTCAAAATCAAAGAACTCAGACTCAGGGACAAAAAACCAGATCGGGACATCCTTAATTTAGATGTTCTTTCATTTCATCATTTCACTCATTTATTGGGCCCAAGCAGCTAAGCGCTGCAAAGGCCTATTGTAGTTGAACAATTTCTTATTTCTCTTCTGCTCCCAAACACGCAAATTTGGGGACCTAATTATATTCAAACTCTCACCAAACTATACTCAAAATTGTCCCCCGCAAAAATGAAATGTTTTTATTGGAATCGAAAGTGGGTGTGGCCAAACTGCTCTACAGCGCCCCCTGAGGTGAGATAGGCTGAACCGGACATCGTAGACAACTGAAACTTGGTATGTAAGTAGATACCCCTAAATGACGAAAAAAAGCCTCCTGGAGGTATGTTCTAAAATGTACAGGGAGGTAGCCATTTTGGGCCAAATGCCAAATTTTGGCCAATTTTCACACTTACACACCTTGAACTTTAATTCCTCCTAGGGATTTCGAGCTACCGGCTTCATCTTCAGTCAGTATGCAGTTAAGGGATGGGGGGGTTAAAAGTTATCAAAATCTTGAGCTTTTGAGCATGTTTCGAGGGCATGGCCAAGCGGCGAACTTGGTGTACTTGCCAATGTAAAGGAAATGCTATATCTTTGGCATAAAAAGGTCAATTGGCACCAAACCTGGTATGAGGCATCCATGTTGGATCCCCAATGATCCTATGTGGTCATATTCTGACATCATCAAAGACCCGCCCCCTTAAAACAGGAAGTCACTTTTGTTTTCTTGGAAAGCTCCATCTCTGACCTCCTTCGCCTAATCAACATGATCTTGAGTCAGAAGACAGAAAGCAAGTTGGTCTCACTTGCTTTAAAGCACCAAGCGTTTTCAGTGGAGGGTGTGGCCATGGTGGCGTGGCAAAGTCAGACTTCACGGCATTGCCATATGTTTCGCTCAGAATCCCACATATTTCAGATGATCTGCACCAAACTCACAATGATTGGTCCTAATCCATCCCCCAACAGAAATGCTGTCCAAAAATTGGTGGGCGTGGCCTAATCCCTCCACAGCGTCCCCTAGAATTCTTTTAAAAAAAGATGTCTCAAGCCATGCTTTCACCAACAATCAAGAAATCTGGCACACGTGTATCTTGTCAAGACTTGCAAAAAAGTCTCTTGGAGCGCTGGTCCAAACCCAACAGAAGGTCAGCCGTTTTGGACCTACTCCACCATTTTCTCGATTTTACACGTTGTATCTGAACGAATTCCTCCTACAGCTTTTGACATGGAGACTTCACAATCACTCGGCGCAGTCTTGAGCTATTGAAGACCAAAAGTTTTTGGCTGCATCAAAACATGTGGGCGTGGCCAAGCCTTAAATTTTCACCATTCGCCATAAAACATCAAGGTGGAATAACTTCCTCATACAACGTCACAGCTTTATGAAACTTTCTGTGTCATAACAGACTAGCTCTAATCACATTCACATGGTCAATTTGTGACATCACCTTAGCTCCTCCCCCTTTGAACTGGAAGTCACCTGTTTTGCTGCTGGTTGTCTTCCTTTTACACTTTCATTAATACAGTTTTAAACCCATGTCTGATGACAGAACAACATGATGCTGAATCCTTCTCCCAACACTGGCTGCTGGCTGCAGCATGAGGGCGTGGTAGAATGGTGAATTCCAATCCCTCGCCGTTTGCATACGGTTCTCTCTAAATCACACATGCATCATCCGATTTGCACCAAACTGGATACAAATCACCTTTGTTAACCTCTAAAGAGGCCAACAGGATTATCATAGAATTTGACTTCAGTGCGGCCCCTAGATTAGTTCAACAGGTATATCTACCTGATACATCATCCGATCTGCTCCAGATTTTTTGTGCATCATCAGCGATAACTGCTTGACACATTGGTGTGGTACATTAATGATGTCACTGAAGCCCTGCCCATTAGGATTATTTGGTTACTCCACCAGCTTCTCCTTGTGTGTCATATAAGATTGAAACTGTATCCACTAACCCTTGATAACCACACATCACATGTTCAAAATCCTACAGGAAGAACTCGCCAATCCTTCACCATCAAACAGGAAGGGACTAAGTCCTTTCTGGAAGGTCGGATTTTGACCTAACTATAAACACTTGCTGCTGGAGTCATACTGAACTGGACTGAAGGCGATTTGGAAGATTCACTAAATACACCGTCAAGTGGACGGGTGGGGAGTAGTGTCAGGGAGTTGATGACGGCAACGGGGTGGAGGTGCCAGAGCTCCCACTGTCTCCAAGGCCAGAGTGGCGCTGAGCTGCGAGGGCCGCCCAATGCTGCTTGCAGCTTTAATTTTATCTTGAGATGATTTTAAGTTTAAATTTCAACTCATTGAAGCTCTTTAAGCACTTTTTCAATAAGTTACCTGTCTTTTACATTTCTACTTCAAATAAAGAACTTTATGTTTACTAGATTGTTAATTAGTCATTATCAAGTCAATATTGCCTTTATGGACTGATATTTTTTTTTTAAAAAAGGAACCTGTAAAACTAATGTTACATGCAATGAGGTCCAAATTTGGGAGCACCTAACTTTTGTATTGGTGCACCTAAGGAAAAAAGTGAGGCCCACCAGTGCAACCAGTGCCAAAAAATAGTCTAGACCCCTGCTGTCTTACCAGCTTCAACCAGCATCATCACAAGATCTGTTACTTTTGTTCTGGGGTTAATACACACATATTACTCTACAATACGTTCATCTCAGACAGAGACTGTCTCCTTCCTGAACATAACATAGCAGGAAATTCCCATGGTGCATCAGGAACTTGTACCTACGGATGAACCAGACGTTCGAAACTCAACAGCTCTCCTTTTGCCATGCTATCTGATTTCCTTTGATTGCCCCATGAAGTCACATAAGGAATGTTACCTTAAAATCCACCCTAGGTGGGCCAAGATTTAACTCAGATGTTTTAAATTCACCTACCAGAAGCTTAGAAATGTTCCTTATTCAAGAGCTCACTTCTGATAATTAGCTGCAGCTATAGTAGCTTCCTCTCAGCGTCTGATTCAAATGAACTGGACAAAGCTATAATTAGGTGTTTGAACTGTGGGTGAAACCTCTGTCTTGGTTTATAAATGTAATTACAGCTGCTTGGGGGCTTTGTGGTACGAGTTTCTTGAATTAAATACGTCTTAACAGACATTCCACCCCAAAAGTCAAAGTAAAATAAAAAGTATTGTTTAATATTAGCCCCTAAGGACCAGGGATAAATGTTGCAATGACAGGTGATGCTGCTTGAGGTTCTGCACCATGACTTTTAAAACTTTTAAAGTTATGTCCTATATTCATTCCACCCTGGAAGAACAATTTAAGTAAATCATCCAAAATAACATTTCAGTGACGTTTAGGCCCATGTGTATGCAAACATCCAATCACAACTATAACATAAGCGATAAGGCTTGAAGCATGGTTAAATGAAATAATGCCAGACCCACACATCGCTGCCATAGCTGCCTTAACTACAAGCCTCAAAGAATTTCAGTCAGAGTCTTCCTGGAACTGTTTTAAATCACTAACTGGTGGGGGTAGGGGAGTGACCATCATGGATAGAATTAATGCTTACGAGTCTACGAATATGTTTCATCTTAAAGCATCTGCATAAATAAACGTTCCAGTTCATTCTGAATAATGCTATGAGGTCAATCTCAGAGTGCGTTTTTTTTTTTATCTGTGGATGGATCAGAGGGGGTTTTACACTAAACTGTGTGAAATTCTGGATCAGCTGATGCTTGGGTCTTATATTCAGAACCCATGTCACCAGCAGCACATGGTAACCTCCCTCATCTGTGTGGTTTTTGCAGTGCTGTCTTTTGTTTGTTCAAACAGGTGGGTTATACAGTATATCTGGCTGTGCTTCATTACTTGTTAATCACATGTTTATCCTGGCGGGAGGCGGGCTGATGACTGCTGTTTGGGTTTTGAGAGGAAAACAAGTGCTTTATGTGCGCATGTTTATCACTCTGAGAGATTTCATCCATAATTAACCTGCTGTGGGTTTTTTCACCTGTGACTAACAGTGTGACTGGGGGTGACGAGCGCTGCAGTCTGACTTAACAGCGCCTGGATGTGATAGACAACAACTGAAGCTGCTTCCTGTAATCTTATAGATACATATTGTGCTGTAGTTTCAGCAGTGCGAGGCTTTAACCAGCATCTGACCGCTGATGTCTCAGACGCTCCTGCAGCAGCAGTGTGTTACAGCCAGCCTCTACTGCAGCGTTCTGCCCCCTGATCTGTGTGTTCTCAGCGCCTCACTTTCACTGCAGCCTCTTTCCTCTGCATTGCTCAGACTGATTTAAGATGCCGACGAAGGAAATCATAGCTCAGGGTGGCAGTTCCAGTTCACTGGTGAATCCAAGCATCTGAATGCACGTCTGGAGTATTCAAAGTAATACTAGCTAACTAATCGATTAGAAAAGACATGATACGAATATTTTAAAGCTGCAGTATGTAACTTTTATACAAAATATTTTTCTACATATTTGTTGAAATTGTCACTATGTCGTGACAGAATGGTATGAGACAGATAATCTGTGATAAAGAAATTATCGGGCTCCTTTGCCTTCTTCCAGTGCTCCCAGTATTATCTAGAAGCAGAGCCAGGAGGAGGGACTTTGCGCTGTCAATCACCGTGCCTGTGGCTCTGTTCACCCCCCTTACCTCCCCCTTGATCTCTGGGGGTAGGGGAGGGAGCTAGCATGGCCACTGATGATGATGGATAAACGGTTTTCTGGTAACGGTAAGTTGTTTCTCCGCCATTAGCACATTTAGCAGCGTCTAAATGAGGTTGACTGACAGCGCTAAGCCCCTCCTCCTGGTTCTGATTGGTTGGTTTTGGTCAGAACGATTCGGGAGTGGTGCATTTCTTCAGATGACAATAGTAGCTCAGGGAGGAGATGGAGGAGATGGATCCTTTCACAGATTATCTGACTCATAACATTCTGTCACAACATGGTGACAGTTTTAACAAATATGTCAAAAACATAGTTTTTATAATAGTTACATCCTGCAGCTTTTAGTAGGGCTGTACTGATGAATCAGCCCTGATTTCCTTAATTTTGGGAGATTGGCGATCAGCCGACCTTACTTGAGGAAACCTGACTTGAGAGAGGCCTGACTGACAGACCCCTCACCGGGTCAGATCTGCACAGTTAACAGTCACCCCACTGTTCCCAACTTAGTGACTTTGCCACTTTATTTAGCGA
The DNA here is from genome assembly GCA_014839685.1 of Anableps anableps. Taxonomy (NCBI): domain Eukaryota; kingdom Metazoa; phylum Chordata; class Actinopteri; order Cyprinodontiformes; family Anablepidae; genus Anableps; species Anableps anableps. The sequence continues at coordinate 3,296,292 of CM026086.1, forward strand.
CTTTTCAGACAAAAAAATTGCCATCGGCCAAAATTGGAATTGGTAGGTCAGGCTTTTCAAAGATTGGTGATCGGCCAGAAAAACCGCAATCGGTGCAGCCCTAATATTAAGATTACTGAATGCTAGCTTAGCACAGATTGTTTAGATCTCAACTTTTCTCAGACTGCTAAGAGATTCTAAAACCTTTTTTTCAGTGTTTGCTTGTTTCCAGAGGTTTCCTCAGCCTTGTAAGCCATCCTTCCTGACTGACTATAAAGGCATCCCTGGATCACACACTCTTGTGGAGGACAGAACACACACTCGTTTGGGTCCCAAGTGGCTCTCATACTGGAGCCACTCTAGAGATCAGAGGAAGTATGGATTTTAATGCACCAATGTGGAACCAAGCTGCTTCTGTTTGGTCAAAAGAATTACCACAGGGGCTCTGAGGGAGTTTAACACAGTGGTGAGTTTACGTACCCAAATAGTGACACAGTGGTAATTAGAGGAGTCAACACCTAATATATAGGATCTGATTTATTTTTTTTTTTTTTTTTTTTTTTTTTTTTTTTTTTTTCTTCTGTTGGGTTATGATGGATGGCTGTGTCTTATTGTGCCTAAATTTTAGGAAACATTTTTCATCAACATTCCTCATAGACAGCTAAAAACAGTCAAAATGAAACCTTTTAATCTTTTATGTCTTGGCTAAAATTAGATTAAATTTAGTTTACAATTTACAACATTTTTCTCTGAAGCAGATAGACACTCCCATCATAATGTATTTTTACCCATTAATTTTTAAAATAATAATGACATATTCAACGGTATTTTATTTTTGTTCATGTTATGTAATATTCAACCTGAAGAAGCTGAGCAGAGAATCCACGTCGTGCCATGAAACATCAAGCAGATGAATACGTGTAAGTTTTTCTTCCCAGTGACAGAAACCACTGACTCTGGCCCCAATAACTGCATATGGCCTGAAAACAGTGTCACGACTTCCACCTGGTCTGCATGGACCTGAATTGTGCACCCATTTGTGCGTAATCAAATGTCCCAAGTGGGATTGCTGCAGAGGCAGCTGTCATGAGGTTTTGGACTTTTGCCTCGGACAGATGACTTCTCATGGGGGTTTTGATGTTGATCTGGAGGCTGAATCCATGCTCTGCTGCCACACTGGACACTGGAATTACAAGCACCATTTTAGGGAACATTTCTCCAATCAAAGTGATCAGGAGTCAGCAGGACTCTCTGAACAAGGGGTTTCCTGATCCTGAAAGGCCTCTCTTCAGCAGGAGGAAATCCCACAGCATGTGCTCCTTCTGCACCAGTGATCAGCTGCTGCAGTCTGACCCAGAACTCTTCAACGCGCTGTCAGCTCCCAGATGGCGCGATGTGTTGAGTACAGTGTGCAGCTCTGAGGTAGTGCTCAGATGCTCTCATGGGAATCTTTTTTGATTGATGTAGTCACCTGTACTCTGTGAGTAAAGGTGAAAATGTCTGCGGATCTGCAACAAGTGGTCAGGGCTGGGAATTTAAATCTGTCAAAATGACAGATTTTTCCATCACAGTTTAAAAACAAAAACAGACAAAGATGGTAAATATTTGGTTAACCCCTGATTTGATTCACATTCTAACAACTGCCTCCCCCACCTCCCCCCATGAGATCTGATCATTGCATGAAAACATGCCACAGTAGGGACAGGGAGGATACGTAGCCTGAGATGTTGCGGATTCTGGATCCGAGCTCCTGATCCGGAGTGAGGTCTTCTTTTAATCGACTCGCAAATCCTTCCCAGTGTGGAGTCGATGCAGACAGCCATCGTGGAGCGGGGGGCAGGGGGGATAATTGTTCACTTTAATCTGCTCCTCAGCAGCCGCTGCTGCTTGGTATTTCACTCAGAGCTGGCAGACCTCAGGAAGTGGTGATGTTGGTTAAGTCACAGCTGATGTGGGCTCACGGGAGCATGTAATAGCTTTACGTTGCATCTGACTTTTGGAGAAAGACACAAAGATGTTGATTATTTTAACACCACTTTTCCAGCACATAGTCTTCAGGGTTACTGAAAGTCCATGGGACTGCTGTAGCCTGTAGCTGGAAGCCTTTCACATACAGCTGGTGTTGAACTGGTGGTACTGGCTCCTCAGAGACTAACCCTGAGATGCTGGCTAAACGGATCAGTCACCCACCATCCTGCAGACCTGGGTTCATTTCCCAGCAGGGACGCCTCCAACTCAGCCAGAACCCTTCTGACTTCGAGACTTCCCACTCATTTCGCCGGTCCCTGCTCTGGTCCCTGCACTGGTCCCTGCTCTGATCCCTGCACTGGTCCCTGTACTGGTCCCTGCTCTGGTCCCTGCACTGGTCCCTGCTCTGATCCCTGCACTGGTCCCTGCACTGGTCCCTGCTCTGGTCCCTGGACCTCAGAGGAATGGAGGGGACATGGGGCTTCTTCAGTACTGAAACCATGTCACAATCAACCTTCCTAGAGGAACTTCCTGCTGTTTGGCTAATTCATCAGCTCTGTTTTTTCTGCATTATCTTCTCAGTGTAAGCCTGGGGAAGGGAGCCACAGCCTTTCCAGTGTGAAGGAGGATTAAAGCTCTAAAAGCGCATCATGCGTCTCGTTTCACTGCTGCTGTTGTCTGACAAACTGGTTTTCATCTGCAGACCTGGCCTATACCAGAGTTCAGTGCTGAAGCGTCACATTACAGTTTCAGCTTGTCATTTCCACCTGAAAAGAGTCAATCAGAATCACATGTTATACAGAGAATATTGCATCAGTGCTTGGTTAGCATGTATCATACAAAGAGTTATTTCAGTTGTTAGTGACTCACTGTTCCGTCAGATTACAGGACTACAGAAGTTCCGGCTCATCTTGTGACAATGAAGTGTTTTCTTAGAAGTTCTTCTTCCAGGAATTCAGCCGACTGTTACGTTTCTCTGGAAGAGTCACGCTGCCTCCATATGAAAAGCTTTGGTTAGGAATACTTAAAGGAATCGTGCAGATGGTAGCCAACACCCCTCAGAACGCCCCTGGTCCGCTCGGATTAAAGGCCAGGATAACAAACGGTGACTAACTTCATTTCAACCTGTTTTTGATTGCGTGTTTGCTAGAAACCAAGCAAGGCTGGCGTGCTGAGTTGAATTTTTGCCCGAACCAAAAATTTTTCTTTGGGTTCTTTAGAACAAAGAATAGATTCAAACTGGGACATTTCCAGTATTTTGTAACTGACAAAGACAACAGACAACATTCAGAAGTAGCTCCAGCCACTTCTGAAACATTCAGAGGAAAATCAGACAAGGAGCAAGAGAAACAAAGGCCTGGTTGTTGTTCCAGAACCCTGGCTGCACAGTGCTGCAGATGGGGGCCCCGCCGTTCCTCCCACTGTCACCGTTTGGCCCCTCAACACCTAGAATCTGGACGCTTTTCTCTGAATCCTGCCGTGGTCACCCACTTCAGCGGCCCCACTCATCTGTCTGGAGCTGCAGCGGGGCAGAATGAGACGGCTTGTTGCCGCGGACCGCCACGTGACAGCTCTGAGGCTGAATAAGCCCCCCCAAGCTGCTCTGCCATTCTGTTTAATCAGAGGGGGCTGCTTCTGAGGGGAGTCACCAACGCAGTGTGAGCACAGGCCTGAAGCAGAAATCTGTCCATCACTGAAGCCATAAAGCCTCCTAATCCAGAGTTTTCGACCTTGAACTCTTTCAGCTTTTATTACGTTCACGACGGCCTTCAGCCTCTCTGAAAGGGACTTCGTTGATGGACCAACAGAAGGCAGTAGTGCAACAGGCGAGTTTCTTCCAGGACTCACCTGTATCGAGCAAAAACCAGCATCCCTGGCCCTGCTAAAGAAAGGCATCCCCGCAGCCTGATGCTGCCAGTACCATGATTCACTGAAGGGGTGGAGTGTTCAGGGTTAGTTTTCCATCACACAGAGAGTTTCGCAGTGTTTTCCGTCCATGTCCTGGTGCTCCATCCTCTGTCCATGTCCAGATGATGGGTTGATCAGAGCTCTGGGAGACGTTCAAAGCTTGGGGTGTTGTTGTAGAACCTCACTCTGCTTTAAACTTCTCCACATCTTCCTCTCTGACTTGACATTAAATTAAACACAGTCAGATTATATTTACCAACTTACTGACATCTAAAGGCAACTGGTTGCATTAGATTTTAATTAAAGGTCTTAGAGTGAATACAAGTGTATGCCACACTTTTCAGGTTTTTATTTGGAAAGTTTGATGAAAAGCTTTTATCATTTCTCAGCGTATATGACTCAGTCAGATGGCTCTGATGAGCTGCTGTGGTAGTTTGGGCCATTCGTATATGTGAGAACACATCATCACAGACTGGAGAGGAAACTTTTCAAACCAAACTCACACTTCCTCATCCTGTTGTCCTCATTATTTCTGTCTCTTCTCTCTCTCTCTCTACTGCTCTGCTATGGATCTTCAGCATCATTCAGCCAATAACAGGAAGCGCTCATGTGAAAGACCCTCAGAAACACCAACCAGCTGCAGCAGCTCTCTGCAGGTGTCTGCTGCTGCATCGCAGTCAAGCTCGCTCGTAACCTTGGTTCCATTAATGTGCTGCTCCGGCAATCGGTGACTCTACAGAGGCAGATTAAATTAGATTAGCGAGGCTGAGTTTTAAAGTCAAACCAGTGGCTAATGACTTTGAGCATATTTGGCAGCAGTGACAGCACATCTTTGTAAATAAAGGTCAGCTGGGAGGCAGGCTGTGCAGTTAACCCCGGCCCTCCTGCCACACAATGTCTCCACTGTGCCGACTCTGCCGTCAGCCAGTGAGCTGGCAGCAGCTGAAAACTTTATTTATCTTGTGAACAAAAGTTGCCATGTGTGCACATCATAAATTTCCTTCATGGTTTATTTCTGCTGCTTGATTTTGTTTTCCTTTCAAAGCTCTCAATCAGCAGCAGGAGTTCATGAAAGCAACCAGGACTCCTGCTGAACCACAAGCTGTTCAACCAGAATTGCTTGGAAAAAAAAAACTGCTTCACAGTTAAAGCTTTTTACAGAATAATATATGAATAAGTTATGCTTATAAAGTACTGGAATACAGATGACATCTTTTGACTCCTATTCTGTTTGAAACTCTTCCCAGATCACAGTGTGATACAATAAGTCACTTTCACTTATGTTGGAGCTCAGAGTGCATCAGAAGACAGTAGCACTGTCTGCATCGCCAGGTGTAGTTGCAGTTTCTTTGTAACTCAACGGACTGTGTAAAACATTCCGAAGTGGATTTCCCAGCAGATTGCTGATGGTAGGGCGGGATGATATGGCTGAAAAACATATCATGATATAAGCATTTCATACCAGTCTATTGATAATTATTGATTAGCTTTTTGTTTTAAATATCTGAAATACTGCCAAACCGGTGCCTTGGCCTTTCCTCTTTTATCCACAGTTTTCACTCCACGTTGTTTAGTTTTAAGCAGTTTTGAGGCGCGGTGGTGGAACCTTAAATTGCTGCTCCGCAAGTTAATCAACAAGTTGTCGCTAGGCAACCAAAGAGTGAGTAATTTAGTCGATGCTATTAACCTAGCTCAGTGAATATGTCATGTTTCCGTGTGGCCATGCAGGCTCCATCTCTCTCTGTAACCTGTAAGCGCCTCACTCTCACAAATAACAAATATGGCGCTGTTTGTTGTTTTTTACGTTGTTCTAGGACAGTGTTACAGCGCCACCAATTGGCCTGGCCTGCCTACTACAGCGTTTTCAGTGGTGCTGCATCCTGTTGTGTGGACGCACATTTTTTTCTTTATCCTTTACAAAAATTTACCGTCTTCATCTCCATGTAGTCAGGACCTAAAATGTATGATACGGCCTTCCTGTTCTCAATGGGCACAATTTAAAAAAAATTAACTTTTTTTTTTTTTCCAGAAAGCTTGTCTTATTTGCTTTATAAACCAATTGATGAACTGATTGTGATTTATCTTGTTTCATGTTGTAAAGATTTTTAGGCTCTTGTTATTTCTGTCTGGATGCAGTGAGTGCATGGACCTGTGATCGCCGCCTGCTGGACATGGTTTTCGCATATGTTGGCAACCTGTGCATGCTGTGCAGCTACCTGTTGTTTACCAGATGAAGTATAGCAGTCTGACTGGTGCTGACATGTTTCCGTGTTGCTGAGGTTTTTTTTCCTCCCCTGTGGATGGGATTATTCATCCCAGCTGCTCTAATCTGTCTTCATCAGCTTCCATCTCTGTGCTGTGGAAACTGGAAACTCAGTGTAATCCACCATCGTAGGGCTACAAGGTTAAAGCGGTAGCTCTGACAGGCCTGTGGTCCAACAGTGCATTCCCAAAGCGTTCGGGGAAAAAAGTTAGCATGTTCCATTTTTACAAAGAAGTGTTGAGTGACTGCTACTGGCACATGCGGGTGATTTTTCATAATTTATTGAATGCAGTGATGAATAATTGAGCTCCTCTATATCCCGCAGGGCCCGTGTTTTTCAGCAGCTCACAAAGCGATGTGGAGGAAATAAAGATCCTGATACGCCGCATAAACCAGAGGTAGGACTCTTCACACAGCATCGATCTCACACACAAAACCTCCATAAATCCAGACATGTTTGCTCTCATGCTTGTGTGGAAATATGCCCTGGATCCTGTAGCAAGCAGCAGCAGCAGCAGATGGTCCCACTGTTCCTTCTGCAGAGGGTCCTTGTCTTTTTAAAGGATGTAGGTCAGAGATTGTTTGCCACGGGGCAGCCTGCTGCTCCATACCTGCTGTACGTTAGTGTGGACGGAGGAGACTGCTGCCTTGTGTAAAGCGCAGCGCAGGCAGCAGTAAGGTCAACCTGTAACACTTCCCTGACCGTGAATGTGAGGTCAGCAAGGACACACTCCGTCCTCTCCTCAGCTCTGCTTCAATCAGGTCTGCCTGAGGTGTTCTGGAGGTCTTCCTCATCAGCTGGAAGCTGAAGGAATAAAGGAAGTAGAGGAAGAAGGAAAATTGTCCTGTCTTTAAAGGTATATTTCCACATTCCAAACCTTTTCCTGGAACCAGGGTAGTGATCTCAGTGCGAATGCTCTCTGTGTGTGTAGTTCATGCTCCTTTGGGACACTTAGTTCAGGCTTTAATTATCACAAACTCCCTGTGATTTAGACATTTGAATTCTGTTGAACAACTATAATTCTACACTATTTACAGTGTAGAACACCAGGCTGTAGTCCAGACTCTGCTCTGCTATGAATGCAGGTAAACGTCAGGTCAGCTGGAAACTTTGCGTAAAGTTCAGTGACTCTACATAGGTTATAAAATGTCGACTCATCAGTTAAAGCTTTATTACTTAAAATTTTGGCTTTTTATTGTTTCCATGGAAACCTTTTTTTTTTTTTTATTTGTCTCCCTCTGATGTGAGACATCTTGTTTGGTGGAGCTTGTTGATAATCTCTGGGTGACTTTAAGGATCTTTTAAACCATGATCACTGTAAAATAATCTAAGATTGTTATGATTAATGCTCTGTTGGTCAGATTTGACTGCCGGTTTAGTCCCACTGTGGATTCTGCTGTTGTGTGTAGATATGCTTCTCCACAGATCACTGAAGCAGTTTCAGTGAACATAAAAAAGCTTTCCCCTCATACAGATTCCTTCAGATGATAAAACTAATTTTTAATTCCAAACAAAGGTAACCTGAGGAAATATAAAAAGCAGTTTTAAAATAATGATTTCATTTGTTCAGTTGCAATAACTGCAGTTATCACCAGCTGATAAAGTCCTATTCAGTGTTTATGATCAAGTATATTTTTGGAGTTATTGCATTCAGTCAATGAACAATCAGGTCCGCAGAGAGGTGCTGAACCTTCCCTCCATCCAGATCTTGTACAGGTCAAAGGTCAGGAAAATGGCAGCTAGCACCTGTTCAGAACCAACATATCCTGGACATAAACTGTTTAGACTCCTACCTTCATGTCAGAGTGGTCAGGTCAATAAGCACTAATCCAACCTTCTTCTTCATTTCTTCTTTATAGAAACACTTTTTTTTTTTCAGTTTGTTTTTTTATTCCAAATATCTCCTTTGGGAGCAAATTGGAACCCATGACACATTCCTTGTTGTGTGCAACGACGCTGCTTGTGATGATAGTGCCTCAGCAGCAATCATAGATACTTATATGACCCCACTTCAAAAAAGCAGAACTATACCTTCAGTTCATATTGTTGAAAACCCATTTAAAAGATGACAGACTGGTTCCTTGGAATCAGAAAAGAGGAAGACTCAGGACGCTTGCCGGTCACACCAAGCCAAACATCCTTAGTGTGTAAGGAAAAATGGCTGTAATTGTATATTATAGAATGTTGGGCTGGCAGGGTCCAACACTGTGGCAGTTATAGGAGATCTTAAGAAGTAGGAGGATGAAAAAAAAGGGAAAACACCAAAACCTATTTCTGAAAAATTGGTGTTTTGGGAGAGTTGTAAAGGTTGGAGGTTTGACAACATCATCCAGATCTATGCAGAATCTTAAAAAGACAAAACAGCCTGCTCCCTGAACTCTCTAGGTCACAGTCTAGCAGCTCTGGGTCTGTACATACTCCCATTTTGTACCCTTCAGACACACGTACCTAATTATTCCCTGTCATCTTATTTCTCTCAGCAGTTTTGATGAACTATGATGGAAAAACAGTAAATGCTCAAATCTCACTTATAGTTTATGATAGATTATGACCTCTGAAAAACCCAGCTGTCAATGCAAAATGTCTCACAGAAGACATCTACTTTTCATACATGATAAAAAATAGGGGTGCACCGATTGATCAGCCGTCTGATCGATTGGCGCCAATTTCCTTAATTTTGGATGATCTGCAGTCAGCTGATACTTAAATGAGAAATCATTCTTATCCACCTCCACATAAGTCTGAAAATCAGCCACTGTCCCCATTTGCTCTGCTGTGAGAGGAGGCTTCCCACCAGGTCATGTCTGCAGGTGCACGGTTAACAATAAACACCCCACTGTTGCCAACTTAGTGACTATAGCGCTATATTTAGCAACTTCTCAAACAAAAAAACAGGAAAAAAAATCAGAATCGGCAGGTCAAGCTTTTTAGAGATCAGTGATCGGCCAGAAATGTGCAATCGGTGCACTGCTAGATAAAAACCATCAGTGGAAAAGAGGAATTAGGAGAGAATTAATCAGTGGATGAGTGGGAATAATCAGATGAAGGGGTTCCAGCTCTGTATCTTACATTGATCACACTAATAGCTCCTGCATGGTGTGTGCTCCCGTTTCTTGCGGACCGTCTGTGTGTGTTGTGCACGGCGGTGTGGGCTTGTTGCAGAGCGCCGTCTCAGTTCGGGGTGTGACTCAACCGTTTTCAGAAGGGCCCGTCAGAGCGGCGGCCTCCGATGCAATGAAAGAAAAAACGTGTCAGTTCTCTGCTCGGCAGGCGTCAGAAGAAGCCGAGCAGGGCTTTGCAGCATTAGCACATCAAATGCAGCTCTTCTGTGGGAACCCGTGTCTGAGTGTGTGTGTGGGGGCTGCACTGTTGGGAGGCTGGTGAGAAACAGCAAATGAGTCACAGATTCCAATCATCTTGTACAACTCAGAGGCTTCTCAGTGTCTGTGAAAGTTTCCGCCACATGCAGAAGAAAATCAGCAGAGACAGCAGAGGTCATTATCCTTCCATAATTCCCGGACCTGATGATTCTCTCTGGAATCAGCCACCAACACATACTTGTGTTCTTCTTTAGCTGGATGTTAGCACCTCTCTTCTCCTGGCTACCATGGTCATGAACCCAGCAGAGAGGGCTGTGCAGCGTTAGGCTGACATGTCAGTGTTGTGCTCACCCAGTTTGCCTCATGGTACGCAGATGCAGGAGCATCTAAGGAACCTTCTTACCTTTACACTGTCACAGAAAATGGCCTTTTTCATGTGCTAGCTTTCTCTCCTCACTCAAATGACATGGTCGATCCTTGGACATGTTCCTGTTCCTCTAGACTCATAATACAGGCTGCTGCACAGCAGGCATGAGTCTCACTGCATGGTAACTTTGGGTAAAATGAAGTAGAAATGACAGATTTCCAGAGTTCTCAGTCATTTAACCTTAATTTAAAAATGTTAAATAGTCACGTTTACTGTGAAGTTGTGGAAGTTGTGTCTAAAATGAGTAGGCTTTCAATATGGAAGCCTGACAAACCAGAAACAGGAGCAAGAAGGAAGGACAGACAGAAACAAGGAGGGAAGGAAAGACAAGGTGAGATTGAAGAAAAAACAGAAGAATAGAAAAAAGGAAGGAAAGATGGATGTGAGAGAAGGAATAGAAGAAGAAAGGAAGGAAAAAAGAAGGGACACAAAGAAAAGAAGTTCACAAGAAAGGAAGGGAAGAAAGACAAGAAAGGGAAAAGGGCAAAGTAGAAGGAAGAAATGAAGGAAGGACAGAATGAAGATAGATGGAAAGGCACAAGACAAAATGAATGGAAGACACAGAAGGAAAGAAGCGCTGACACAATGAAGAAGAGGTAGAGGAAAGGAACGACACAAGAAAGAAGAACATATAGAAAAGAAGGGAGGGAGGAGGGAAGTATGCAAGGAAGAAAAGAAGCAAAAGATGAAGCACAACATTTAGACTTTGGAAGAGGAATAAAGTCTGGAAATAATATTTTTCAGTGCTCTTAATTTACTAACAAAATGCAATGTTTAAGAAGATTTTTCAATAAAAGCTCGTTTGAAGATACAACTATCGATTTTTACAGTATTTTCACAAATTTTTTCATGTCGCATCCAAACATACATATACCGCACAATATTACACACATAAAACACCACAAACAATACAATACAATTTGAAAAACAATAATACAAAAAACACATTGAAAAACAGTGTTAGATTTCATAAACAAGAATTTGAGATGAAAATATTACTCAAATCAGAAAAGGCTTCATAAAAATGCAAAATCCATCCACATGTTTTCAGGCAGGGGCTGTGCAGGGACCTTTTGAGGGGCGGGTGCTCGAAGTTCAAAAGCAGCACATAAAACAACACAACAACAACAGATATTCATCAACAATCTAATATGGAATCGCATCATACTACATCATTGTCATCACGTGGGGACAATGCAAAGCAAATATATGCTATATTTTCCCTGATGGGTGCAGTGTTGCTGTTGGGGGGCTGCTGCTCCTGCTGCTGATAGTGATGGAGGGCTGCGCTGGTCTGAGACTGTCGTTGATAAATACACCATAGGAGAGATGGTTGCTGATTGTGAAGTATATTATGAAATAATCTAAATTGCGGCTGTATCTTACAAAATTAACCCTAATAATATCTGACAATATCTGGTTATCCTCCACAGCAGCTCAGCTGCAGCCTACTTTAAAGATCAATATAGCTCAGAGGGGCCAACTCTACTTTTCTATTGTAGTGTTAGCTCCTCTGAGAGATTTAGATTTGTAAGCAGGAGAAATATTATACTCATGAGATCTTGTCTTTCTCAACAAGATCTAGTGAAACTCATCCATGCGTTTATCTTTAGTTGCATTGATTACTGCAACAGTGTCTTCACAGGTCTGCCTAAAGAGTCAATCAGACAGCTGCAGCTGATCCAGAACGCTGCTGCTCGTGTTCTCGCTAAGACCAGGAAGATAGAGCCCATCACCCCAGTTCTAAAGTCCTTCCACTGGCTCCCTGGAGCTCAGAGAAGAGACTTTAAAATACTTCTGTTAGTTCATAAGTCACTGAATAGCTTAGCACCACAATACATTACAATGTGCTACACAAATAAACTGCCTTGCCTTGGCGTGTCTTCAGCCATGAAGTAAAAAAAAAAAAAAAAAAACTACTTTCTAAAAAGTTAGATTTAAAAAATCCTTTCTGTCATGGTAAATATAGATCAATATGTCTGACAAATTAATAGACAAATACTTTTTTTGTGGGAGGGATCCCACTACTGCGAGGACAATTAGGAAAGTCAATAAGAATGGTTTTTTTGTAACTTCAACATCAGACCTACATTTCTCTTTACAAACAGGTCTATGCTGAAAAAATAATAATTTGATAGTTAGAGGGCCCAGTTCTGCCCCCCTACCATGGATCTGGAACAACTGAGGCAGAGGCACGTCATGGATGAGAATCGGTTCATAGTCATGATTTGACTCAGGGCAGCCAGATCAGTTTATTTAGCTAAATTGTTATTTTTAGTTAAATATTGTTGTTGAGGGGCACAGACAGGCCTCCAGACAACCCCCAGTACTAGTCCCAAGAGTGGATTACTGTCCGTATACCGTGGATGGCTGAGTGGAGGACTACTGCTCCTACTGTTGGGAAAATTCTGCAAATAGATAAAACCACCTCAATTTAGGGAATAGACTAAAAACATTTTCTAGACCACCAAAATACCAGACATTTGATCCAAGAGGTTAGGAAACTGTACACATTTCTTTTATCAATTCAATCCTCTTTTTAGGACCTGCAATAATTTGTTCTTTTCTACATTGTTTCATTACAACATTGGATGTTTATTTTATTGTTGCACAAAAAAAAAAAAAAAAAAAAAAAAAAAAAAAACAAATTATTTTGTGTTTTTAAATTGGAAAAAAGGACCCATGAGTGTTTTTAACGTTGCGATTATGGCGTGAGCTGCAAAAGGTTTGGACAGCACTTTTAAAAGCAATTTTGGAAAGGCCAGATGATGATGTCATCAGTTTATGGGCTTCTCATGTACAACATTTGAGTCAAATAAAGACACACTTGAGTATATATTTTAAGGCAACACCTTAAACACCCTGCTTACTTCTGTGACATCATGGAAAAAATAAAAGGAATCAGCCAAAATAACAGGAAGAGATTTGTGGACCTCCACAGGTCTGGTTCCTCCTTGGGTACAAACTGGAGATAGCTGGAGGTGCCAAATAGTTAATATGCCGATATAAACAGCATGGGAAAGGTATGTGTGAGCAAGTAACCCTATAAACCTGACTCAGTTATAGCAGATTTGTCTGGAGGAATAGGCCAAAATTCCAGCAAACTATCACTGTTTCAGGCTTTACCCCAGAAGGTTTCTGTCTAAAGGCCCCCACATACTCTGGCGTACTTCACTCCATGGAGGTCCATCCATACTCGGAGCGGACTCAAAGTGGACATTGGGGCAAAGGTAAATTTTTAGGACCGCGTACGCGTACTCTGTGTTGCACGGTAAACTGTTTGGCGGGAAACACCGAGCTAATAAGGTTGAGAGGCCCAGTCCCAATACTTGCACTACACCCCACACCCCTCTATGAAGTGTGAATTCAGTCGAAGTGCACATAAGGGTTTAAGCGCACAGGTTACAAGTGTGCAAAAATTTGAGAACTGGGACAGTACGGGTTACCTCATTGACTTACGATGCAGTCTGCTGGGTTTCCTCAGAAACTTTATGAACTACTTTGTATAATTAATTGAGCTTACTGTACTGTTTGATAACTAGGAGCAATTGGAATGTATGTATGATTGAATATTTTTTATTTATTTATTTATTTTTTGTAAAGTGCCTCGGGACGACATTTGTTGTGAATTGGCGCTATATAAATAAACTAAACTGAATTGAACTTGCGCCTCTGTGTCGTAACTGCAACATCCAAAATGGCAGGAAAAAGAGTGAAAGAGTCATAAGTAATAACTACCGTATGTGTTTTAAGAGGGTGGCAGTACGATTTTAAATGTACAGTAAAGGTATTTTTGCTTTCCAAAGTCATTGCAGGAGATATTTGACTGTTCAAATGTCTTTTGAGATGACTTGTTGAATACAGAGCAAAATTCGATAGTATTCACACATGTACAGCAGAATGAAATAAAAATTATTTCAATACTTTACATTTGAAAACTGATTTTTACGCGATAGACACAGCTTGCTTGGTGAACATTGCAACATTTCCACACATTAACATGTACTAAAATTCAGTTTAATTCCTCCTGTTATGATTCAGCTAATTAAACGTATAATTACGCATTCAGCTGTTACTCCAAAAGAACCATCTTTGATTGCAAATGGCTGTGGCTTATGGTAATAATTTAATCCTTCTGGCTAAATATTTTATTCACAATTGCCATTTCTTAAAAATCACCCCCATTTTCAACATTTTTTTTAAGTGAAAAATTTTTACTTAAGGAAGTTCTTAAACATTACAACAACACAAAAGCCCAATCTTTATACCAATATGTGAATAGCTTAGTTTAAGATTTGAAATTCCTCTTGCATTTGTTATAGTTTCTGCTTTATTTTCCTCACACTGTTGTTCTGTGTAACTATTTTAAAAATATATATTTTTCTCTTTTCTGCTCAGTTTGTCATGTCAAAATGTATTTTTGTGTTACTGATGTGTGCCTTGTCATACAGGTTTTTGAATCTTCCAGAGAGTTTTAAAAAAACAAACAAAAAAACACTGCCATATTTCCGCTTTTTAACTCACAATGTCACATGCAGCAATGAAGTGTGGGGACACAGTGTTCGAAGTCCGCTTGGATGCAGGCTTAGCTGAAGTGTGGTTCAAGGGTGCAAAAGACCACTGCGGAGAATTGGGACACACTACGCACTCTAACCCTTCAGTGGGAACGCTCATTTGAAGGACACAAGGGTGGAAAAGTGTGAGTATTAGGACTGGGCCAGAGTCGGCACAGACAGTCACAAGGACATGCAGCAGCCAGACTGCCACTCTGTGCTGCACTAACAGGTGTGCGGTGGCCGCCCTGGTGAAGAAGAAACTGCTCTAGGCATCCAACTAGCTCATCAAACTTGCTAGTATCCATTCAGATTGTGGGAAATGAAGGAATTTGTCACGAGAAATGTTGGTAATCGGTGCGCTTGACTATAAAGTCTCAAATGTCAACGGACAGTGTGCGCGGAGACCGTGCAACTCATAGAATACGCCCAAGTATGTGGTTAACACAGCAGAGGAAAGGCTAGAAATAGCAAACAAGCTCCAACTGAGTTTACAGAAAAGGATTTTATCCTATTTTTACCTCAAACTCTTTCATTAGTAGAATAGACCCAGATTAGGAGTCTGTCTTTGAACCCCCAGTGTAGCCTGTAACAGAGGAAGGTACAGAGGGTACAGAGCACTGGGCTGAGGTTTGCTTCAAGCTGGGATGTTTCTGGAGTGTGCCATCTGCTGGAGCTTATTTAGCTCTGCTGTTTGACTGAGAATGTTTAAAGTTCATCCTCCATACAGCCCCCAAACAGCTGGCTTCTGAAGATCTACACCTGTGTTTCTGGGTAGCATCCAGGCTGTAAGTGGCTACGTGAAGATCATGTAGTTGTATGATTATGCAGATGGTGCAATACCCTAACCTCATCCTGTTTTACCCTCTCACCAACCTGCCCTTCATCTTACACAGGCTGAAGACAGGCTCAAGAGGTGTCAAGCACTTCCTTTGTCGCTCTTATTTTCTGCGTCTCCTTGTAAACCGGAGGAGGCTGTAATGTGATTTATGCGTCATTGCTCTCGTCTTCTGTGTTAACTTATGAAAATAGCAGGCAACACATCATCATTTGGGTGCAGTCATGGTAAAAATGACTCCCTCTGTTTCTCTTCAACCATTCTGATGCTGTTTGGAGTTACTGATCTGAAATTTCAGCTTTCAGATCAATGACCTCGTGTATCACGATTTTAGTATACAGAGTTCATGGTCGACTCACAACAAGCCTTTATCATAACCCCTTCGCCACCATGCTTTAGTGTTAATTTGAGGTGTTTTCTGTTGTAATCCTAGGTGTCTCTCTCACTTTTTTTCCTTTACTTCTGAGCTCCTACTATGGCTAACTACACACCTTTTTTGTGTGAGTAAAGGATTTTTGTGTGTATTTTCTCTCAAAGCGGATGCACTTTACTTTGCCACCATGTCTCACTTCCTGTCTCACTCATGACATTCTGACAAACTGCTGCGTAGTTCTGAGCAAAATAGACCCCAGGTCTATCTTAGTCAGACAGTCAGAGGCGCAGTCAGGGAATCGCTAGCGGTCTAGCATTTTTCAACATCAATAAGGTAGGTACAGAAGCTGCTCTACATTAACCTAATTATTCACCTGAAACAACATCAAGCTGAATGTAAACATCACTGATACTGGAGAAAGATCAGATGATGTCCAAATCCAGCTGCCTGTAGCATAGGGATGGGAATTCTCTACAAGAACTGGTTCTCAGTAGCTGAATTCCTTGGAATCATTAACCTGCCTGCTTAACGATTCTGCTTGTCGGTTCTAGTAACGTGACATATTTGCGTGATGGCGTATTGTACGCACTCCGTATTTTGATTTAGAAAATATCCAAGATGGCGTCGCGGCAGAAGCGCTCCAAAGTATGATTACATTTCACAAAGAAAGACGACACAAGGGCCGGTTGCAACATGTGAAGAGCTTTAGTCACAATAAACGGATGAAATACCGCCAACATCCTCAAACAGCTGACCACACAGCAGGCAGCTGATTGGCACAAAGGTAAAGTGTTTGATATGTTGCTTAGCGACGGCGGTGACTCTTGAGGGGGCGGAGCTTCCAGCACAGAATCTCCTGCCTTGAATGTCCCAGGTAACGTTAAACTCCTCCACGTCCTGGTTATAGTATTAATGTTAGCGCCATGCTGTATGAATAATCTCCATCTCACATTAACATTTACAGTCATGTTCAATAAATTTACAGTCATGTTCAATAAATTAGAATATGGGTTCCGATGAGGCTCGTTAAAAGCAGATTAAAAGCACCTTTTGAAAACAACCTTTAAGTCCTGAAAGATCCTTCCTGAAAAGGCAAACATGCGGATTTGTCTGCTCAAAAGCTGTTGATGTGCAAAAAGTTGCATTTCATGTTAAAATGTTCATGTGACAGAGGGATTCCTATTTTTTAAGACAGCTTTAATTTGGTTTGAATAGAATGCAACATGGTGCATATTTTGAATTAAAGAGTTTATTTCCTAACTCAATGAGAAGTGATAAGGAATCGAATCGATAAGTGAGATCGATAAAGAGATTGATATTGATAAATTTTTTTCAATTCCCATCCCTGCTGTCGCAGCCAGTCAGCTCAGACTCTGTACATAGTATAAAATTCAATTCAGAGGAATCTCTGTTGATGAGAGGGGATTTTCCCAACAGCTGCCATGCTGCATTCAGGTACAGCTGGGATACTGGGTTGTCTAAATATCAGAACAACTCCAAAATAATTTAAACATGTTTTATTCTAAAATATTATTTTAACATGTCTAGGCACTAACATCAACCATTTTCAAGTGGTTCTGTTGTATAACCTATCTATCCAGACATTGGCTATACCTGCTTATAATACTTTCATTATTGGGAAAAAAAATCCAATCAAAGGTATCCCATGGGGCCCATCATATTATCAGGAAGTTAACAAGTGGGAGTTTCCTGCGTGATTCACTACCGGTGCTGCCCTTCTGTCTAACACCGAACCACATTTACCACACAGAATATAAAAATGGAGGGGGCAGTACTTCACATTATTTTTACATTTGTGTATGTTAACCATTTTGACCAATATTTTTGGGCCTTCTTACTATAGAGTCTTAGAGAAAAGGTAAGTATTTCCATTTCACATATTTTTTCTACAATGGCCGACCATTCTTTCGATGTCGGTGGGACCTCATAAAGCCATTTTCTTATTGATTGTTTTTTTCTCTCCTATCAGTAGTATTTTCAAAGGACAGATTTTTTTTTAACACTACCTCTATATCTTGGACTCAATTTTGCATCAGTTTTTTTCATCACAATTTTAAGACCAATTTTTATTAAGAACTGAAAGAACTTGTTGAAAGAATTTTTGACTCAAGGTGAGCTCTGAACTCATACACCCAAGTCACAGTGTCACCATACGGCCTGAGGTCATTACATATTTTGATGGCCAGTTTAGCTAAAGAGGGGTGTGGGTTTAGACAGTCCCAGCAGCAGCAGTTGTTGCTTCCTCCTGAGGAGCTTCTGATCTGTTGTTTTACACTCTGACACAGGATGTTGTTGCAGGAGCTGCTAGAAGCTCTGGGTGCACCATGTTTTCCTCACACCCTGGGGTGTTTCACAGACACGGGCCAACAAAGGAACCTTTCACGCTGCCTGTGGAGAAGCATTTCTGATTCATCACTTAGCCCGATCTCTCCCACCCAGGAATGAAAACCATCTGTCCCTCTTAGAAAACGTCTGTGATAGGGGTGGGCCAATAAGTCGGCCATGATTTCTTTATTTTGGCAGATTGGTGATCGGCCGATACTTACATGAGAAACCGATCTTATCCACCTCCTCAAAGGTCTGAAAATCAGCCACAGTCTCCTTCTGCTGTGAGAGAGGCCTGACTGACAGACTTGCCCACCAGGTCACATCTGCACATGTGCGGTTAACAAGTTAAGTCATTGATCAAATTGTTTCTGTATCTTTCATATTAGACTCATGCAGCCGTTTCCTGAAGTGAGTTGGTTTAAGCAGCAGCTCCGTTTTTACCTACCGTATTAGTCATGTCGTTTTATCCTTGTTAGCTGCTTTGGATAAAAGCGTTTGCTAAACACAAATATTAGTGTAACACACTTTCTAGTCATCGTTGTCTATCCTGAGTTTTACGAGAGTTGGGAGTACTTTACGGTTAGGCTAGAGAACTGTTCAGTTTTTGAAAGTGGAGGGAAAATTAAAAAAAAAGAGATAGGAGAAGGTGTCGGTTTACGGCTACACTCACTTGTCTGAGTCCAGTTATTCGAGTTAGCCATCATTGATCCTAAATAATTCTTCTGGAACCCAGCCCACCTGCTCGGTTACATGTTTGATCTGTGATTTTAAAAAGAAACAAAAACACTGGAAACGGCCGATCTGACTCTTACCAGGTTGATCTCTCGGCTATGGGGTACCGTTTGTAAAGTTACACAAGTTAAGTCACTGTCAATGTTGTCACTGTATTTAGCAAGTTTTCAGACAAAAAAAAATCAGTATCAGTAACAGTATCAGAATGGGCAGGTCAGGCTTTTTAAAGATTGGTGATCGCCCAGAAAACTGCAATCAGTGCGCCCCTAGTCTGTGGCTGAGATCTTCACATCTCAGGAGCTACAGAGATCATCTCTCAGAGCTTCAGCTTTCTAAATTCAACACAATGTTTGGTCCAAGCTGTCTCTGTTCATGCTCTGCTTTGTCATTAAGTGTTATTTACCAGTTTATCCACACTGAGCTGCACAGCGGTTCACCACAGTTAACCACAAACAGGGGAACACTTTGGCCTGTCAGTAATCAGCCACAACCTCCATCAGCCCCCCACATGTTGGAGATTTAGCAGTACTGTGGGTTTAATTATAATTGGGGTGGGGCTGCAGCCATATGCCGTCCCCCAGTCCTCAGGGACTAAAGCAGCATCTTAATGAGCATCCCAGCAGGAATTAATGCTGCTTTAGGTAGCCGCAGTGTTTTTGACTGCTGGGAGAGGCTCATGAAGGGTGGAGGAGACGGGGATCCCATCCTGTCTGCCTATGTGAAGACTAAAAACTAGACTCCATGTTGTTCACCCTTGAGATTTAGACCCAGACTTGGATTATTTAGGTCTATGCAGCCCTGCAAAGTGTTTTCGTCTCTTTAAACAAACTTTAATTACAGATTATGTACAATTTTTGCATTTCAGGAGGGATTCCAAACCATCATTTATCACTTGGTGATAAAAACAAACATGTTGAACTATAGAATTTCAGAATGTTATAAGGACAGTGCAGAAAAGCCCCACTTTTCTATGCATGTTGCTCCAAAGAGCTATGGTGTCTAGACTTAGGATGGAAGTGACAAATAACGCAACAGTTTTCTTGTTTATTTTAGGAATGCTGCAGAAGCAGGAAAAGTCGACAGACTAAATCCCAGAAGCCCCCTCCCCACCCCCTAAAAAAAAAAAAAAAAAAAAAAAAAAGTAGCATAGCCACTCTGCACTGAAACTAGGCTACAGCAGCTAAAGAAAGTGTTCATACCCCTGAACCTTCACACTGCATGTCCTGTTACAACCACAATGTGGAATGTATTTTATTGAGGTTTTGTGAAGTAGTGGCCCCTACAGTAACTGTGAAGTGGAATAGTTTTCAACATTTTTTACAAAAAAAAAAAAAAAAAAAAATCTGAAAAGTTAGGCGTGTATTTTTGTATTTAGCCCTCTTCAGTGCTATGGCCCATAAAAAAGATTTCATGATGAGACCAAAACTTTTGGAGTGCATGAAAAACACACCATCCCCATGGTGAAACAAAAGGGTGGCAGCAGAATGCTGTGGGACAGGGATGTTTGTCAGAGCTGATGGGAAGGTGGATGATGTCAGAGTCTGCAGCAGGAACTCATTGTCCTTCCACTTCACAATTTTGCAGCACTTTGTGTTGATCTGTCACACAAAATCACAACTATAGAACACTAAAGTTGGGAGGATGAGACAAAATGTAAAAAGCTCAAGGGGTGTGAATACTTTTGCAAGGCACTGCACCTGTGATGAAGTATAGGGAGTTATGAATTATAATTAAAGGGAAGAAGTAAAGTTATTTACAGTGGAAACTGCAGGATTGACCTTAGTGACCGGCTTCTGGACAACTTCTTTTATTCAAAAGCACAACAGCGTGATGTTTGACTGAACAGGAAGTCTTTGACAGTGTGTCTAAATCTGCTGTGCCAAGATGATGAGGTGGTAACTCCTCCAGGGCAACCGCCTCAGCAGAAAGCTGGTCCCGCCAGGGAGCACCGCTGACTGCATCCAGCCAGGCCTCATCCACAGCTTCTTCTGCCTCATCCTCTGGTGCCATGTCATCACCTGCACCAAGGCAGATGTGGAGGATGGTGCATGATGTTATGACCTGAAACAGTTAAAATATTTCCAAGGACCCATCCTGCGTAGACCAGGTCCTTCGAAGGATGCGGCCCCTGAACTCAGACACAGCTGTAGACACCAGACTGGTTGCCCTGACTGACGTTCTTCCATCTCTCTTAATGAATTCTCACAGTATTTTCAACAACTTAACAAGCTAAATGCAGGATTACTCCCTTTGTGACTTAATTCTAAATATAATTTATTATTCATATTTCAGAACATGAGCAGTGTTTCTGTGAAGGTTTTTTATGCACATTTTAAAGTATCACATTAGAAATTAGTTATTTTGAATTTTTTTCATCAACAAACTTCCTCAATTTCACAAAAAGGTTTTTACAGTCACTGAAGGTGGTTTTTGACTTTTCCGAAAAAGGATTAATCTGCTAAAAGGTAGATGGAAATACATTTGCCGAATAAGATCTGACGTAGCGAACATTTATCTCACATGACTGATTAGCTGTCATAGGTTTTATTTTTAGTCCAGCGTCTCTGTACGTGGCACTGCCTCCTGTTCAGCCTGCTGCTGTTTGGATTTCTGATAGCTTACTTTACCACCTGTCTTGATGGCTGCAGCCACATGTGGTACATGGTTTTCACATGTGATTTTCACATGTGAAAACCATGGGATTTCTGTAAGTGTGACCGAACGCCACTGGAGATGCTCTTTGAAAACTAGCATCTATTTTTATTTTGCCTGTCTGGTTTTAGGAAAACCCTGTTCCGGCACGAGTTTGATCTTATTGTAAGCCAAATTGCTTTAATATTCCAAGTAATGTCCGGCCATTGAAGTTTGGGCCATTTTTTTCTCATCATTTATCCATTCACCTGCAGATAATGTGTATGGGTCATTTAGATTTATCCTATTCACTGATGTCAATTTGATAGTATAACTTATTTTATCACTCGGTGATAAACAATTGTAGTACGCTGACAGCATGCTAGCTAATGTTAAAACAGAAAGATAAGGGCGGGTAGTCATGGCAACAGGTGACAGTTTAAAGGCCAGCTAGCTCTTTCTGCAGTCAGGTTGCAAACGCATCCGCCATGTTCACAAACAAATAATCCCTCTATAGAATCTGACACTTCTGCCTGTTTGTGTACACTGAGGAGCAAGATGTTTTTAGAGGCTAAATGCAGCTTTATGGCATCACTTTTTGTGGTGACAGTTCAGGTTATTTATTTCAGATAAATGTGCAGTCATCAGTTATTGCAGCTTCGCTATATAACAGAAACTCATTTGCACATTATTTTTGCCCTGACACAATGATGATCAGTTCATTTCAGTACAGTCCTACAATCAACACTGGTGAAGCTGTGACGCAGTCCAGCTGCAATCACACTTTCAAAATGGCCTCATATGCAGAAAACATCTGCAAAGAATGTTGCAGCTAAGAGAACAATGGACCATCGAGAACTTCAGAGGTTCAGCTGAAGTGTAGAGGAATTCGGAACATTTAAGGTTGTCCAGCCAGCACCAAGACCGTCTCCACCTGCGAAGCCTGCTACACGATCATGTTTTGTTTTTTGTTTTTGGGGGGTGTTATTTAGTTATGGACATTGACAAATACATTGGAACATCAGATGCATTGTATTTTAGTTATAGCAGCCTTGCTAATTTTCAACACCTGTCTATAGGAGGCTTTTAAAGGACAAGGAATGATAAAGAAAAAAAGAAAGGAAGAAAGAAAGTAAAAGAAAATAAAATTGCAGAGACATTCATGGTTACCAGTGCAGAGCTTAACACAAGACTGACAGGAGGTGAGTGTAAGTACATCTGCACACAGTATGGAGAAGACTTGTGGAATCAAGGAAGCATCCCCAATACCATTCATGTGTGAAGTTACTTGACGTCCAGTTCTGCCTAAGAATACCGCCATAGATAAGCAGTGGGACCAGAACATCCTGCAGACAGATAAGCTTTTAAATTTCAGGGGGGTTTTTTAACATGAAAATGTCCATCTTTTGTTCACCAAATGCAGCATGTAGAAAAACGCCATCCTATTGTTGAAATCAAATACTGAAAAATGCGCAAAAACTGTTGTAGTGATTTATGTTTTGAAGTGACACACTTTCACTCAACCACTGGGCTCACACGCAATATTTATCTGACGCTTCTAGAAGGAAGACAGCCTGACCTGATTACCATGAACTTATCTTTTTATCGATGTCACCCTGCACTTTTTGTCATCTGTCTATGCAGTTCCTTTTTGCTTTTAAAATGTCTGTATTGATTGAAAAACAACTAATGCATTTTACCGTTGTTTTTATTTGGAAATAAAGCTTTTGATTCTGTTTTGTGATAGAATCCAATAAATGATATTCAATATGTGGTCCTGGAAGCTGACTAGCTCTCATCATGCTGTTGCAGTTCACAGTAATTTATTGACTGACTTTAAGGGTGCCCGCCCGCGGTGCTGTTCTGTTCTGTAGCCTTGGTGAAAACAAGAGTAAACAGCAGGACACAAGTTAGATACGGCTGTCTCACACCCACGTCAGTTATAATTAGAGACACCTCTGCTGTATATGTAAATATAGCAATAATGGTACAGTCTGAGGTTACTTCATATTTCTCTACCTAAGCACAGGAAACAATTAATCTGTCAGTCTTGAACTGAAACTAAGCCAAAGCTACAGCATCGTCCCAGTGGGGGCACTGATGGAAACAGAGCACAGTTTTAGAAAGCTTTCTGGTCACTGGAGGCTGCTTTCAGGACACATGGGGGGGGTGATATCTACCTTAGCATCTCGTAGAACTATTTTTGGAGTTCATGGAACCAAATATTGTTCTCCTCTTCAAAAAAAGCAAAAAGATACCTAGATATATAAATAAATGAAGGTAAGGTTGTCACAGTATGGAGTTATAAATATAATAACATGTTCTGAAAATTACAGTTCTTTTAAATGAGTTTGATTTTATTGCAGAGAGTCCATATGAAGTCTGTATATCCATAATTATACAGACTATGTTCATAAACATATTCCAAAAACACAGAGAGAGCTTTTACTGCTTCATGATGCTGCCAAGCAATAAAGATGTTATTTGAGCTCTTATTCTTAAGTAGATCTGATTCTCTTTCCCAGGCCTCATAAAGCTAAACTAAAGTGTTTGCAGCCGTTGCAAACAAGGAAGACATCTCAGTTTTCTGGAGACAATGGAAAAAAGACCTTGTAGTTTCCATTTCTAATCTTTCTAATTTTAATCTAATCAAAAATTGTGAAAAAAGTTGCATAGAAACTTTTATGTTTTGTTACCTCTGACTCCTGTAATTATCAGTCATTTTCATTTTCAGACTAGTTTGTTGTTTTTACTATTTAATATGTAGCAAACTGAAAAAAAATAATAAACTCTTTAAGTAGTTTAACATAAATGTAAAAGCTTGATGTATGGCCAGTGTGGCTCGAAATGGGGAGTTTGGCAAATGTTTAAATGACTTTAAGCCAATGGCTGTCTCAGCCACAAAGAGGCTGATATGTATCCTCCTTATTCCTGTAACTAGGGATGCACCAGTATGAAAATTTGGGCCGATATCGTTATCCGATATTAATACTGCCGTTATGGCCGATAACTGATATCTGTCGATATTTATATTTCCCTAAACTTTTGACACTGTAAAAGCGACCACATTGCTTTTCTGCTTTAGTTAGAAAATGCCCCGTAATTCTATGCTGCATCACTATCACTGTCACGTGACTGAATAAATGGCCAACCCCCAACCCTCACCCTCCTGAAATACATATACAAACAGGCAACAAGATGGAAATAAAAATCGCTCCATAATATCAGTCCAGTTTCGGACCGATACCAATGTTGATGCCGCTATATCGTTCATCCCTACCTATAACCCATGATGCTTTGCGTGTACATTGTTATAAGGTTGGTCATGTTTTCATAAAAAAGTCTGTACAACCTTGTGTACCTCAAAGTAGATGTCAAGCCCAGTTAGAGCCTGAACACCACACACCATCGGGCTTCGCTTCTTGTGTCATGGTCAGGGGACATACAGGTAGCAAGTTGTTCATATGTTGTGGAATATGGGTTACCTTGCTTTAATGTTATAGTCGTTAAAAATCTAATTTAATTGAAGATTGGTCTATCTTTTTATTGGCTTTTAATCTGCAAGGAGTTTATTAGTTGTTTAATTGACCATTTCTAGCAGAGATAATGGACAATGAAGTCTATTGGACAATGTAGTCAGGGATAAAAAGTCCAGGATGTGATGTAATCATGAGTTATTACCTGTCCTAATTTATCACTGCTTAGTTCTGAAACCTGAAATCATACCATCAAATCATAAATCAGAGCTGTTAATCTTTTCAGAAGCTGACATTCCTTGACTGACGTTCAATCACAGCCTAACAACAAGGGATTTTCCTCTCTGGACTTGTTGACACAGTGAAAGGATCAAACGCATCAGGTTTTCAGTGGTTGGTTGTAATTTCTTCAGCCACATTTGTCTTGATTCCACTTCAGTTCATAACAGTTGGACAAGAAACTGCATGAGCAGTCCTGTTTCACTTTGGGTGCATGTTCAATACACACCTGTTGAAGACACAGGTTAAGCATCTGTGTATTACAGCAGGAGACGTTAACATGTAGTCATGTTTAGACCTGTCCAAGTATCCCACTACTTTACAGTTACTGTCACCGTCTTACCAGAGGTTGCACCTACAATCAATCCTACAGCAACACCTGCAGACATAAGGTGGATATGCATGAGACAGTGTAAATGAGGGCGACCACCTCAATCACCTCTGAACTATGTCTCTTTCCTGTCCTCTGCACTACCAGCCATATGATACTGTTAAAGGGAAGTTGTTTCTCTCCACTGTCGCCTCATGCTTTCTCCGGGTGAAGGTTTGCACTGACATGAAGAGTTGACACAATCTACAATCTTTGTACTAATTGGGCTGAATGGGAATGTTTGGAATTAGATTTTAATGAGGTTATTCACTGTCATTGGATGAAATATGAACAAGATTGTTGTGACTGAAATGGATCTGTTTTTTTATGTAACGTCCTTCAAGATGACTCTAGTTGTGAATTGACACTATATACAGTAAATATTTAATCATTTTGAACCCATAAAATATTTAAGCTTAAAAACTTTATATTACAAAAACTAAAACAATATATGATTGAAGGTCTAAAACTGTACTAAAAAGTCTAAAACTTAAATAGAAAATAAATGGTTGTTATAGATAATAAAAGAAACTGGAATTTTGATGAAAAGAAATTCAGTAATTAAATAACTTATTGATGCCTGCTGATTAAGTCTGGAAAACACCAGAAACGTTTCTTTTTTTTGTACAGAGTTGACATACTTTTGGGGTTTTCCCAGCTTGTGCGTGCCTTACGCCATACGTGTGTGTCTTGTACAAAAATAAATGCAAGCAATAATAAGAAATGATGAACTGTGAAGACTGTCCCCTGCTGGATCAGAGTATTTCCTGAAGCTGCTGGTTAGGGACATATCTATGTCTGCTTACTGTAGGATGCTGCATCTTTCCTGCTTCTCAGCGTTATCGTCATGCTGTACCCTCTGACTCTGTCTGACGCGTATGATTTATGCTCCACTCTCTTTACGTCTGTGTCTTGTATTTAACTCTATGGGTCCTTAAATCATCGCTGCATCGTCGTCGTCCCCAAGCTCTGCCAGCTTGGGTCTGGCTGCACAGGCACACAGAGTACTCTTATAGCACTGTGCTCAGGAACGTGGTAACCTAGCAACGGCCTTGGAGAGACAGATCAGTGCATTAGGTCAGTGATGAGCGTCTCACATGCTGTTACTCACAGCTTGCACTCCTTCGTACACTTTCTAGCAGTAGTTTGACCTCTGTTTCTGCTTTTTCTCAGGTGGTTAACCTGCAACTGCAAACATCAAGGCCTCAGTCAAAGACCAAGCTTTTAGTTGGCCGTTGTTGTACAAAGAGATGTGAATATTGAGTTGTTTTTGCTTTTTATTTTGTTGAATTAAAGGAGATACAACGGTAGATTGCAGAAGTTTGTAATTTCTTTATAAACCAAACCAGAAGGTATAATGCTTTATCAACTCCAGAGCCTTATCATATGGAGAATGTGGTACTGAACAAAGATTTCATCCTTGCCTTTTAATGTAAGATGTGCAGCAGTGTAGTAGTTCCAAAGTGAGGGTTGCGTCTGATCTCCAGAAATCAAATTAAATTTCGTAAATAATTGCTAATAGCACGTTTTTACCATGATACCGACTGGGGATTTTAACAAAAACATTCACAAAGCTGCATTTGAATCATAAGATGCAGAACTTAGGTTCCCCAAACCTCCATACACTCTGAATGTTTTGTGTTTTGTGAGCATTTCCACTGTGGAGTACAGCTATTTATTTAATAAAGTTTGACAGATGTTTCCTAAAGGAGCATTAACATCACACATGCAGCAGCTCTTCATTTCTTAGAAAGTTTTGAAGGATCCTCATGGGTAGTGGTTGTCTTTTGGACCTCAGAGTATAGGCTTTTAAACCCTAAATTATTCATTTGAATTTAGGATCTATTCAATCTTTACCATAGACGACTCTAAGCATTTAGATTCTGTTACAGTTGAAGTTCATCAAAGATGTCAGCTGTTTTAAATCCCTTAACTGTCATCTCCAAAACACTTACATATTATCCAATGTGCCCATGAGAACATGACAGTTAAGGGGATTTATTAAGCTAATATGCTGAGCACTCTTTAACCACACAAGTTTTCTGGTTAGTATAAAGGCACTACAGTGACCCCCCGGTAGTCGCAGGGGTTAGGGACCACCGTCAGCCATGAATAGCTAAAATCTGTGAATACCTGAGCCATTTTCTAAAAACACTCATAACTGCCTATTTTAATAGTTCAAACACCAAATATACCTTAATGTGCATTAATACACATGGCGGAAACCGAACATCAAAATAATAATTTAAATATTAGTCAAAAACAACACAAGTAAACACTAAATGCAGTTTTTAAATGAAGGTGTCTTTTTATTATTATGGGAGAAAAACATTTTAATCTACATGACCTTGAGTGAAAAAGTAAACCTAATAACTGGTTGGGCCCTTCTTAGCATCAACAACCGCTATCAAAACATTTGTGATAACTTGCTGTGAGTCTTTGCCAGATGTGGAGGAATTATGGCCACTCATCTTTGCTGAATTGTTCTGATTCAGCCACATTGGAGGGTTTTCCAGCATGAATGGCCTTTTGACGGTCATTCCACAGCTCAATAGGATTCAGATCAGGACTTTGACTAGGCCACTCCAAAGTCTTCATGTTGTTTTTCTTCAGCCATCCAGAGGTGAACTTGCTGGTGTGTTTTTGATCATTGTCCTGCTGCAGAACCCAAGTTGTTTTCGACTTGAGGTCACCAACAGACGGCCCGACGTTCTCCTTCAGGATGTTTTGGTCAACAGCAGAAATCATGGTTCCATTTAGCACAACGAGTCTTCCAGGTCCTGAAGCAGCAAAACAGCCCTAGACCATCACACTACCACCACCATGTTTTACTGTTGGTATGATGCTCTTTTTCTGAAAGGCGGTGTTACTTTTATGCCAGATGTAACAGGACACACACCCTCCAAAGAATTCAGCTTTTGTCTCGTCAGTCCTCAGAATGTTTTCCCAAAAGTCTTGGGGATCATCAAGATGTTCTGGAAAAATTGAGACAAGCCTTAATGTTCTTTCTGCTCAGCAGTGGTTTTCATCTTGGAACTCTGCCATGCAGGTCATTTTTGCCCCCCAGTTTCTTTCTTATGGTGGAACCATGACCTCTGATCTTTACTGAGGCAAGTGAGGCCTGCAGTCCATCAGATGTTGTTGTGAGGTCTTTTGTGACCTCTTGGATGAGTCGTCACTTTGCTCTTGAGAAGCTCCTGTTCCATGTTTTCTCCAGGTGTGGATAACAGCTCTCACTGTGGTTCGCTGGAGTCCCAAAGCTTGAGAAATGGCTTCGCAACCCTTTCCAGACTGATAGATCTCAGTTACTTTCTTTCTCATTTGTTCTTGAATTTCTCGGCATGATGTCTGGCTTTTGAGGATCTTTTGGTGTCTTTCACTTTGTCAGTCAGGTTCTGTTTAGGTAGTGTTTTGATTGAGATCAGGTGCAGCAGTAATCAGGTCTGTGTGTGGCTAGAGACAGTGAACTCAGGTGTGATCAACCTTAGTTAAGTTATGTTTTAACAGTGGGGGGGCAGTCACTTTTTCACACAGGGCCATGTTGGTTTGGATTTTTTTTCTCCCATAAGAATAAACACCTTCATTTAAAAACTGCATTTTGTGTTTACAGGTGTTTTTGACTAATATTTAAATTATTTTGATGTTTTGAACATATAGGGTGAAAAACGTGCCAAAAAATAGGAAATCAGGAAGAGCGCAAACACTTTTTCACACCACTGTACATATATGCAGAGGACTGGTTTTTATCCTGGAAAATGCAGGGGAGTAAATAAGTGCCCCAGAAAACTAGCCTGGTTATCAAAATGTGCCTAGAATAAATACAAAAATTGGTTTATGAAGTTGGGTCTCTTTGTGTTGCCATTGTGCCCTTGTCTGATTTGTCTACTTTGACTTGAAGTAGAGATAGTAATGATCACAAGTCTCTGAAACTGCAACTTTTAGCATCGGATGCTGAAAGTTTTGAAGCTGCTGTGTGTTTAAGACCAGGGGTCCAGGTTGTTTTCAGTAATGGGCTTTGTCTGTTCTGAGCATCAGAATCGCTGTGGTTTCTTGGTAATAAAACCCCTTAAAAACTAGTTTGAGGGAAATTCAGCGTTTCATCATATTGTTTACACAAAAAATCTAGAATTCTTTACACAGTGAAACAGAAGGTTTTCACAGTGGATAGGTAAAAAAGAACCTTTTGAGACACCTTCTAAAACAGGAATGACCAATACTTTAACTTCCCTTCTGCCCACCATGTTTGTAACAGTAGCTTAAAGGGAACTTTTAGGGCTCAACAACATCTTGTTTTCAGAGAACTGAATGTAGATGAAGTTGTAGTGTTTGAGAGGTGAGACCAACTGTGTCCTGTATCACCACAGAGCGCTTTTAAATCCCACCATAGGGTGCCTCTCTGCTAGGTCTCCAAGTTACTGCAATCAGACAGCAGTTATCTGACTTCCTCCTCCTGACTGGATGAAATGCCTTAGAAATCCTGACTTTGTGATTTTTCTGTTTTCTATTCCAGCTGCTATCACTTTCAGCAACTGTCTTCTGTGTTCTCAGCTGCCTTAAGTTTGCTTTTTTTTCATTTTCTTTCATTTCCTGCGAACAAAAGTTAACCCAAGATGAATGAGGAGGACTAGGACACTGGTTGAACTGGAATCTATTCACTGGATTAAACTGGATTACATTCAGGTAGACAGAGATTTTAACAATTCTCTCTGTATAAGGCCTTGACATAATATTTGTTGTGAATTATATGTAAAGAAGTGAACTGAAATAGGACTGAACCTGGTCGATCCTGTGTGTAACACCAGGCTGGCCAGTCACAGAAGCCTCCTCAGGCTCTCCATCAGAACCGCTGGCCACCGTGTGAAAGGACGGTTCAGTTGAGCAGCCATGCTTTTACGCTGCTCTCTGAAGTAACTGTTGTCATGGGGTGAATGGAAACTTAGCTCTTCTGGAGGTGCGTCGGAAGCTTCTAACCACATCCCGCAGGCCGTCAGGGAAGTGATGATGCTGACACGGCTGTCAGGTTGTAGAGCAAAGGTTTGCACCTTCTTTGCATTTGCACATTTACAGGAAGACTCGTCACCCACAAGCTGAAAAGCACCCATTTTTTTTTCTCAAACTACACTTCTTAAAAGTTTTCATCTTTTAAAAAACAGAATTAGGTCCATAATGTATTGTTTGTCGAACATTAGTGCTACTGTAGATGAGTCTGCCTTGCGAAAGCTTTCTATAGATTTTATTGGTATTTTATTTAAAAGGCCAACACAAAGAACTCAGCAGAAAGAAAACAAGATAACAAGTCTTGTTTACTTCCATCCACACCATGAGATGTGGTGGCAGCAGTATCATGCTGTGGGGATGGTTTTCTTCAGCAGGGACAGGGAAGCTGGTGAGGGGAGTTAAATATGGGGAAATCATTAGAGGCCACAGAAGACTTTAACCTGGGGTTGAGGTTCGATTTGTAGCAGGAGGGCCTTTGACATGCTGTCAGAGCTGCAAAGGAATAGACGAGTTCATTGTTATCGTTTACGCTGCCCTTTCACGTGCATGCGCTCCAGATGTGTGGCAAAAGAACCTCCGGTTGGCATTCTCTTTAACTGTTGCTTCTGGACTGAACCGTTTATTTTAGTAAAACAGTGAGTTCTCACTCTCTATATGTGTTTGGCGCTTCAACCCGAGGACTAGAAGCGGTACGAAAATAAACTTGTGTATGATGGAAACAGCCTGCCGGACCCGTATTTTGACCGGCTGGACCGGCAAGCGGACAAACACCTGCCCCCTTCTGTGAGAGTTACTGGAAGCCTACAAGTCGCTAATAGTTTTCTAATATTTTACCTGTGGACAAGTAAAAGGTTTATTATACCAGGATACGAGCCGCACCAGCCCTGAATGCTTCATTAGAGCCTGAGTCCAGCCTGGGCAGAGAATCACCGACCCACTGCATGATCGTGGATAGTGTCAACACTGCACCTGCGTGGCAGGTAAGTCAAATATTAGGTATATTTTGTCCAATTTTATTATGGAATATAGTCCAAATAACGTGTTTTACCTGTATTTAGCATTTATTTAGCTGTAGGCGATGTAGGCAATTTATAGCCTATAGAATTGTATAATTTTATAAAGACTTGTGTATCTATGTAACAAGGTGCAGGTGTACGTATGATGGTGCGATTGTACATATTGACCAGAAAAACAGGACAATTATTTTTAGAAAGTAATACATCAATGATACTTTAATTCCTTGATTTCTATGGAATAGCAGATTAATTGATTATTGTTTAAGTCTTATTGAAATCATTACTGTTTTATTTAAAATAAGGAAAAAGAAGAACTCAAGATTTGGAGAAGAGTGGGACTAAATAAGTTTGTACATTTTCCTAATGGTTTTCAAATGTTTCATTTTGTTATCTTGTTATATTATTTTCTTTACATATTTGACAAACTTAAAATACTTGCACTATTTAATGTTTTAATAAAGGCATATATTATGCAGCCTGATGCGGCTACTTTTGGGCTGACAGATTTTAACCCCTGACCTTCTAAGGGAGCAACTGTGATCCTGTTTCCTCCCATTTGATCCCAGTGGTCGACCATAAAGACCAAAATGTTCTTTCAAGTCAAAAAGCAACACCTTCTCCATCTCACCCAAATTAATCTAATAAACCTGATAATAAATTATTATAATAATAAACCTAATAATCATTCTAATGATTAATGATTATTTTCTGTCTCTGTCTTTCAGGCTGGTGCAGTCAGGTAGTCTAAGCCGGAGCTCCATGACAAGAACTTCTGGCCCTCTGCTGGCTGCATTGTAAAACCTAACAGAGATACAGATCCAGCCTCAAAGACGAGGACTCAGACTGATCTGTACCCAGCGTTGCTCTGCAGAACAAAGGATGGTGCTCCATTTTCAACTACTGGCAGAGCTCATGAACATTTCTGTTAGGTATCCCTGCAGCCAACCTCATCAGGTGCACAGCTTAGTTAGAAGTTCTTCTGATCTGGCCAGGTCTCCTTCATAGCAACAGCAGCATGTTGGACACATCATCTCCAGCATCCTCCCAGGAACCATGCCAGGTTCCATTACGGTGGTGTCAGCATTTCTAGAAAACCTAGAAGTGAAGTGGTTTAGCAAAAAAATGTTGTGGTGCCTGGATGTTGAAGAGTCATTTCACATAAAAGTAAAAGCTGTTTCTAAAAACTATCTTTTATTTCAACTTTTATTTCATTCATTTTTCTTTCAAGGTCTGTTGTTGACTGTCTCAGATTTTAAATTTGCTAATATGTTGCATCACACTGTGTGAATCTATCCACCGCTTCATCAACCACAATAGTTTGTGTTGTTGTTTTCATCTCATCCAAGACTTTTTCGTCTTTTAGCCATTCGCAAGTATCTACTTCTCTTTACATGAACACTGTCTGGTGCTGGAGTGTGTGGGACATCAAAGATGGCTGGCACATAGTCAGGGCCTTCAGGATCATCTGATTTTGAACCTGTTAGAAAATAAAAATGAGCATATCATAGGTTATGGATGTTGGTAAAATACTAACACTGCACAGGTAAACAGGAACTCCCGCTACGTAACAGGGCAGTTGGAAGGACAATAATTTAATTATAGATATTTGTCATTAAATTAAATTTAAGTCATCAAGGTACTGTGCTCTCCAGCTGTGATAAAGCTGACACAAGTGATGTTTCATCTCCAAGTGTGCCACTTTAATAAATAACATTGAACAACCTAAAGCAAAACTAAAAAGGAAAGTCTGATGCCAAATCCATTAAGATAAACAGACACTGATATTCAAATAATGATCTAGACTTTGTTTTAATATGAAAGATGGAAGCAAAAAATATGTAAATATTTCAGTCTTAGAAAAACAGAGAAATGTCATAAAGTGAGGTCTAACTTTAAAAAAAAAAAAAACAACAAAAAACCCATTAAAGATCACAAAGATCATTTAATATTATTGTGTGCCAGTGATATGTTTATGTTGAAGCTGGATCAAAGAAGTAGCTCCGTATAATGGTTTGCATGTAATAATAACTCGACAGGTGCAGCACGTACCTGAGATAAAGTGTCCACTAAGTCTGTGCAAATGGTTCTTCAGGCCAAACTCTCCAGATGTTTCTGATCCAAGAATCACGTTGTTTGTGGTCATGAGTTGGAATCCTGTAGAACTGCACAACAACTGACGGGCATTTTGCTGTTTTATACGACCGTTGTCAGGACTCTGCCTGGAGTGCTTTGTCGCCGGGGAGTTGTTTTGCCATACAAAAAATGGCGGCTCACGTTTGCTCACCGGATGTACGTCATCGTGATTTTGTCTATAGCTTGAATCACAGCATCTTCATGTGTCAAAATGGCCCAGTCAAAGTCGAGAAATCTACATGAGAACCTGTGCTAAGACTTAACAGTTGAAGCTCCCAGATCTCTAGATGTGTAAAGTGAGGAGAGACATCCATCCCTCAAAAGGCACCTCTACAAAGTATTGACTCAGGGGGGCTGTATACAAATGTAGTCAACATTTTGGAGACAAAAAGGAGTCTCATTTGAACGCATGTTACTGGTTCTGTCCATCACTGGCTGTGAAACCAGTTTCTGCTGACTGTAATTAAACAGAACCTGTGACCCTGAAAGCACTGGCTGTGGTTTCTCTGCCCTGATTCTCAGGGACTTGTGAGGAGAAGCTGCAGCACTGAGCTGTAACATGTGCTCTGTTTCCTGTGGAGCGTGCCTTCAGCAAGGCAGCAGCCTCAAGAGACTCGGTAATGAGACCATATCTTCTTGACAGTCGGGTTTCCTCTTGTTTTTCATTAAAGTGAATTGAAAAGCAACACTTGTGATGTTGATCGGCAGGCTCTGTGCTGTCACTTGTCTCTCTCCTCTCAATCAGTAACATGTTCCAATAGAGTCTGCTGTCAGAGTGAAGTTTTAATGAACGGTGTTGTTAGTTCTTTTGGAGATGTGCAGCATGCTGCCTTCTCTTCCACCTAGCATATTTCAAGCAAGGCTGCACATTAAACACCCTGGCATCTCCTAACAGCTTTAACCTGGTTTCATTTATTTTCTTTAGTTCAGCTTACACCATAAAGTTAGTGGCCAAGAAACCCAGAGTGGCTAGTCAAACCACTCGTGTGTATTTTAATAGCAAAACGTGGGTTCTGTTTAGTTATGGTGCCTCCCTGCTATGCTGTTCTAGTTATGGAATACATGTTTCTTCTGGCCTTGGTCTATTTACATGGATAGAGGAGAAGCAGGTTGGTTAAAATGTCTGTCTACTGAAAATTTTTCGTCACACAATGTTAAAATAGGTTGTAACATCTGACTATTTTAAGTCTGATCATAGACTAAAATGAAAATACAGAATAATCATCCACTAAATTTAGTTCTTATATAACTTTTTAAATCATTATTGAGCAGAATATTATGTTTTTGCTGCTCCTTATAGAGTAGTACAAGCAAGGGTGCACCGATAAATCGGCCCCAATTTTCTTAATTTTGGGTGATCTGTGATCAGCCGATACTTGTATGAGAAACCGATCTTATCTACAAACCGATCTTATCTACCTGCACAAAGTTCTGAAAATCAGCCACTGCACGGTTAACAATGGTCACCCCACTGTTGCCAGCTTAGTTATTTTGTTGCTATATTTAGTGACTTTTCAGACAAAAAAATCGGAATCGGCAGGTCAGTCTTTTTAAAGACTGGTGATCGGCCAGAAAAGTGCAATCGGTGCAGCCCTAATAACAAGCTGATATTTGCTGATTAGCAGACATGCTCACCACAGGTAGTTTAAAAACTGGAGAAAGCACTGCACAAACAGCCTCCTTCCCTGGCATCTCATGAAAACAAAGTTAAAAGACAGTGTGGGATTGTGAAATAATCACATTGTGAGAATAATAGTGCACCTAAAGCGCTGCTGGTTCAGTCCCTCCCTTCTCACCTCTAATTCTCCCTGTTTGTTAGCAACACCTAGTGAGGCTTCAGGCTTCCCCTGCTGACTTGGACAGCCACCATGAACTCAAGCCAAATGCTATCACATCTCTATCTTGCTTTTCCTCTTGTCTTTACTCGTGCTTTGTATTAGCAAAATATTTAAAAGCATCAGTCAGCTGAATATCAATGAAATGCCAATAATATAAGCTGTATATAAATCTCCTGAAGCAAACACAAAAGTGGGTCTTCATCTAGTCCAGAACATTGTTCTGCTGCAGTTGTATTGGCAGGGCCTGCTGGAGCTGCTGAAAAGTTGGCTCCTATTACTGGCCTCAAACTGGTGAGTAATCAGCAGAACAGTCATCTGATTGATGCCACTTGTTCTCAACCTGAATTTTAGAAGGTATCACAGCCGACATGCAGTGTTTGGCTCCCTGCAGAGGTTGACACTCAGACTTGGGTCGCACTTATGTCACAAAAAATAACAACATTCACACAGCAGGCAAATGTGACCCATATCTGACTTTCTCATGGCTGTCTGAACGGCCCAATTCTGATCTTTTTACCCCCCCAAAAATGCAATGTGTGTCACTTCCATATGTGGAACTAAATCAGAGACGTTATCAGCTGCAGTCGGAACGGTCATATCACATTGTCCAACTTTTATTGACGTGAGACGCGTCATAAATTGTGAAAGAAGTCTGTGTCAGTGAAGTGCATCACATCCCAATCCCACCAGTCACGGTTCCCACTGCGCATCCAGACAGACTCCTCTACAGAAGCGGCAGTCAGTGCTTCACAGAAGGCCATTGCTAGTAGTTGTTCTTTCTTTTTTCTAAGCTTCCTGATCTTGTGACGATACTGTCGCCTCCCAGTGCTGAATAATTTTAAAATCGATATATCGACAGCGGCGTCCATTATTACCTCCATAAACAGTGCGATGCTGTGATGTCGACGTTCTTTTTCTGTGCATGTGGGCTGCTTTGGGGTCATAATACAGAAGTCTGATTGTGGTTGCAGTTAATTAGTTGCATGTATGAGCACCCAAAAAAATCTGAATTGAGCATCAAGACCTGCTGAAAGAGTGTAGCCTTGGATTTGTGCTCTAAGGACATGAGACTTGAAAACTGAGGTGAACATCTCTGCATTGCAGTTGCTTTACTGATGTCTGTTCCATGCATGACTCTTCTTTTACCTCCAAAGCCAATAAAAGGATAATTTTGTCCATCCGGATTTAGTAAGATGAACAGCGTTGAACTGAAATCATGTTTTGGCATTTTCAAATGTTAAACTACTGAGTTTAGCAGTCCCCTTTCAGCAAAACATATCAACAGATGTTTAACCTCTCCGTTTTCCCTCACCTTGAATCAGCAAATGTTTGGTGCAGATAAATATGAAACTGAAAATGTCTACTCTTCCCTCTCAGAGTGTTTAGAAAATGAGCCTGAAAGTTTGTCCCACAGGCGACTGTTTGAAGCCTTCAGTCTGGCATTTTCACCATCTCCTTTATTTTTTTTAAACAGGCACTTTATAAATGACAAGTCAGTATGAGAACCAACTTGCAGACTATAGTAACCTGAGTATTACACAGTTATCATATTCTAGATTATATGTTAGAAGAAAACAGTAGATACAGATCAAGTCTTTTTGCAAAAACATAAATAGTTTATTCCAGATATCATGTTGTATCTATCATTTCCGCTGAGCGGACATTATACTGACATTAAAGTCTTACTGAAAGTGTGTTTAACCCCCAGGTTCCTCATCTCCTTCTCTTGTTGTCTGTGAGACAAACTTTGAAAAGCAACTGCCTGTATTAGGAAGATTATTGGCTGTATTTTTGTTGCAATGAAGAGGGAGGAGGAAGCCATTTGTGTTGATTCATCCAGCACCCATGGGAACGCAGGAGTGCGGGGGCTGCCAGGTCAAGTCTTGGACACAGCTGCATTATTAACAGAAGAACAGAAGGTCAGCTGTCAGCACACGTCTGCAGGGCTCACATCAAGCAGCTTGGACCATTTCTGGGCCTCCGGCTCACTCGTTTTAGGCCGTTTAATGAAGGCTTGGAAAGCTTCCCCCACACAGAGCACACACAGGGCAGATGGAAATCTTGTCAGCTCATGAGAAGAACAACTTCAGCAGAAACAGTTTAAACGATAATATGAGTATTGATGAAATCAATGGATTAGTCTCTGTAGAACAATTTTTAAAACCCATAATGCAACTGAATTTACCTGCCATGCAGCATATTAAGACAACATTAGTGGGCGCCTCAGACAAAATCTGTTAATGTGAAAGAACCTTAAGAAGTGATGTGGTTTTGAAGTCTGTGGTCGTTTGGTGGGGCAGACGCACCGACCCCTCTCTGGTCAGATTTGTTCATTTGTCAGAAATATCCTAGGATAGTTGTGCAGAGTGACTGCTGCTGTGAACAATGTCTGATTATGTTCTTATTTTCTCCAGCCGCAGCTCCTCTTCCTCTCCCTCCTTTCAGACTCCGGCTCTACTACTGAGCACATTGCAGACAGCTCTAAGCAGATGCATTGAAGCCTGTGACTCTGAAATTTCAAATTCCTCTTGGCTTTTCCTGTTTCCTTAAAATTTAACTTGAGTAAGAAAAGAAAACTCAAAATTAACCCGAGAGTCTGTTTCTTAGGACTCTAAATACTTTAATTATCTTGGAGAATACTCTGAATTAGGGGTGCACTGATCGCAGTTTTCTGGCTGATCACCAGTCTTTAAAAAGCCAATTTTTTTTTTTTTTTTTGTCTGAAAAGTCACTAAATATAGTCTCTACGTTGGCAACAGTGTTGCCAGTGACTGTTGTTAACCGTGCACTTGCAGATGTGACCTGGTGGGCAGGTCTGTCAGCCCTCTCTCACAGCAGCACAAAAGGGGACAGTGGCTGCTTTTCAGACCTTTTCAGAGGAAGATAAGATCAGTGGATAAGATCAGTAACTCAAGTAAGTACTGGCCGAGCTCTCAAAATTAAGGAAATCAGGGCCGATTTATTGGTGCAACCCTACTGAATGGTGCATCTCTAAATAAATTTTGTCCTTTTGTTTAGAAAAAAACAAAAGCCACAGCATTTAGGATGAAAATTTGGCAAAAAGGCCTAATTTGCTAAATACTGTAGATGGATGAAGAAGTGGGGCTGCATGGAGTAGAGGCGTTGGAAGTGGATCAGTTGGAGTACCTGGGGTCAAACCAGAGGTCTGAAGTTAAGCCAAGAAAGACACAGATTGTGTCACACATCTTCATTGGTTTCCAGATATGTGTTGTTTATAATAAACTACTATTCCAACAGACCAAATCTGATCAGTGAGACCTTTTCTTCCAACACCTACAGAGTCTCCCTTCACTTTCAGTGCAGCAGTAGTAAAAATAGGAAGGGATTATATGATTTGATTTACCAAAATACAGAATAGTGATATTTGATCTGTTTCTTCCACCTGTAAGTCTAAAATAGTGCTAGATTGGAGTTGTTCAACGTCCTTTTAACCATCTTGGAGCCATCAGGGAGAATTATTTTCAGTCCAGAGTCATTAAGGACATTGTGCTTTGGTCCTTGTTAAAGTCTTTGTAAGCCCAAACTCATCTTGCATCTAACTCTGTTATCAGGAGTTCTCAGAGTTTCCACCGCGGACGAGTTTTCTTTTCTATTGTCCATATGTGAACTCTTCACCCCACTGCTGCTGTTTCTGACACTGAGCCACCCTGACACAATGGTGTCGTGGCTGACTCCACCTCCCCTTGTTTTGACTGGCAGGAGCTGGAAGCCAGAGCCCCTTGCATAATTTGGAAAGAGCTGCAGAAGGGATGGGAAAGTTTGGAGCAGATGAGGAGGAGTGCTGTGTTGCTGTGATCTAAGCTCAGCCTCTCAGCTTCCTCCAGCAGAACTACACTTAAACAGAGAGTTGGGACAGATTGTTCCAGCTTTGACAGCTTGAAGCCTGTAATCTCAACCAAAAAGGACATGCTGAGTGCTAAAATATGGATAGCATCTTAAAAACATAGATCCATAACAGCCAAATTTGACTTCTTCCCCTTCCCTGTGCTTTCTGGCACATTCAGGGCGGGGATGAAAGAGTGGAGGACTGACTCTGTGACTTTTAATGATGGGGTGTCTCAGGCGTATTCCTGGTGGAGGGGAGGGGGGGATGCTGGAAAAGAAAAAAGTGAGAATGAAAATTGTCAGCTTTCTACACTCTGCTCAACCCAGCTCTGCTTCAGCAGCTGAAACTAGCTGCTGTAGAGACGCTCCAAACAGAGAGCTGGTGGAAATGTTTTTATGCTGCTTTATTAATATCATCCCGTGGTTATAAATCATATTCCACAGTTGGAGCAGCTGTTGCCAGTTTCCAGGCCAGCCAGAAATAGACCCATTTTCCCTTTCATTCCCAGCAGCTGAGGTGTCTCAGATCAGCTGCTCGTCAGGTCCGTTTGGAGACCTGAGCTGGCTCCGTTCCATTGGGTTTAGATGAAGGCTGAAGCAGGCTGAACTGGTTGCAGGTCCTGCTGCCGAGCTGCCAAGCCCACAGCGTTTCCTCCGCTATGTGCCTGGTGGCCCCGGTGACCCTGCTGAGTGGAGCGAGGCCCGGGCGGAACCGGGGCAGCCCTCAGATGGAGTCAGTCTGACAGGAGTCAAGGAGGATCGGTCTTTAAGAACAGGCTCACAAAAAGCACTGTATGACACTCTGCCTGCAGTATTTACATTGATCAGGCATAACATTATGACTACTGACAGATGAAGTGAGTAACACTCATTATCTCTTCATTGTGGCACCAGGTTGTGGGTGAGATTTGAGCCAGTGTGACAAGGGCCCAAGCTATGTTAGGTAGAGCATCTCCACAACAGAACCTCTGGTGGAGTGTTCTCAGTCTGCTGTGGTCCAAGGTGGGAACAGTGGTGAACCAGGGACAGGATCATGGCTGTCAGTGGCCATGGTGGCCAGCTCAGGTAGGTGGAACATCAGAACTGGACCACAGAACAATGGAAGAAGGTGGGTCTGGTCAGAGGAATCCCAATTTCTTTTACATCACATGGAAGGTGGGAGCGTTGTTTACCATGGGAACACCCAACACCCTATGAGAAGATGGTAACCCTGCAGAGGTAGTGTGATGCTGTGGGCCATAGTCATACGGGGGGAACCTGGAGTTCTGCCATGCGTGTGGATGGTTCAGTGACACATACCACCTACCTGAACAAAGCAGCAGACCATGGACAGCCTTTGGAAGAAACAGTATTTCCTGATGGCAGTGCGTCTTTCAGCTGAATAGCGCATCCTACCAAAAAACCAAAAGAGTTTATGGTTCACAACAATTTGGTCTCCCAAATCTGAAACCAATCATGCATTTATGGAATGTGCTGAATTTGATCAATGAATCACAAAGGATCTCCAACTAACATCAGGTCCCAGAAACCACAGCACACCTCCAGTGGAGCCAGCCCCTCAAGGCTACTGTGGCTGCAAATGGAGTTTAACACATTTTTAAGCAGATAGTTATACTCTTATGCCTAGTTAGTGTATACCTGGTATTGTTTTTACAGTTTCCAACAAAAATCAAATCTCAGACCATCCCTGAACCTTCATTGTTCCTGCCAAAGATTCATTGTATTTTACGTCATTATTACTCCAAACGGTCTTCCTCCTCCTCCTCTGCTTCCGTCCATCCCGTGATGAAGGGCACAGCACAGATACAGTGTGAAGAGAATAATTAATGCCAGTTTGACGGTGCGGTGAGAAACTGCAGCTTTAGTTGCGCTGTCCGCAGTCATGCTGGGTGAGCAAGCCAAACAAGGACACTGCAGACACAGCCGTGGCAGAAATCTGCAGCACTGGTCACTTTGTCTCCTGACATTTTGACCACCAGTGGAAGGTGTTGCCCAGCTGTCATGATACTGGGTTCTGGTTCTCTCTGGTCTCTCAAAGGTCAGTTTTATCAAAACAGTTCAGTAATTCTTTAACAGCATGACTTTTTTAGTACACCACAGTTTTATCCTAAAGGTTTGTAATCTGTAGTAGTGTAGTAACGTTGAGAATGGAGGACAGCTGCAGCGCAGTCATCTTTCAGCATCACCAGAACCAATCAGCTGTCAGGTTAAAGAGCAGCGTTTTCATCTAAATGAGGCGGAGCTTGGAAAAAGTCAGTTCAAGGC
The DNA here is from genome assembly GCA_014839685.1 of Anableps anableps. Classification (NCBI taxonomy): domain Eukaryota; kingdom Metazoa; phylum Chordata; class Actinopteri; order Cyprinodontiformes; family Anablepidae; genus Anableps; species Anableps anableps. The sequence goes on from CM026086.1 coordinate 3,337,855, forward strand.
TGCTCTCTATTGGCAGATCCCACTAGAGTGAACCCATTCCTCTGAGTCAAACCATTCTCAGTTGACTCTGGTTGTATATTTAGAGGAGCGGCACAGTGGGGCACTGTCACCTTACAACAAGAAGGTCCTGGGTTTAAGTCCCAGCCTGGGGTCTTTCTGTATGGAGTTTGCATGTTCTCCCTGTGCACATGTGGGCTCTCTCCGGGTACTCTGGCTTCCTCCCACAGTCCAGAATACATGCCTGTTAGGTTAACTGGTCTCTCTAAATTGTCCTCAGGGGTGTGTGTGTGTGTGTGTGTGTGTGAGTGTGTGTGTGTGTGTGTGTGTGTGTGTATGCTTGTCCTGTGTGTGACCTGTCCAGGGTGTCCACCTCTTGCTCAATTATGGCCACATATAGACACCAGATTGCCCCCACCCCACACAACCCTGAACTGGTATGGATTTAAATAGCCGAACACTTGAAGATGCACCTGTAATTTCAAAGACTTTTTTCCCTAATTTTTTGACTGTTGCCTCTCTATAGACAGATTAGAAAGAAAGGAGTGAGGACTGTGGATTTAATAATGGATTTATTTCTTAAGTCAGGGTTTTATTTGCTTCATATTTTAGATCTGACAAATATACTTTTTTTGTTTCATTTTCCTTACAAGTGAGGATTTCCTTAAGTGTCTCTTCTTTTTTTCTTACAACTGAATTTATAAACAGGAAATAATTATTTGGCCACTTTTTTCTGTTTTAAAAGAAACCTGCTTTCAAAAACTTTAATGACTTTGATAGAAAGTAACACTTTAGTGTTGGTTCAGCTCATTTAATAGTCCAGAAATTCTTTATTTCATTGGGCCCTCCAACAGGCAATGAACTTTTTCTCCGTTGTTTCCACCCTCCTTCAGCCACTCTCAGCCTTCTCTCTCCTACATTTAGTGAATCCTACCCACACCTAAAAATCCCACAGCAGCTTCCCCTGAGATACCACAGCATACCTTCAGGTCAGCAAAACCACCAAATGAATAATTCATCCAGGCACATGGCCATAGGGGTGCCTCTGATCAGAACCCTCCACTGTTTTACTTGACAGCACTTTATTTTACTCTGACTTAATAAGTCTTCTTCCTCCTAACCTCTTCATCAAGTCCCTCAGAAGCTTTTTGGTTTTTGCCTCTAATAAAGAACCTAATAAACGTAGTCCCCTTAGTGTTATATGAGCTGCCTTTTGCACTAATAGTAGATGGGGCTCCAACACTGGCCAAATGCTGCGGTGTTAATGGATTTTTGCTTAGTGTTGATTGATTTCATGTTGGGAAAGGATGAACCATGAGAAGTAGTATCAGGTCTGCTGTGAATCTGAAAGATGTTTTAGGTGCCCTTTCAGTTTTTTCCCCTGTGACAAGAGAATGAGTCACACTGCCCTAAAATGTTTGTACTTTGCTGAAAGTTAGGTGATGATAAGCTGGCCTCTATAGTGGCTTCCCACTGGCCTGTGGGGATGACAGGAGAAAGGGTGCAGCTAAACAGAACCCCCCCAAAGCCCTCCAGCAAGCAGGTGCCGGCTCTTTCTGCAGGGGAGGAATAATTAATCAGCAGAGAGGGCAGGAAGTGGGGAGCAAAGAGATGAAAGAGGCTTCAGTTCAAAGAGAGCAGCCAGTGATTACCCAGGCCCTTACTGGAGACGAATCAGGGTGGATGACCTCCAACCTTTTCACTTCAATAATCCAACAGCTTTTACAATTGCTTTTATCAACCGCAGAAACATGAAAAATGAATTGTGTGTTGTGTTTCTTTAATGTTTGTTAAATGATTCTGCGCCAAGCACCACCAGACTGCACATCAAATGAAGAAATAGATGTTTGCAGCCTGTCTTCACTCCCCACTCAAAACATACTGATTCCTCTTCCAGAACCTTTTGTGCCATTTGTCATTTCCCTTAGTTGCTTTTACTCTTCCTTTTTGATGAACAGGGAACCACCAGTCATACCTTAGAACTTACCTGATTCTGGTGACAACACTCTTCAGCAGTGGTGGGCACAGTTCCACTAAACATTTCTGTTCAGTCCAGTCAGGACTGCTTGCGCCGAAAATCATGGGATTTCAAGGTTTCCTCTACTTGTAATTAATCGTGGCGCACCGCCACGGCAAAAATGAAGCCACCACACCTTCAGAATGAAGATGTCTTTTTAAAAATATATATGTTAAAACAACGTCAAACATATGAGATGTTTACAGGGTTTCCCCCCAGTGTATTCACCGGCGGAGCGGAGCAGTTCCTGAAAAACAAGTTAATAGTTGATGCACTGAACTGGGCACGAAGCCAATCACTGTCCGTGCCTCTGCGCGTTTGCCGCCTCGTGCGCTGTCGTGGCTGCATCTCTGAAGTTTACCTCTGCGCGGATCACGCGCACCAACTTTCACTCAAACTGGACGAGTTAGAAGGTGCTCTTGCAGAGCGGGTTCACCTGAATCAGCACTTATATGAACCCTGTGTGAGGCAGTGACGTGCAGTGAGCTTCATGACCAGTGAGGCCCTGACTCCCCCAGAATCGGATGTGCAAATCCAAAATCCAATATATAAGCTTAGCTATATTTCAGTCTTGACCTCAACTGATTAAAACTTTTAATTATGCTTTAGTCAATTCCATACTAAAAACAATTATTGCAAGAAAAATAAAAGATTATTTAATACAAGGTTAAATTATATTTATTTATTTGAATCTTGTCTTTCGCTGACCTCTCTCTTTTCTGATTAAAATTGAAAATTGTGTATGATCTTATATTTATTTTTATATGAAGTCCATTCACCTATCCTTCTCCACTAATGTGTAAAAAGCATCCTTGTCACTTCTTTTGCTTTCATTTTTAAAAATCAGGCAGCTTTAATGGGGATGATCGCCAAGCAGGAGAGTGGCTTTGAACGATGGTATGACTTTTTTTTTTTTTTTTTTTTTTTTTTTTTGCAGTTTTTGATAGTTTTAAGTCTTTTAAAAAAGCCTGTTCTGCCTATGGGGCTCAGCACTAGGCATGGCACTTTCAGCCTCACCCTGCGCATTTTCACTGCTCATTTATGGCCGATCAGAAAGAATAAATATGTCACTCGGATTCATTAACTATATTAGACACACTGTGCGATGTAAACATATGTAGAACATGTGTAATTAAACAAGTATATTGGCGATATAAAGAGAGACAGCAATGGGCAGGTGCCAACTGCCTGCTTCATTCACTATGTGTGACACAGCGCCCCCAGAGGTGAGGCACAGCATTGCGCTGCCTCACCTCTGACTTCTTCCATGTATTTTAACAGAGAAAGCGGAAATTCATCGATTTTGACCATAAAAATGTTTTTAATACCAATAAAAAATTGATTTATAGAAGATTGAGGAAAAATGCATTTTTCTCTCATCATTGTTAACATCTATTTTATTTCCCATTTCCCTGACAAGTAAAATGTACCTATTTTACTTGTCAGGATTGCAGGTGAGGCACTGCTTCACCTGCCTCCCCTGACTGAACGTCACTGCTGTGAGGGCTCATTTTTCTTCGGAGAATCCTGCACCAAGGTAGGCGTCAAATAAAAAAGCTTGCTCTGCTTGCGCAAGGTCAATGCAAACCGCAAATACAACCTATTGTCGCGCTTTTAGAGGTGCGCATTGAGCGTGCAGTGAGACTGATATATCCTTGTGAACAAAGAATAATGCGTGGCGTGTGTTTTTACATCTCATACATCACTCAGTACGTGATCTGGCAGGGCTTGCCTCTGTGTCTGCGCTGCAACTTGATAACATGTATGTAAATGAGCTGCACCAGCAGTCAATCACAGCCAGGTCTTTTTCATCCAGAGCATTCTTTGCTACAGAGCCCTCTATGGGACATGGGGGAATTTAGTTCTTTTGCGTTACCTCGCAAAAGTTTTGGATTCCTCACAATAAATATTTTGTTCCCTCGCATTAAATTTGCAAATACACCCTAGACCAGGGTGTATTTTGTATACAGTCACAGTTATAACAAATGTCACTTTAAAATTGCACATATGTACACTTCTAAAGAGCCTCAGTAAAAAGAGTAACGGGTGCAGAAAACTGGTTGGAAATTGATCCATTAACTGCGTGTTCATGTTTGTTTGTGTAATATCTTTCAGTGAAGATATGACTGCACACCAAAATGGCACTTTAACTATTTAGACTACCAACACAAAAATGACAATCAAAACTGTCAGATGACTTTATTACCCTGTGAAAATAACTGAAAAGTAGTCCAAACAATTTGGATGTATTCTTTCTTTCCTTCCTTCCTTCTTACGGAAAGTTTCTGTTTATGTTTTAGAAAGATGGAGGGCTCATGTTTGACCTGTTTTGCTTTTGCACATAAGTTTGTAGTTCATTTGTATCATAAATCTTCAGCTATCTCACAAGTGAGATGTTAATATACATGTAAAAGCCTTACATAACCCTTATATTGTACCAGAAAGACGTTCAGTATTCAAGATGCCGCATGAAATGACTAGTACTGCAAGAGAACACAAAATCTATTGGGAGGGAATGCAATACTTTTGTGAGGTAACACAAAAGAAAAAAAATTCCTCCATGTCCCCTAGGGGGCTCAGTACCTTGCTAGTAGTGCATTAGCTTAGAAAAATGACAACTAATCACAACCAGAAAATCATAATAGTGCACCAAACTGCAGATATTCCTAAGTTGTTTTTTTTTTGTTTTTTTTTTTTTTTTTATGCTTAATACTTTAATTTTTTTCCTTAAAAATATTTGGTTAAGCCTACAAATACGTATCATTGTCCATTTTAGGCATTTTCTCCTTCATTTACTATTATTTACTTTTAAATGTGACCATGGCTAGTCCAAGAATTTATGGGGGCTTGAGCAGAATATAATTTAGAGGCCCCTCTTCCTGTTAAGAACATCACTAACACTAAAAGCATTTCAATACAGATTTGGTGAAATCTGGGGGGCAAAGTTTAAAAGCAGTCAGTGGTAATTGTTATTTGCTGAAATATATTTGTGAACAAACCAAGCTCAAACAAAGATTAAATTCATAGCATTAGATTGTAGCTATGGTAACACAATAATCAAACTATGAAGATTATTCTTTGCACTTTTACAGAGTAAACTTTCTAGCTTGTTTAAATCTTAAATTTAAATGTTAAACCATTTAAAATCTTTTAATTTATCTCTGCTGAAACCATTGAATCAAATTTAATAGCATTGGCATTCTCAGTAAACTAATGTTAAACTTCTAGATCTATGGTCAGTGTTAAAATATGAGCATTTATGAGGGCCTCTGAAGGTCTGGGAGGCCCTTAATTGAGATTTAACAGAAGTGCAACAAATCGACATTTATTTTTTGTTTGCCATTTTTAAGACTCTGTAGATGTGTGTTTAGGTATTGTCAACAATGTCTTCCAGTAACAAATAATCACCAAGTAATATTTTTTTTTTTTACATTTTCAGTGAACTTTAAACATTTTTTAATACAAAAACACAGTGGACCACAGCGCCCTCATGCCCAAACAACCGGGCCTAGCAAGTTTTCTAGGAGAAACCCTGTGTGTGTGAGATAACACAAAATCTCACACAGAGATTTTATTTATACATACACACACACACACACACACACACAAACAAAAAGATAAATGCAACACTTTTGTTTTTGCTCCCATTTTTTATGAGGTGAACTCAAAGATCAAAAACATTTTCTATATACTCACACACACACAACATAATTTCTCTCAAACATTGTTCACAAATCTGTCTAAATCTGTGATAGTGAGCGCTCCTCCTGTTACTCCTCTTGAGTTTAATCAAGGCTCAACGTCTTGAGTTTCAACAGACATTTATTGCGGACAATATATCTTTACATGCCTTAACAATGCCCCAAAAATGCCATCAGAACTAAGAAAGGAAACAAACCTAAATTAGTTCACGGAAAATACAGAATTTACATAAATAAAAGACAAATAAAACAATAAAGTTGTACCTCATTGGCTGCATTAACTCCAGAGGAATAATGATTTATACAGCTTCTTCTTACACAAAAAACAAAAAAAACACCTTTGTCTTCTGGGGAAACTTCTTGTGACCAGTCTCTTGCAGCTACATCAGGTGCCATGCTCCGTGTGGCTCTCTAAGTACACCAAACAATCTTTCCCCATGGGCAACAATGTGGCATGCGGAACAAAAGATAAGTTCCTCCTTACATTTTAATGTGTTTTTAACCACATAAATGAACTTTAACCACATGAATTTACTGAAAATTGTCACTTATTTATTATTGAATGTTTCATATCAAATACTAATATTTTTTATTGCCATTTTTAACTGAACCTTAAAGATAATGAATTAAAGATGAGAGTTGCCCCTAACGGCAGCTGCACCTCCTTTGCAGAGATAATCCATCTCACCTCGCAGGTGTGGCATATCAAGATGCTGATTAGACAGCATGATTATTGCACAGGTGTGCCTTAGGCTGGCCACAATAAAAGACCAGTCTGCATTTTGTGTTCACTAAGTGTTGTTTATCCGACATGCTACTAATGCATCACTAATCCCTCCTCCTCCTCCCAACTTCAAAAATTTCTGCCAGACAAGCTGTGCAGGGCATGCATATTTAGACTTAGAGATTGGAAAACATCTCATTGGTGGCAGCTGGAATTCATTATATTCAGGTGAGCGAGTGAAGGAGACAGTAACTGAACCGCTTCTGCATCAGACGCTCCAAAGCCTCCAGAACGCTTCAATATGTTCAGCTTCCAGATAGTCGAGATGCATTTAGTTCAGAGTCCAAGTCAGAGTTCATACTTAAATGGAAATTTTTTATTATCATTGACTGATTTAGGTACCTCCGTGATGTACTCTGCGTAAAGTTGAAATGTTTGCGCATCTGCACCAAGTAGTCAGGTGTGTTGGATTGTGATCCGTAAATGTGACGGATGGGCCTCAGATCACCGCTTTAAAAACTAGGGTTGCATTTACAGAATGTTTTCCGTTTTTGGCTGGCTGGACACCCCAGACTGACAGTCCTCCCCTCTGTGCTGGAGGTTTGGACTTTGACGTTTTTCGTGCAAAGACCCACTAGTGGATGGGCACGTTCTGTACATCACAACTTATTTGGTGAATGTGTTTCCATCTCCTCTTTTGCGCATTAGCTGTTTTTCGGAAAATCCAAAAACCACCTCAAGCGAGCGTAAAAACTCTTGAAATTTAGAATTTTTTTTTTCTTTCCTAAATTTGCTGTTTCTTCTTTGATTACATCTTAGCATTAGTTCCTTTTTTACCACTTTGTGTGGTCTGTGTTTAAAGTCTAGCACAAAGAACAATGGTTATTTAAATGGTTTTGAGATGCACTAATACCTGTGATAAAACTGTTCTTGCACAGGGGTTTTGCAGGCATTGCCTGAACTTAGCACCGTTTACTATTTTAGCACTTTTTGTGGTTTGTTGTCGTTCCTAATTCCCAGTATATGCAAATAGTTTAGACAAACTGATACCTGTAACTGTTCTGGTTCACTCGATTTTAAAATCAGTTGTTTTTGTAATCTGGACTCACCAGGTTTTTCTTGATTTTACAATTTTTATGTTAAAAGTACCTTTCAGTTTCAACAGTTTCATTTTTTTCCTCATGGATTCTTGCTTGGTGGACTTTTTTGCTTCTATGGTATATGGCCAAAAAAAAAAAAAAAAAAAAAATTGGCATATTAGATTTTCCTCATATTGCCCAGCCCTACTCTGAAGTGTGCTGTTTTATCACACAGCACAGTGCCACAGATGTTGGAAGTTTTGAGGGAGCGTGCAGTTGGCATGCTGACTGCAGGGATGTGGTCCAGAGCCGTTGCCCGTGAATTAAATGTTCATTCCTCTACCATAAGCCGTCTCCAAAAGCGTTTCGGAGAATTTGGCCGTACATCCAACTGGCTTCACAATCGTAGACCATGTGTAACCACACCAGCCCTGGACCTCAACATCCAACAAGTTCACCTCCAAGATCGTCTGAGACCAGCCACCCAGACAGCTGCTGAAACAATCGCTTTGCACAACCAAAGAGTTTCAGCATAAACTGTCAGAAACTGTCTCAGGGAAGCTCGTCTGCGTGCTCATCTTCAACCTGACTGCAGTTCGTCGTCGTAACCGACTTGAGTGGGCATCGAACAGAGGTGCATTTTGAATGCACAGACACACCGTGACGAGATCCTGAGGCCCGTTGTTGTGCCCTTCGTCCACGACCATCACCTCGTTGCAGCAGGATGAAGCACGGCCCCATGTTGCAAGGATCTGTCCACAATTCCTGGAAGCTGGAAACATCCCAGTTCTTGCATGGCCAGCATTCTTACTGGACACGTCAGCCATTGAGCATGTTTGGGATGCTCTGGATCGGCGCATACGACGGCGTGTTCTAGTTCCTGCCAGTATCCATCAACTTCACACAGCCATTGAAGAGGAGTGGACCAAAAGTCCACAGGCCGCAATCAACAACCTGATCAACTCGAGGCCAAGTGAGGCAAATGGTGGTCACACCAGATACTGACTGGTTTTCAGACCCCCCCCCCCCCCAATAAAGCAAAACAGCACATTTCAGACTAGTCTTTTATTGTGGCCAGCCTAAGGCACACCTGTGCAATAATCATGCTGTCCAATCAGCATCTTGATATGCCACACATGCGAGGTGGGATGGATTATCTCTGCAAATGAGGAGTGTTCACGATCACAGATCTGGACAGATTTGTGAACAGCATTTGAGAGAAATGGTTATGTTGTGTATATAGAAAATATTTTACATCTTTGAGTTCAGCTCATGAAAAATGGGAGCAAAAACAAAAGTGTTGCATTTATATTTTTGTTCAGCGTACATGGGACCTTCTTGCTGTGCACCTCTATATTTAGGGTTATATCTGCTTAGGCTTCCAACTATTTAGGAGAATATGTGATTAAAAAGTGCTGAAGCTGCTCTGGAAGCTTATGCTGGACCCTTGTGGGACATCATTTGTTTCTTGAAAACAAAATTAAATTTTTCTGAGCCTTGGGCAGGAAAGAAAAACAGAATATGTGAGTAAGAGATCTTAATTGAATGTTTACTTAAACAAATGAATTCACAAGTGATCTAATTGAGGCAGCATTGTAATGTGTCATTTCCCTTGATTGCCCAGCGGTGTAAAACTAAAATCTTATTGCCAAGTTTTCTCTCTGGCCTACCTGTATAAGATTTGAAGGAGAGCAGGGTAGGAACGCTTCACGTGGGCATCTGGGAACCGTTGCAGGCTGTCATTGCGGGTGACATCACAGCTCCCACAGAGTCTTGTTTACCTTGCAGAGGTAAAAGATAAGTCTGTATATTTTTCAGTATGTTTAAATTCATCGGGATTGTCTTAGTAGTGAGATCTGCTTTAATGTCTTGCCAGTTTTCTATGGCTTGATCCATTCCTTCCCAGGGTAAAATCTCAAAAGCAGCAAAGGAGCAGCTATGCATCCGTTCAGACGAATCAATACACTAGTCCCCCGTCTTTTAAAAGCCGATTCAGTCTGTCTCTGCTGGTTAAGGCTGATATAAATAGTCTGAACGCAGAACAGTTTGTTTTCTCAGCAAGTTGTCGGCTTCTGCTGAGAGCAGACGCAATTAGAGATGCTCTGCAGTCTTGGACTGAGCGTAACATTGCTACTGTTGTCCCCCCCCCTCCCACGTGCATTCCCCTCATCCTGTCACAGATGATTATAGTCTATTGACAGAGATATCTCGGTATGTGCCGTGACACCCTGACTGCAAACGTGAATCTTTGCTTTTCACTCTGCCTGTTTGTTTCATGCCTTTAACACAGATCAAACCAAATTGATTACAGAGAGCACAGAGCTCAGAGTGCACTCTTCCTGATTGCATCTGTTCTGCATGTGATGGATTCACCAAATCCTTATATAAGAGCTATTAGAGGACTGGTGAATGACTCACACTGACATTTTAGACTTTATACTGTTAAGCAAATCTTAAAATTTCCAACTCAAAAGCCAAAAACATCAAAAATGACATAAATATGAAGCAAAAAGAAAAACTCTGTTTCAAGGACTTTTAATCTTTCACTACAATAAAAACATGTAAATAAAGAAGCAGGATTTTTCCAAAAGCTGAACCCTCATATATGCCTGCCTGGCTCTTATCCTGCAGAGGATGCCACATGTGAGATGAACATGTAATCGCACTGAAACGGTGTGTCAGTGGTTCAGTCAGTGTGGGGCTGATGCTCCAACTGTGGCTGCACTAAAGAGGAGAGTCTGAACTGGTTTATACAAAGTGATCTCCAATCACTGATCCTAATGTAAAAGCCAACATTGAACTGAACTGCATGACTTCAGAAAAAAAAAGCAAAATCCAACACCAATTTTATGATCAATTTCTGCTTTGCTCTTTCCTTTGGGTTTCACACTTTTCTTTAACAACGATATCAGACAGCATTAAAGGGGTCATGACAACAAATGTAATTTTTCTGTGGTTTTAGGGGTATACTGATAGGATCTGTTGTGCACTGACGAGGCCGTGTGGATGTCAGGAGTTGGTATCAAAAGCCCTGCTCATAGACGGTCAGCTTTGTTTCTTTGCTGAAAAACGGAATAATTAATTCATATTCTCCGATTAGAGCACACCATCAAGCAAACAGCCCTCCCCCCAGCTAATGTAAGGGCTAAGTCGTGCTAGCATGTCTGGCTCCTCCACTAAAAAGCGGAGCTGTTCTGTCCCAGGGAGCTCAAAAACGGATGGAAGTTTCCACTTTACTCCCGAAGGATGAGAGAGCCAGAGAAGAGTGGCTGAAGTTCATTCATGGGGAAGCAGCACGCAATTATGACCTCAATTTGAGACGATGTTCAGCGCATTTTACTGAAGAGTTTCCTGAATATAGTTGTAGCCAATCAGAGTGAAGTCAGCCAGGTAGAGCCACATATCATGACCGTACCCAAGCCTTGTACTGAGGAGGGAAACCTGGCCTGCCGAAACAACCCCCTACAAAAGGGTGACGTTATATATTTTAGATGAAATTCTTTGGAGCATTGACATATGCAGCAATGTCAACGACATGAAATAGTTTATACAGTGATGTCACCACTTTAAATGTGACAAAAACACTGATAGCAGTTTTTTTGTTTTGTTTTTTTCTTTTTGTTTTTTGTTTGTTTTTGTTTTATTTTTTTATTGTTTGAAAAGTTGCTAAGTTGTTAACGGTGGGGTAACTACTGTTAACTGTGGGCAGGTCTGCCAGTCAGCCCTCCCTCACAGCAGAGCAAAAGGGGACGGTGGCAGATTTTCAGACCTTTGCAGAGGTAAAGAAGCTTGGTGGATAAGATCGGTTTCACACACAAGTATCAGCCCGTCGCCCAAATTTAAGGAAACCAGGGCCAATTTGTTTGCATTGTATCTCTTTTACTTTGCCTTAGAAATAATTAGCCCTAAATGTCATAACAACTACTGCAAGGAGACTTTTGGCACAAAAAAGACAGTTATGGAAGCTAAAGAGGGGTTCCATCTGGTAAACCTGAATTTCCACTGCATGCTTAGTTGCATTTGGCCTGGAGACTGCTGTGCTGCACCATGTGGATAGCTTCACCAGCACCTCATAAACTGCCATGTGATGTTATCAGTGCTTGCTGACATTGGATTTAAAAAAAAAAAAAAAAAATGGAAGCTTCTTCCAACTCTCCTCCACTTGTTTATTGCTGACACTGTTGGAGGGGAACTGTCTGCACAGTGGGTAACAAGTGCTTAAATGTCCTGCTGCTCACTGCAGGCGGATGAGGAAGACGACACAGGGAAAAGAAAACCGTGTAATCTGTCATTCCTGCAGCTGTTTTCATTTTACATGCTCACAATTAGATGATATCAGCTCCTTTGGGAGTACACTCACATGTAAGCTGCTGCTCAGATATTGAGTTGTCATTTCCTAATGTGTCTGGTGAATCTGTAATGACTCATAAGTTGGCTCTTTAAACAAGCTTGTTGGTTCCACTTCCTGTTGGGTTTTCTGGCGCTGGAACTGAGCCCTGACTTCCTACGACACCTGTGGAGAGAGTGAACGAACGGAAAGCTGTGGAAGACGTTGGCTCTGTGCAACGTTCCGATTCTAATTAAAAGGCTGGTCAGGGCTCCGGAATGAAATCAGCACCTGGTGGCTGGCTTTCTGCTTGCTGCAATCACTCTGCAGGGTTTGAAAACACTGCTGTGCGTCGCTGCACCACCTCACATCAGGAGCCAGATCTTTGTGGGTTTGTGTGAGTCATATTGAGACCAAGTGGCCTGTCAGACTATCAAAACAGCTGCCTGTGTCTCTGAGCTGGGGACGGGGCCTATCAGTGGAAGGGTGTCAACTGTACAGAAAGCAGCGTGAAAAGAAACCTTAAAGTAAACAACAGCCTTAGTTGGGTTTGTGTTTGGCTGACTTCTCTGCACCTGCTGACCTGAGAGCATTCAGGTTGAATTCATCAGCTGACCTACATCTTTTTACTTCCAACCTTTTATTATCTGACATCACTGTGAACCGTGAACCTCCCCCTGTCACTTTCTGTTAGGAGCTGTTTACAAATACAACTGATTCAGCTGATTTATAGTGTTAGACAGTATCAGCCTGCCTAACTTTCTGTCTCTGTTTGTTGTGACCAGATTATAGATAATGGGCTGTGTGCAATGCAAGGATAAGGAGGCAACCAAACTCACAGACGACCGAGACGCCACCATCTCCCAGGGAGCCGGGTACCGCTATGGGGCCGACCCCACGCCGCAGCACTATCCCAACTTCGGGGTCACCGCCATTCCCAACTACAACAACTTCCACGCCCCCGTTGGACAGGGGGTGACCGTCTTTGGGGGGGTCAACACTTCCTCCCACACTGGAACTCTGCGGACCCGTGGTGGGACAGGTGAGGGAACCTGCAGTACCTTCCAAATGTATTCATACCCCTTTTTTTTTTTTACATCACTTTACAAGTACAAACTTCAGTTTTATTTTTTTTACAAATAAAAATCTGAAAAGTGTTGGATGCATTTGTATTCATCCCTCTTTACTCCGATACCCCTTAAATAAAATCCAGAGCAACCAGTTACCCTCAGAAGTCACCTAATTAACAAAGTCCACCTGTGTGTAGTTTGTTTTGTGTATAAATAAAGCATAGGCTGGTGTGAGATTCTCAGGTATGATAACCCTGAGTAAAAATCCCACTAAATCATTGCATTAAAGCTGCAGTATGTAACTCTTACAAAATATGTTTTTTGCATATTTGTTAAAACTGTCTCCATGTCGTGACAGTATGTTATGAGACAGATAATCTGTGAAAAGATCAATTTCCTCCACCTCCTCACTGATCTGCTATTGCCGTCTGACCAAAACCAACCAGTCAGAGCCACAGGGAGGGGCTTAGCGCTGTCGGTCAATTTCATTTACTTGCTGCTAAATGTGCTGATGGCGGAGAAACAACTTACCGTTCCAGGAATTCTGTAAAATCCTAACAAAATACATTGATGTTTTAAGGGCTTTGAATACATTTTGCAGGGCATTGTATTAGTCGTAGGGGGTTTTTATGTCAGCTTTCTTGTAGAAATCCTGATGCGGGCTGAAAGTACGCTGGCATAGGCATGTGCTAGGTGTATGAGTTTATTTAATGTGGCCAATGGAGTTCAACATTTAAGACCTTTTTCATCGCTCTTGGATTTCTCTCAGGACATGTGGATTTTATTAGCTGCAAACAGGAATTTCAGTAGCAAAGTCAAAGTAAGTTCTGCAGCACCAAGCCTTCAAACCTAAGAGGCACCCAACATCTAAAGAAGTGATGCCTCAAATGTAGAGTATTTACTTTTAACAGAAAAGACCTGAGTCACAGTGGGATCGTGTGGATTTAACCCAATTCAAACTGCTAGTAGCTCACCTAAGTTTTATGACTCAACCTGAGGAGGACCTACCTGAATCTGCCCAAGCAGGGGGGCCAGTGGGGAAAAAAAAAACAAAGATTAACATCTGCAGCAGAATGATTTATTGTGAATTAATTCAGTTCATATCAAGCAACAAAAAGCAAGCTGTGAAGATTAAGACAAGATTAAGTCTGATTCAGAACATCCTACTGAAAGTCACAAAGTAATGTAACTACAGGAATCATCCCAACACTGCTAGTGTCAACGAATTAAGTCTAGCTATTGGATCAAAGATGGACGCTCACAGGTGTGGTCTAGGTATTTGTCATTTAAGAATAGCAAGTCTCAGTCCAATTCTTCATTAAATTCAACGCCATGTATACAATGCAATAAAATGATACAGTGCATCCTGTTAGTTTTACATGGTTTACATCAGTAATGCGATCATGTGCCTCTTTACTTACCCACCAATGACATTCTGTCATGGCCATAGAGTCCGCTTTGTTTTTCTTGACAGCAACAAGTATTTTATCCCAACTGGAGGTAAACTCAGTTTACAAAGCTGCCATTAAAACAGGGAAAGAAGAAAAGAAAGATGGAAAAAGAAAACAAGGAAAAAAAATTAAAAAGGGAAAACAAAATAAAGAAGGAAAAAAGAAATGACTGTAGAAAAGAAAAAAACAAAGCCGCTGTAATGTTCTGATGATGTCCACTGAAACACATATCTATATCATTTCTTTCTAACATATATGTGGCTCTATACATGCAGCTAAACTAATGTCCTGTTCTTGCTGCTGATGTTTTCATGTGTGATGTTTGTTGGAATGCTAGGCTAACGCTAGCACGTTCCTCCTTGTTTTGATACGACTTGTTGATAGTTCAGCTTGTAATAGGTCAACACAGTTGAATTAATCTTGTGTTGACAAACCTTAAAGATGTAGTTGTTTTCCTGCTTCATAAATTTAATAAATTACTTTGTATATTATATTTGTATATTCCTTCATATACTTGTACCCCACAAAACACTGGGAGTGCAGCTGACATACAATCACAGAATTTCTGAAGTTCGGTTCCATTCTTGAATCTGATACCACTCGTTATAAAGAACCCAGTTCCTGTTAGTGCGGTTAGGGTTGTCAGAGGTTTGCCGAACCTTGTAGAAGCTTTTTGAAAAACTGCACCAATAGGTTCTCTTTTTTTCCTTCAGTGTGTAAGCTAATGCAAAAGCTAAGCAAAGATGCACAAATTAACCATTAAAAATATTAATCTTAATGGTACCTTTTGGGACATTCTACTCATTAGGTGAAGTTGTGAGTTCTTGAGGTTTCCTTCCCACACAGTACACCGTTTCAGGTTGGTGTGATCACATGATCCTAACAGATAACACACTAATGGAGTCTCTCCACTCTCGCCCTGACCCCCAACCAGCCCTGTCAGGCACGTCCGGGTGGCATTAGCACAAGTCTTTGTGCTCTGAGCTCATTGTTTAGGTAGAGAATTTTCTTACTCAGGAAATCCTTTGTTTGACTGAGCCAAGCTGCTCTGCAGAGGGATTCAGCATTTCTATTTAACTTAGAAGTGTGGATTATTTTTGATGCTGCATGATCCAAATCCCCAGAGAGGCCAAAGAGCTGAGGGGAGTTTCAGTTTTATAACTCAGTCCTGGTAGGGGGGATTTGGACATAAACCTTCGCTTCATTTCATCCTGGTAGAAGCCACCTGCTGCCACCTGAGGCACCCCAGATACCCTTCAGTGGAATCCAAGCTTCTGCTTGTGTCAGCCATCTTATTGATTATCAGCGGATTTGTTGATGTCATTTCCCAAACTGGAAAACAAGCCAGCACCACGACGTTATGCAACGCATTGACTAGCATTCCATCAGACAACACTGGAACCAGTCAATGAATGACTTTCAGCCTCTGCTGATCTAATGGAACATTTGGATGCTGCACCCAAAGGGGTTCCATCATCCTGCTTCACAATGTAACATGTCACATGTAGAGCAGCAGGTCCTGTCTGTACATACAGTGTTACTATGAAGAGTTGAGTGTAAGGCTGCAGTTTGCCTCTGAGTACAGACTTTGCTGCTGTTGGAGACCTTGAGGGGAACCTTCTTGCTCTATTTCAGCCAGACTCAGACAATGCTGGAATGACTGAAAAGGTTTTTCAGGCCGCTGGTCTTCAACTCAAACTTTTGTGCCTGGATGAGCGGAGTCAGGCTGGACTGAGTCTAATGTCCTAATGCCAGTTTCTGCTCTGCAAGGGCTGACTCACTTCAGTTCAGGTGGTGAATTTATTCAAGGAAAGCAGGAATTTTGACTTGAACTAAGACATTTTGGTGAAACATTTATAAAGAAACAAAACTGTTCAAAATAACTAAAACGTGGCATTTTAGCAACAAAACTCAGTTTCGAAATGAAGGCACAATAAAGATTTGGAGGTTGTGTTGCAGAGCACACACAGCTACTTGCTATAAATGGTTGCAGGGTGCTAACACTACTCTGCATCACTTCGACCTGATGCAACTTAGTCACAGCTTTTTTTGGAAACAGGGCTGTAATTTAAGCCATACTGAAACCTGAAAATGCACAGCAGTTTCTTTCAACTCGGTTTGTGTTTTTGCTTACATTCTGTCCTGTCTTTAACATACCTGACCATGAAAGCTGGAAAGACATGGACATAAGAACAACAGAAGAGTTACAATAACTGACGATTGATATCTGTAAGCCTTGTCTTTGAGAAATGAGAAATAAAATCTAGCAAAGACCTGAGAGCTGTGTCATTTTTCAGTTGGATCATCTCTAAACCAAATTTTTTAGCTCATAACTGTTTAGAAGTCCTTTTAGGAACATGTGTTCTTTACTAGAGAGACCTTGAGCCAACTGACCTCCAAAGATGAACTTGTTAGGAAGCAAATTGAGCAACATGTGTTAAATCCGAATTGGACAAAACCAAATGATTTTTAGTGGGAAATACTGATTCTGATATCATTTAGCTACTTATTTACGGGGGCTGACAAGTGCAAACAAAAATGGTACTACATAAACCAAAAAAAGCAGTTTTATAATTGTACTGGAAGAATTAATATGTATTCAGCATATCTGAAGGCACAACAGTGTATTCTCAAAGACAATGACGGTTCATACTAGAGCTGCACTTTATATCATATTATGTTGCAGTATCAGTTTATGCGATCCTGCAATCCGAAAGCACTGCACAGGTGCAGTATTTGCTGGGCTATAATATTTCATGTGTCGTGGATTTCCACTAATGCATTCAGCTGGTCTCATTACCCTTGATTCCCAGACGTGATGCAGAGTTTAGTGGCTGTGATGCTGGGATAGGATAGGTGGGATTATTGTGATGATAGAAAAAACACAAAGAAAATACAGGTTAATCACAACTGATACTGTTATTGCAACATTTAAACATAGTATTATATTTTTGTAATTTGCTAATATAGCGTAACTCTGCCAGAACATTCACCATGGCTTCACCTTTACTGTTCATCCAGATGAGATACGCTGCTGTTAACTCAGTGTTCTGAAGCTCTGTGCAGCTTATTTCATTTGTTCTACTTTATTTTCTCTTGCTAATCCAGGAGCTGACTCAGGGTTTTCTTCTGCTATTCCCCATGCAGGAGTCACTCTCTTTGTGGCACTTTATGACTACGAGGCGCGGACAGAGGATGACCTCAGCTTCAGGAAAGGAGAACGGTTCCAAATCCTTAACAGCACGTAAGTGCCTGCAGCTGCTTATCACACTGTCCACGTGCAGGAGGGATGCAAGTATGCCGTCTTGACTCTGTAGAAGGAGTTCGTGGAAGCTGCTCCCCAGCTGAGGCGAAGTTAAAGTGGCAGGTTGCATGAGGCAGACCGAGGTTTGGTTTCATAATCTGGGACAGGATATAGCCCAGAATAAGTCTGCTGCTGTTTGTGGAGCTATAAAACCATAAATGTCATGTTTAACTATAATACCAGCCTGAGACTCCCAACAAGGAAAACTGTGTGGTTTTTTTTCACTGTCGCATGCCAGTCGGTGAGACATGCAAAGGTACTAAATGGACTTTTTTTAAAACCTGGTGGTTTTGTAGAAGCTGGACAAAGGCAGAGCTGATGAACTGTGGTCTAGATCTCCAGTATAGGTTGTTAATTCCAGGTTTACGTGTGAACAAAAGCCATAAATCCAAAGCAGAAGTGGCTTCAGCTTCACTGAGTTCTCTGGGGATTTTCATGAGGTTGAAATGACAGCCTGAACACGCTTTATGACAACGTGGAGTAAACAGAGTTTATTTTGGCTTTCCAGAGGGTGGAGCCGGGTCTCCAGCCAGCAGTGAGGAGTCTGGTGTTAACTCAGACTTCCATCTGAACTGGAGCAGGAAGTGCCCAGTTACACCCACAGGGATGTTGGCTCATCTTCCTTCCAGTTGGCAGAAGTGCAGACCTTGCATGCATGCATGCATGCATGTGTGTGTGTGTGTGTTTGTTTTAGCATTTCTCACCTTGTAACGCCCATTTTTCCAACAAATAGTATGTTGTGAGGACCTGCTGCTACTTATGGGGCCCAAAGCCGGGGCCCCCTAAGAAGAAGTGCTGTTTCTGGGTTAGGCTATAGAGAGGAGTGGAAGAAGTGGATGCAAAGTCCTTGTGAAGATAGAAAGATGCAATATGTGCGTGTGTGTGGTTCAGAGTGGATGCAGCATCATCCGCCTGCAATTCACCCGTCGTGGATGTTTTTCACTCCAGCAGGCTGAGACGGAGCATGTGTGCTCCACAGCTGCCTCTCTGTTTGTGTAGCTCTCTGCAGCAGTGCAGTGACATTTGAGGAGGCAGGGGAACTTTCTGGGGCTGCTCTCCTTTCTGTTCGGCCGTAGGGTTAGAAAACTGCAGCACAGTGAAACCTCTGCTGCATTTACTGTAAAAACTAGGGGAGAACTGATTGCAGTTTTCTGGCCGATCACCGATCTTTATAAAGCCTGACCTGCCAATTTTGGCCGATACTGATTTTTTTTTTTTTTTTTTTTTTTTTTTTTTTTTTTTATGCCAGAAAAGTTGCTAAATATGGCGCTATAGTCACTAAGTTGGCAACAGCGGGAAGACTATTGTTAACCACACACCTGCAGACGTGACCTGGTCTGTCAGTCAGCCCTCTCTCACAGCAGAGCAAAAGGGGACAGCGGCTGATTTTCAGACGCATGTGGAGGTGGTATGAGGATGCTTTTCTTACCTTTTAGAGGGTGCAAAATCTGAGACTGGGGCAGAGGTTTCTAGCGCAGGCATCCTACCAGAGCTTAGAGGAACGGTTTGGATCAAAGCGATGGATCCTGCAGTCGGAAGATGCTCTCCATCCAGTCTGACTGATGGAGAGCATTCTGTAAAGCATTATGGGCAAAAATTTCAAGCGTGCAAAGCTGGTCGAGACATACCATGAATATAAATGCACAGCACACTTTTTTTACTTTTGTCCAAAATGTTGCATCATTTTCCTTCAGCTGTACAGTTCTGAGCTTATGAGGAAATACCTTCAAGTTTGTTTCTGTAATATGGCGAAATGTGAAAGCGTTCAACGGGGCAAACACTTTTTCAAGGCTCTGTGTAAAGAAAAGATGAGTGGACTGAAACCTTTGCACGGTGCTTCTGCAATGTCTGAAATGGAACCATCAGTCCAGCAGCCATTTACAGCATCCGCTGAAGGGTTTGCACTTCTCCTCTGAACGCCGTATCACCTCAGCCTTTCGCTCTGCAAGGGTACCACACTCTCTTAGTATCCTGTCCCAGCCGCTGTCTTTCACATTCCGGTACACGCCTCAGTCCCTGCTGCCCCCCCAGCCGAAGCAGGAAGGCACGCTATTCCTCCTCCTTTCTGTCATTCCGCCTCCTCAGCAGGAGCCAGACAGAGCTGCATCTTTGCTCCACCGTCTCTCCACCAGCCTCACACAAGGACTGGTCTTTGCCAGCCACCTCCACTGCCACCTGCTGGACAGTAGTGGTAAGGACAACAAAAAAAAGATTAAGACCTCTGCTCCAGCCTGGCGGAGCTGGCAGGAAGTGAGGAGCCAGCGAGGTGCACAGAGTCACAAACGTGCTGTCATTGTGTGGCGTGCCAGCATGCTTTAGGAAGCAGACCTGCGTCCCTGGGTGTTTCTGTGTTGGCTGCGTTCAGCTCGGCCTGCGTGTTCAGATCCATGCTGGCCGCACACCTCAGCTGTTTGACATTCATCCGAAGCTGTGCTGATCCAACTGAACGCTATGGATAAACACAGCAGTGCTGTGAGTGGCTCGTCCCACTCACCAGTCCTGTGTTTAATTATACTCTCATCTGCAGTCGGTGCAGGGACGGAGGCTCAGAATCCGTTTAGAGACTCCTTGTTTTCTCTTTATGTGGTGCTGCAGAGATGAGGGATGAAGGCGGGGGAGATCAGGGTCCACCCTGCACCGCCTGTTCATGTCTCCCCAGCTCCAGAGTCCAGAAACACATCTCCATATGTTCTACCCTCAGTGTGAAGCAGGCTGTGAAGCAGCGTTCCTCCACTGTCTGGAAAAGAAACAGTTTTGAGTTGAGGTATTTCCTATTTGGGAAAAGTATAGAACTCTTTGTTCTTCCTGACTTTTCGTTCCCCATTACAGTATCTAAATGGATGCTTCTTCCATCTGTCCTTTTGTCCTCTCTTCTTTGCTTCTGTCCTGTTCATCTTCCCTCTGACTTCTCTTCCTCCCTCTCTCTCTGATGTCCTTCCTTCTTTCCTCCCTTTTTCTTCTTTGTGTCCTTCCTTCATTTATCCATTAATTCCTTCTATCGATGTGTCCCTCATTTCTTTTATCAAATTTTATTTCCTTCCTTTGGTCCTTCATTTCTTTCTGTCCCTGTTTCCTACCAACTTTCATTCTTTGAGTCCTTCCTGTCTTTCTTTTTTCCTCGTCCTTCCTTCTTTGTCCTTTCTCCTTTCTTTTGTACCATATACGCTTGTTTTGGAAACAAGGACGAAATGGCGACAGATGGTGAGGTAGAGAATTGAAACTACGTTTCGTCGCGATTCTATCAGACATTTAATTACATATCGAACTTAAACCATAGATGGACTTTATCATAAGCATTCAAAAACACAGTGTGATACATGCTTGCGCTGGTAGCCGCAGCTATACATGAGGACCTTTCAAATGAACAAAAAACACCTAGAAGGCGTCCTCAATCCTCAACCAAAGTGCACACATTGTTTAAACATTTTCTCACCATCACCATCCTCTCCCCTATGATCACCAGGTTGAGACGTATCACAGTTTTTTAGTTATGTTTTGTTTTGTTTTTTTACCACAGATTAACACATAAATTGTGACAAGGTGTGAAGGGTTCACAGTGATTTCTGTAAACATCTACTCAGCCTTGTGACACCCGTGCGTAATGCTGCGTGATGGATGCATTGGTGCGGCTGGAAGACGTTCTAAATGGGAGAATCAGAAGGGAGCACGTTTTCAGGGATCACCAAGGTCTTCTGGCCCATGATGATGACTGGCTTATAAGCAGGTTTAGACTCCCTGGAGCATTGCTCTTGGATCGATGTGCTGAACTGGGTCCAGCATTAGAGAGACCGACCCACTGGAACGACGCTATCCCTGTCCAATGACCGGTATTAACTGGCAACCGGCTCTTACCTGACCGAATTAGCAGACAGGTATGTGTTTGAAATAATCACAAATGAATTAACTCTCTGTCTAAAACCACTTTAAGGAACAACATAATTCTGTAAAGTTCTCTGTAGGTGTGGGATATCACAGGTAGTGCTGAGCGCAGTAATGGCTGCTGTCCTGGATGGCTGGTTAACATGACCAGTCGATAGATCAGAATGTCCTACACTGCGGGAGAACATCAGTCCTTAAAAATGAAGCTGTGAAATTCTAACTATTAGGCCCTGATGATGCACTATTCCGCTATAACCTACATGGGTATCCCTCCAGGCACTGGCTCCTAACCCCAATTCAAAACACCCAGAGTGCAGATGGGGTGCACTTTAATATCCCTCACACCCTTGAGTGTTCAACTGTGGAGCGTGGCTCCTGAAAAGCCAGTGGCGGTTTCTAAACTTTATTTCATGTCACTGAGGCAACGAAAAATGATGTTTTCAACTCTCCACCTCACTCACATCGCTTTCTGCCTCGGAGAAATTGCGTTTTCCCATCATTTCCCCTGTTAATCATGAAATAACATTGATCAGCTGTCAACACTGACATTCATGAGGTGCTTTGCGTCGACCATTTATGGTTAATGTGGGCGTGTTGAGAACAGAATCTGAGGTGGGACCTTGTGCATAAACCCTGTGATTTATAAAGGAAAATTGCGTGCTGCTGTGCCTTTTGGGCGTACGTACACTTTCAGTATAATAATAAAATAAGAAACTAAAATAAAGGGCTAATTTGGCAAGACCATAATAACAATAATGAGCACAGAGAAATGAACTGAAAACTGAAAGACCTAAATGAAAATAATAAACCCCATAATAAATCCACTCGTGGATAATTACATGTCCACTGTGGAAATATCTGCCATAACTTCGTACTGAACTTTAGTACTTTATATTTTAGATCGAATGAAAATGACTGAGAACTCTGGAATGTCTAAAGTATTTTCATACCGGTGTGTCGGAACGCTGGCTCAGACTCCATCTTTCCCTCCCCTCCTGAGGGATCCTCTCAGAACAAAAGGAGGCAGGCCTGTTTGTGACTGATTTAGAGAAGCAGCTGAGATGCCCGTGCTAAGTCTGGACGAGCTGTGGAGATCCACAGCTCAGCTGGGAGAATCTGTAGACGAACAACTGCGCATCTACCCATGAATAGCTGTGTTCCTAAAAGTAGTCCGGAGGAAGAGTGCATTGATCAGAGAAGCAGTGTGGGAGCAGCAACCTCGCCATGCTGGAGGAGAAGGGACACGCCGTCCCCACCATAGCATTCAGAGCTGGTCAGAGAACCCCCCCCCCCAACTGAGAAGTAGAAGTGGTTGTAATGTATCAAAATATGGAAGAGTAGAAGAATAGTTTAGCTAGTTACTGGAAAATGGACTACAGTTCTGTCTTTGTGTCACCTGGTCTCATTTATGTTCGAACAAGAGTCCAGGTGAACCATGAGGGGAAAATATCCTAGAGACAAGTAAAGCAGGGTCTTTGTTCAGCTGCTTTTGATGGTGTAAACCTTGTAAATGCTTCTTTTCTATCTTAGAGTCAACAACACTGGCCTGACTTGCCCAGAGAGAGAGACAAATTTGTTTTCCCCTTTTTAGAACTGGAGGAAGTTCTGAGCTACGTGATTGGTATGAAAACCTGTCTGACAGGGAGTCAGACGTGCAGCACAAGGAAGCAGTGCTCTAAAACCTGAGCCAGAGACGCAACAACACCTCAGTGTTGTTCTGGAAGCTGGTATTCCAGAGTGTCCCCCCTGCCTCCTTGCCTTACCGTACAGCACGCCAAGGAGTCTGTTTTTTTTTTTTTAGATATTTGATATTCTATGTGTGAGTCTGCTTTCTGTTACTGCCTGCCACTGCCACTTTGCTGCTGTTGCACAGAAATGTCCCCATTGTGGGACAATAAAGGATATTTCTATTCTACTCTATATACCAGTTGGTGCAACATACTGGGAGTGTATCTGAGCATCAGTCAACTGCCTCTCACATGTTTTCACGTTTATTTTATTGTTATCATCAAGCCCTGTATTTTCTGCTAAAACATCTGTAAATGTAATAACTTGTCCAGATTTCATGCTTGTTTTGTTTTAAGCCTGAAGCAGCTTGCACATGAGGCCTCAAGATAAACACAACCATGTTTTCTACTAACAAACCTCTGGGCAATGTTTTCCAGTATCGGCTGAAGGCTGACCATTAGAAAATGATGAGGAAGTAGGACTTTAATAACAACATAGGAGAAGGACTGAGTGGATGAAATGCAAAAATAAAATCATTTCTGACAGGATTTTGTGAGTGGAGCAGATTATCAGATACTTGTAGTTCATTTAACAAAAGTCATGCTTGATCATATTGAAATCTGACTTAAACACAGATTCTACCTTTGCTCAAGCATTATGAATCAACCAGTAACAATGAGTTTTCTGTTTCCTGTTATCACCCTTTCTCTGGCCTCATGCTGACCACCTGAACCTTGCTGCAGAGGGAGAGCTAAGCATGTGTGCCTCTGCTTTCTCCTGTCTGTTTTCCAGTGAGGGGGACTGGTGGGACGCCCGCTCGCTGACCACCGGTGGCAGCGGCTACATTCCCAGTAATTACGTGGCTCCTGTGGACTCCATCCAAGCTGAAGAGTAAGTGCTGGTTTTAATGGTTTTAATGGCATTCTATAAAAGAATGGAATTAGAATTGTTACTGAAAGCTGGGAAGGAAGGACTTAGTTACTGTCTTCAGCGTGAGACAGTAAGTCGGGTTTTATTATTCTAGAACTTTTCATACAGTCGAAGATCTCACACAGAGCTTCTACAGAAGTTAAACCAAGAAACAAACATGTATGCATCACCAAGCAAACCAAAAGTGCTACGTATGTAAAGAACATCATTATTATTTTTATTGTAAAACTGCAAGTAAATTAAAAAATTAGCAGTATTATCAAATAAATTTGCAGTTCTATAATACTTTAACCATAAGACAAAATAATAGCGATAAAACCCACACTTGAACTGTATTTATTAATACCTCTATAACCATCATTGCTCCCAACAAAATCAATATCCATGCTAGTGTTTATATCCATGCTAGTATCTGTATAACTTTATTGTTGCTCTGTTTTTTATTGTCACTAACTGTAAATAGTCCGTATTTATAATGCTTAAAGAGACATGCACATTTTGTACATTTTTTTAATTAACCAACTCAGTTGCACATTCCTCTGGACTGGAGTACTTTTTTTTTGTAACTACACAGTATTTATGTTGAAATTTTGCCCTTACTGTACAGTATTTTTATTGTATGTATGTATTCTTTGTGTGAGTCTATTTGCTGTTACTGCCTGTTACTTTGCTGCTGTTGCACAGAAATGTTCCCATTGTGGGACAATAAAGGATATTTCTATTTTCTAAAATTGTTTGAGAAAGCAATATACAGAAATAAATAATTAAAAATGCAACAGCATAAACCAAAGAGAAACTTAAAGTAAGTAAAATAAAGTTTGACAAATGTTGATGCTGCAGCATGTTATAAATCCCTCTATAGAAGTACTTATGATGCCAGTCTTGTGAGCGGGCAGCTGATCTTACTAATGTCTAAAATCAGAGATGAACCAATCGATCAGCCAGCTCTGATTTGTGATCGGTGGGTCAGATACTAAAAAATCTAAAACGTTTTCCTGCTCATCAAACACATCAAAGCTTAGAACTTCCAACATTTTGGTCTATAAATGCATTAACCAGCAGCAGGTACTTTGGTGATTTTAATACAAATCCAGGAAAGGGAATAATGCTTTAATGTGGAATGTTTAATGTTTAATCCTTAATACTATTTCCTGTTGGATTCAAAAGTACTAATTCTGTCCCAGAACCATCACCAGTCTTTCTCTCATGCCTTATAATCTTCAGAAGGAAAATCTCAGGGAATCAGTCAACACTGGAAATGACCTGAAAGAAAACCAGAAAAGTCTGATCGCTACGGATGCACAGATTGTAGTTTTCTGGCCGATCTTTGAAAAGCCTGCCAATTCCGGATTTTGGCTGATACCACATTTTTTTGTCTGAAAAGTCGTTAACTATAGCTAGAACGTCACAAAGTTGGCGACATCGGGGTGACTATTGTTAACCATGGACGTACAGACGTGACCTGGCGGACGGGTCCATCGGTCAGTCCTCTCTCACAGCAGAGCAAAAGGGGACAGTGGCTGATTTTCAGACCTTCATGGAGGCAGATAAGATCGGTGGAAAAGATCGGTTTCACATGTAAATATCAGCCAATTGCCGATTTCCCAAAATTAAGGAAATCGGGACCGATTTATTGGCCGGCTGATTTATTAGCCTGCCAAATTTATCGGCGCACCCCTGCTGATTAAATTGCATCCTTTAGTGTAGAACAGAGGAAAAGCTGCAGTGCTTTGGATAAAAACCTGGCAAAAAGTCGTAATGTACTAAATACTGTAGATGGATAAAGGAGTTGGGCTGCATGGAGTAGAGGCGTTGGAAGTGGATCAGTTGGAGTACCTGTGGTCAAAATAGAGGTATGGAGGGAAGCCAAAAAAAGACACTAATTTTCATTCGTTAAAAAATATGTGTTGTTTATTATAAACAACTAATCAAACAGGCCAAATCTGTTCAGTGAGACCTGAAAGATTCCTTAATTCCAGCACCTTTATTTGAAGATTCAAGATGTTTGGGAAATCTAGGGGAGGGCTGGAGACAACAGATTAATAATAAGCTATTGAAACGCACCTCTTTAATGCTCTTAAATTTTGAACCCTCCTTTTTAGATAACCAATTTTTAAGACTTTATTTCTTACAGCATTAAACTCTGTTTTAACTCATTTTACCAACATATCCATACTGACTGTCACATTTATCACGTTTATTGCATAGTTTTTGGTTCTCCCTGGACAGACTTTCTGCTTTGTTAAATATGTTTGCACTGTAAGTAAAGGCAGCAGATAGCTTGGGGGCTTCCTTTGCAGTTAAAGTGTGAAGAAAGTTCAAGTCCAGCTGAGCCGTCTGAGCTGACCGGTTTCTTGTCGTTATCGCAGCTGGTACTTCGGTAAGCTGGGCCGTAAGGATGCAGAGAGACAGCTGCTGTCCCCCGGCAATCCTCGGGGCACCTATCTGATCCGAGAGAGCGAAACCACGAAGGGTAAGGAGAGCACAGACACACAAACACCTGCAAGCATCTGTGTGAGGGACTTCTGAACTGTTCAGATGTCATTTGGGAGAGTTTTGCTGCATATTGAGTGAGAGACGTGTTGTTTCTGTAGCCTCCAGAGCATCTCCCACCCCTAACCCATGATCTATGTCCCCCCCCCCCAGGGGCCTTCTCCCTGTCCATACGGGACTGGGATGATGTGAAAGGAGATCACGTCAAGCACTATAAGATTCGGAAGCTGGACAGCGGAGGCTATTACATCACCACCAGGGCTCAGTTTGACACGCTGCCGCAGCTCGTTCAGCACTACTCAGGTAAAACAGCAGAGCCTCTCATCCGTATTTATGGTTTAATGGGAAAATGTTCTGTTTACACTAGGTTCAGCTTGGTTTTAGGACTGGAGGTTTAAAACGTCCAGAGTTTAAGGAAACCTACCTTGTAGTATAATGTGGTGCCTGGTGCTAATAAACCATCACACACCAGTTCTGTATGATGATTCTGCAAAACCTTTGAAATTGTGAGACAGTTCAGTTGTTTCCTCAGTGGCTGGTTACCTTCTGGTTGTGTTTCCCTCAACGACTCTCCAAGAAGGCATAAAGCAGTGATTCTTGAATCAATCTAATATTTCTAAAGTCTCTTTTTATATCAATTCAATATTAATATGCAGCTAGTAGGTTAACCTTATACTCAAAATTGTAGAAGAATTCAATTTTTAAGTACATGTATCAGATGGGGGAAACATGAGACGTTAAGAAGCTTTGAGTTTGCTTGTTTTTTTTACAAAATCACAAGTTACACAATTATTGGAACCCTCTTTCACCAACAGAACAGCTCTTAGTCTTCTTCTAGAAGCATTCACAGGGTTGGAGCACACAGGGGGAGGGACTTTGGTCCTCAGCCCACAGCTTCTGGAAAGGCTGATTGGGTGTCTGGTGAACCGTCTCTGGGTACATGACGCCGTGCGCTTTGACGAGGTTCCCTGTGCCTTTGGAAGAGAAACAGGCCCACAGCATCACAGATCCTCCACCGTAATTAACAGTGGGCATGAGATGCTTTTCCACACATTCATCCTTTATTTCTTACCTAACCCACCTGGATTGTATGTTGCTGAAAAGCTCGGTCTTAGACACATCTGGCTGAAACACACAGTTCCCATTAAAGCCCCACAGGGTTTAGCAAACTCTAAATGTTTCCATCTGTGATGGTGGGATGGTTTGCATGTAAGGTAAGGGTTGTTAGGCAGAGTTAGTTATCCAAGACGCCACTTCTTGCTGCAGTTCTCTAACAGTAAACCTAGGAGATATGTGTACCTCCCTCACCATCCTGCTCTGTCTGCATGGGGCATAAATGTGGGGACTGGTCCAGCTTAGCGTCCAGTGGCCTCTGTGTCACACTGAAGTTCTGTTTTCTCAGGGAAATAAAGTATAGATAGAAGCCTTCTGTTACATTTGTTTTAAAGTGACTGTTAGTGGTGCCAAGAATTATGGAACTGATGATTTTGTTGAAAACATTCCCCCCCCCCACTTAATAAACTCAAATTAAAGGTTGTATTTTTTTCTGGTGTTTTTTTTCCAGTACAATAAAAGATGAAACTGTTTTCAGACTTTCAGACACATCTTTTCCAGCGGTGCCCATAAATGTGGCCAGAACTCTGAGGAACCAACTGTATTTCTGTAAAGGCTGACCCAACTTCAAAGAAACGACCCTTTCTCCACAAACCAAAACCTCAAAGTCCTCCTCCCTCTGGCTCCCTGTTCTACGAAGAGACTCTTAAATATTAGCTGGGCATTTAGGGAAAAAATAAAAGACACAAATGAAAGAGATTTTAGAGATGAAATATGTCAAGATTACATGTCAGGGGAGCCATTTTTAAAGTTACACAATCAAAAATCAACAGTGATAATTTAGCCTATTATAAGAGAAGAAAATGGGGGTTCATTTTTCAGAGTCATATTTTCAACATGTTGTTCATTCATTTATAAATGTCACACTCTAAATATTTAGTTTGGAGCTTACTATTTAGTTTGACTATGTTCACTTTAGTTTTAAACGCAGTAAACAAGAAAGCTTCTCTAGTGAGAGTCCGATTCAGTTGACATCGCTGCGAGCCCATCCACGTGTGGGCTTCAAGCTGCTCAGAGGTGGAAAATTGGATCCAGACGGCGATGTGACCACTACTGCTGTAGTCTTCACTCCTACATCACGTTTTTCTCTAACTCTTCACTCAGCTCCGTTCCTGTATGTGCATCTTGAGCTGGTTGCTATAACCCCTCTCGTCCACTAGCTCCCCTTCATGGGGAAACGGGAGATTGTTCTGACACGCTCTAGTTGGCACATTGACATGTCGATCCGTAAAGTCAACACCATGGATTCTTGGTGCTTGTGTCATGGCGCCCTAACCATCCTTCTGCATTATATCGACTCTCCAGATGACGTGAGGATCTGACTTCACATGTTCATATAACCTTAACTCTTTTCAGGGCTTCTGCTTCTTTGGCATCTTGTTGCTTATTGGCTTTCCTGCTGTCACGATCATTACATACACACACTTTTCTTTAAATCTTCAAAAGCAACAGCATGCATGTTCTTTAGAACATAGAAGCATAATGCAACAGTGGCCTATGCAGCAAAAGAGAAAGCAAATAACACAAAACGCTCATGATCTTAAACAGGTGGAAAACTGTCATGCTTGACATGTTGCAAACATCTCCTGGGATTTGGAGTCCAAACCCATGCAAGTTCTACCTGCAGCAGATGTGTGAAACTGAAGCCTTCCTGCATGTTTTACAACTGATGGAAGAACGGTTGGGTAACCTGAGGCAGGAAACCTTTAGCTTATCAACATCTCCAAACTACTACAGCATCACTATCCACAGTAATGATAGGATGGCAATTAACTGACCGCCATTTTGTGTAGGTGGAACATTGAGACCATTTTTACTATGTAAAAGATGATTTTAGCAAATAGATATAAGAATATTTTGAAAGTCAGACCTTGGAAGGTGAGTGATCCCATTAAGGATCAGAGTAGAAAAGAAAGCATCTCCTGTTGTGGATGCATGGCAGCAGTGGTGGTTCTTGCATGAATGGTGCCCTGGGTAGGCCCCTCTTTCTGCCATTAGTGGTGAGACTCAGTTAAAAATTTTAATTGAGTTAATTGTGGGGTCTGTAATTAATCACCATTAATTTTAATCAGAAACCATATATCAATAAAATAAGCAACATTTTCAGTTCAAAAACCCTTTTTGCTGCTAAATTATTGAATAAACAGCCATCTGAGCTCAACAGCAAAGGTATTTCTAGTTTTTAATCTGTTCTTCAGGTTCTTCAACCATCAGGTTGGAGCAAAGTTCATCTCTCCAGAGTTTCAGGAACCCCTGATCATTCATGGAGCTTCTTTAGAAACGTGGACTGTGGACGCTGACGTTAGCGCTGCTGCTGCATGTTTAGCACTGAGATGCTATTTTAGGCTAGCATAGCTTCTCTGATAGGCCGACTGCTTTTAGCTCAACTTGAACACAACAATAGTCTTTTCCAGCGTCCCATCAGATCAGTTTCTGAAGTTAAAATATATGTAATTAATTAATCAAAATTAGTGTTAAAATCCCTCAGTGTACAGCCAGCTTTTTAAAGCGCTGAAAGTGTCCCCACCCCAGGGGGAGCCCTCTCCTCATTCACTGGACGCAATAGACCATTCGCTCAGGGTTCAACTGACCCCACCAGCTGTGTCGCCCTGGATAGGAAACCATAACCCCCACATCAAACCAAAATCAGAACCACCTCTGCATGACAGTGATGTCTATGTTTATTTCCTTCTAATTGCTTTGGGATAAATAAACGTGAAGGATCATTTACATTGTCTTTATGTTGGAGGGAAAAGATTTTGCATTGTTGACCCGGATTGCTAGAA
Source organism: Anableps anableps (assembly GCA_014839685.1). Taxonomy (NCBI): domain Eukaryota; kingdom Metazoa; phylum Chordata; class Actinopteri; order Cyprinodontiformes; family Anablepidae; genus Anableps; species Anableps anableps. Next base: position 3,368,454 of record CM026086.1, read on the forward strand.
GGCCAGCTGTCCTACTGTCCAGTTGTTGACACAGATCAGTGGTATCACAGCTGAAGTGATGAGGGTTTTTGTGCTTCCACTTCCCCTCAGGCTGTCTGATCCCTAAATCAAAATGATTTGAAACAACCGATCTGTAAGTACAGGATTCTGATGGACGTTTTCATAGCAGAACTTGCTAGATCAGTGATTTGCAGAACAGTTAGCAAAGTTCAGTGCTAATATCAGCCATAGATTTCCCTGTTTTCACACTTGCTGTGTAGCAACGGCCCTTACATTGACAGGTTTTGTGAGCAGAGTGAACACAGGGCTGGATCGATTGCTGAGTGGAGCTGAGGTAGCCCAGATGAGTTCTGATGGTCAGGGATGCAGGAGAAATCCTCCCACAGGACAGATTCAGGCCTTTATCTTGTCTTTACTGCTCTGTGCAAACACCTTAGGGCCTTATTATTGGCAGGGGGCAGGATGTTCTCCTCTCTAGATGTCAGCATGAAGGTACCAGCGGAAACTCTGCTTCAATCCGCTGGTTTAATCAATCCTGTGCAAACACGAGAGCTTTGTGCAGGAAAAGCAGCTTTTTGGTTCCATGACCCAAGCAGCGTGTTGTCATCAGCTGATGTGGGGTCAGTGGGACGGAAACAGCAGCGGCTGTTTGACAGAACTACAGCTGCACACGAGCCTGACCAGGACACAATGTTCGGCTCACGTTCATAGCAGGCGATACCATAAAATGCATATGAGACTAAGAGCCAATATGAGAGAGGAAAAAGCTGCAGATTTCCTGTACAGAGCAGAAGGAATTTTTCATACTGCACTTCCAGTTTAAAAATATTAGTTATCTTACATTTTTGCACTTAAGTGTAAGATCATCAAATCTATTTTAATACATTAAATTCAATTAAGAAGTAAAACCTGAGTTAATTAAGAAAAATCTGTTTTCAGATGAGGATTTCATTAGTTAAGGGGGGAAAAGTCAAACTAAGTTGGTTCTATGGGGAAAAGAACTCATCCCACTTCTTTAGTTATCTGTCCATACCCACATTTTGGCTCATTTTCACATCACTCAAACCCAGACTTGGGTAATACCAGGCCTGTAGAGTCAAGAAATCAATTAAACAGAACCTGTCTGACATCAATGAAGTGGGCTAAAGTGATCACAAAAAGCAACACATCAGACCCCAAAGCGTTGTCAAGTCATTGACATCTGTCAGTCTGGAAAGGGCTACCAAGCCATTTCTAAGGCTTTGAGACTCTAGAGAACCACAGAGACAGAGAGGGGCGTTACGCGTAAATGGAGAAACCCTGGAACAGTGGAGAACCTTCCCCGGAGTGAATGATCTACCAGGAGGTCAACAAAAGAACCCAGAACTACGTCTAAAGCAGTGCTGGTCTAACTTCCCTTAGTTGGGGTCAGAGTTCATAGTTCAGTAATAAGTTTGGGCCTGGATTGGGGTGTGTTCAGGGTGGGGGTTAGAGGCAATCCAGCATACATTTCTTTTTTCTTCTTGTCTGTGATTATATTGATATTGTTTGTCAGTCTGGTAAAAATTCAGTCCAGAAAGTTGGAATAGTTCAGTAATAAGAATCAGGGAGTGGGCATCAATGGGCGAGCTGCAAGGCCAAAACCTTGGACAAAACACTTAAAGCAGCGTCTCAAATTTGCTGAAAAACGTATTGATGATCACCAAGACTTGTTGGAAAATATTCTCTTTACAGACAAGACAAAGTGGAATTTTTGGAATATATGCCTCATATTGCATGTGGTGTATAAGTAACAGAGTTCCACCAGCAGTCAGACGTGGTGATGGTAGTGTGACGCTGTGGGCCTGCTTTGGTGCTTCAGGGCCTGGACGATGTTCATGATGGAGCCATGAATTCTGCCTGGAACTCGGACCTTCAGTTTTTGACCTTAAGCTCTCTTAGCTTATGCAGCTGGATATGATTCAAAGCACACCAAGTCTATGCTAATGATCAAATGAAAACAACATTTTAGATTTCCTCAGGTTATCTTTATCTGATAATAAAATGAGTTTGATGATCTGAACTCATCCTTTTTAATATCTTCTTCGCACAGCTCCTCCACAGCTTCACCACCTTCTGCTCCTGCTGAAGTGTGAAATAAATTCTTCTTCTTGGTGCATCATTGTCCTGTTTGTTGATGTTCCCTCAACCAAGAGCTTTTTATTTCTCTCTTGCTGTTTTTTCTCCTCTCCTCCTTATTGTCTGTCTTCATGTGTCCTGTAGCTTCCATCCTCTCTGCCCAGCAGGACACCTTGCTAACTCTCTGCACATGTCTCCCTCTGCCCCTCTTATGTGTTGCTGCTGCTGGGCGGCGCGCTGCAGACCGAGCCGCGGGTCTCTGCTGTCGCTTGGTGGTTCCCTGCCACAAAGGGATGCCCCGCCTCGCCGACCTGTCGGTGAAAACCAAAGACGTGTGGGAGATCCCACGGGAGTCGCTGCAGCTCATCAAGCGCCTTGGGAACGGGCAGTTTGGGGAGGTCTGGATGGGTACGGATCCAGTCGCCTCTGGAGGTCACGTGGTGGGAGGCCGCAAAGATGGGGCAGAGACGCCAGACACACCTTAAAATCCGAACAGCTATTCTGTCCTGGTTCAGAGAAATAATATGGACGCTGAGAAAATCATAAAGCAAAGATTAGTATGGAATTCCTCCTGCCTGACTCACCTAGAAAAACGTGGAGTGTGTCTGGAGACCCTGCATTCCCAGCAAAGATGGCCTCCCTCTGTGAGCCTCAGTGCATGCTCCTCTCCCCCTGTAGTTAACCCTTTGTGCCTTGCCTCCCTCCCCCCCTGTAGAGAGTGCGGATGGTTTGTGCTTTAATTTAACGGGCGTGTGCATGAACTACATCCCCGACACTGTGGGCTTGAGTCATGATGCCTGGGAGATCAGCAGAGACGCACTTAACCTGGAAGAACAGCTGGGGACTGGATGTTTTGCTGAAGTGTTTTACGGTAAGAAAATCTAGAAAACAAAAAAATGACCTCCTGTTTAAACTGTTGCTCAGGATCGCTCTCTGATGAGACAGATGGAGGCTTTCAGGCATCCTGAAATATGCCCTTACAGTGTTTCACCAGTGCCTTGCTAATCTGTACCTCTACAACTTTTTCACATGTAAATTCGAGCTCCAGTGTTATTTATTTATTGATTGATTGATTTTAGAGGGGGTTATATAAGGCTGCTTGGTAGTTGGGGTAGCACTGTTACCTTGGAGCAATTAGAACCTGGTAGTCTGGCTTCATCCCACAGTTCAAAAACATGACGGTTAGGTTAACTGAATACTCTTAATTGCCCCCAGCTATGAGTGTGTGTGGTTGTTTGTCCTGTGTGTGTCTGTGATGGACTGGCGACCTGTCCAGGGTGGACCCCACCTTTTTCCCATGACCGTTGGATGGATGGATCTTTAGGTATTTCTTTTCTCATCTAAACACTAAAGTTTTTTTGTCCCATTCTTTGCGAAACCATCCCATTGTAGCTAAATAAAATACATTGAAGTTTGTCGTAATGAGTCAAAATGTGAAAAAGTTCAAGGGGTATGAATACTTTTGCAAGGCACTGTAAATGTATAAATATGTGAACCCTTCCAGCAGGAGAGGTAGATCTGTTTGGCCTTTCTCCCAGGAGGCACCCAGCCTGTTGGATCAACAGGAGACCTTCATACGGCTGCTCAGCGACCAGAAGCAACCTGTGATTACTGAAGAAATCCTTCTAACTGATTAAAAACACAAATAGTTCGTTCATGTCATACTAATACCCCCACTGAGTCAAATGTAGTATGTTTGACTCAGAGTGAGATCAGTGGAGAAAGTCCTTGAGATCCAGATGGTACACACTGGTGTATTGGGATTTATAAAGTCCAGCTGGATCTCTTGTTATCCCAGGGTTCCTCCACAGTCTCAAAACTAGAAACAAGTTAAACTGAGTGTGTTTCCAGAGTCTTTTCTTTGTTTCATTTTTAGAACAAACTACATGAAATGTAAATTTAAGCATGTATTCTAAGCAAAAAGAGAAATTTTCAATTGGATTGTGCCTGAGGACGTTTTTATTAATTGACTAACGCGCTGCAGACACGTGCAGGTTCACACAGCGGCATGTTTGTCATGCATGACTGTGGCTCAGGTGATAAACATTTGCAGTTGGAAAACATGTCTAAGATTTAGAAATTTGGGTCTGGAAAAGTCTGGAATTTTGATACGGAAAACATGTAGGAGCCCTGTTGTCCCATCAAACCAGCTCCAAGTAAAGGTTCCGTTCACTCTGTGTATCTAGTCAGAAAGGAACATATATGAACACTGTCTCCCAGTCTCACTCTGTATTGCATGACTACCTCACTGTCATTTCAAAGAAAGCCCCCCAGACCCCCAACTCCCCTCATGCATGTCGGCCCTAACCTCCCTTCGAGTCTGACTCTGTAAAGATGCAGTTTGAAAGGCAGCAGATGTTCCTGCGGTGCTGATGCCAGCGTCTGTGTGCGTGTGACCAGGAACGTGGAACGGAACCACTAAAGTGGCGGTGAAGACACTGAAGCCTGGCACCATGTCCCCCGAGTCGTTCCTGGAGGAGGCTCAGATCATGAAGAAGCTCCGCCATGACAAGCTGGTGCAGCTGTACGCTGTGGTGTCTGAGGAGCCCATCTACATCGTTACAGAGTACATGAGCAAAGGTACATTACCACATGGGAATGCTGTATCTTTATGTTTTGTTGTCATGGAGATCTGTAACGTTGACAGCCTGCATAAGTAGATATTGCCACAATGACAAGAAGTTGGTTTGTAGAAATGAGATAAAGGTGAGACTTTCAAACCTAGGAACACTACCAGCTGTTAAGCATGGTAGTGATAGTATCATGCTGTTTTCATTACCAGAGGGATGGGTGTATTACAAGAGGTGGATTTGGAAGATGGAAGAGGGTGGACAACCTGCAAGGAATTTATGTTGTGCAAACAAAATAATCCCCCTCTGTAAACTTTAAATGCTCCAAACCTCAGCCATACTGACTGGTGAAATTGAGCTCATGTTTTAGCAGCTATCAGTTATTATAACTTTAGGCATTCATGATGAGCCGACTCTGAGTCATAATAGCAAACAGGTAAACGTTATCGTCTTTACTTCAAAGTTGGCACCAATGATGGGTACCACTAACTAAAAAGTTAGTTGCACTAACCCTAAAGCACTAATCATATTCTGCTAACCCTACGGCGCTACACCAACACAATGCTTAGTGGAAGCTGCCTTGAAAGACTAGAGCCCTCAAGCACCAACTTGATTTTGACATTTTAATTCACATGTTCTATAATGCCCTTAGATATTGTATATATGTTTATATCTTGTTCTCTACTGTCCGTGTTTTATTTTGTTCCTGTATGTTTCCTGTTTTGAAATCAAGTTACCAGGAAAAACAGAGAAAGAACACAAGGAGAGGAAACGGAACTGCTGCGTGAATAGTCTTCACCCACTTCAAATAAGAGCATGAATATAAACGTCTAACTACTTGAAGAATTAAGTCGATACCAAAACTTCAACACAGATGTCAAACTTTATTCAACTGAAAGTTTGCAAAACAGCCAAGTGAATTAGTGCTTTAGAATTCATCCAGAAAAAATGAATTTAGGGGAAGTTAAGTTTGCTAAACATTTTCAAAGTTAGCAAAAGCTGTAAAGGAAAATTAGCTCCACTGTTAGCGGAAGTGAGCCCACCACTGCTTGGCACACTGTAGAATATTGCTCTCCTGCATGTTTCTGAAGCCAGTTCAGTTAAGTAGTTTTCACATATGCAGTTGGCCAGGAAGTAGAACTGTCATCAAATCAATAAATCAGTCTACCTTAATAAGTTACATTAACTTTTATCATTTATGCTTGAGTGCATGTGCTGGAATGAAAATCCTTCTCCAAGGACCAAAAAGTCAGTAAATGGCTTATCTGAATGATTTCTGTGTGGCCCTCAACCACAATTCATGGATGGTATGAACTTAGTTTGCCAACTCAGGTGGTTTATGCAGATATTTCAAAAACATGATTTATACCTTCTTTAAGTCTGTTGTGGAGTGCCATCTCTTCTGCCATCATCTGTTGGGACACCAGCACCACAACCAGGGATGTAAACAACCTGATAAACAAGACTGGTTCTGTTCTGGGGACGTGAATCAAGAAAATTACAGACAACCCTGATCATCCTCATCATGAGACAGTTGCACAGCAACAGAACGTCTTCAGTCAGAAGCCTTTCAGAACCGCTATAACACAAACTGCTATAAGAGATCCTAACTGTCCACAGCCATCAGCATCTACAACTCTGAAGGAAATTCTATATGAGTTACAACAACATTTAGTTTCAGTCTGGGATTAATAAGGTATTGTTTAAATTGAATTAGGATGCAATTTCTCACTCATTGAAGGCGTTTAAATAAAAATCCAGAAAAATTAAAATCTTTAAAAGGAAAATGTAAGGAGCAACACAAAGTGTTCATCTTTTATCAACATGTTCTTTGCTTTTAATTTATTTTGATAGTAAATAGAACCACAAACATCCAGTAACTTTGGCTAAAAAGCAGATTTTGATCCACCCATTTATTAAACTTGGCTAAATAAAGCAGGAGTTGGGATTTTTTATTTGTGAGACCATTTTTCTATTTTGGAGCGACAAGGATTTTCAGACCCTTCTCTACAGATATCAGAGTACTTTGCTTGTTTCATTAAAATATTGTGTGGTTAGTTAAATGTTGAGCAGGTGAAAATGCAAAATACTCGTTGCATGTCACATTTTTGGCCCTCATTACCCAAAATTTCCACACCACTGGCTTAACCTTTACCCAAACCTGCTGTCTGACGCGCCAACTCAGTAAAAGGTCTAGAACAATGAACCCTTGCAGGCTCTGTGAAATCAGTTTCGTTTGATCCGAGCTGTTTTTGTTCCTCTGCAGTGCAGGAGCCGCTCTGCTCTGCTCTGGTCTGGTAAAACAGACTGGAGATCATTAAGAGCATCAAAGCAAAGGATCCAAGCAGTAATTTACAGAAAGCACACAAGAAAGAGCCGTGGACATGCATGACTCATCAGAGCATGCATGAAGGGAAACTTTGATGTGCATCATCGTGTCTGATAAACATCTATTTCTGCAGCGTGTGTCTTTTCACAACAAGCTGAAGCTCTGTGAATCTTTCTGAATGAAGTCTTTGTAAAGCAACCAGTCCTGTTTGTCCCTTGGCGCTGTCACTGATTTTGATGACCTAAAGCAGACAGTCCCAACCCGAGACTCAGTCAGCTGGCAGATTGTTACATGTGGTTTGTAGAGGCTGAATAGCAGGTTTGTTTAAAGGTTACAGGGAACAGTACTCCATTTTCAGCGTTATGCGTGTCATATAACATCCTGCATGTGTTCCTGTGTGCTGCAGGGAGCCTGCTGGACTTCTTAAAGGACGGAGAGGGACGAGCACTAAAGCTGCCTAACCTGGTGGACATGGCAGCACAGGTGTGTAACGTGCCCTTCTGTGCTGAGGATTTTACATGCATATTTCCAGATATAGTTTTACGTGTCAAAATGACTTGCAAAGGTGTTTGTATGATTTGAATTTTTGCCCATTTTGTCAGGTTGCAACCACAAACAGCAGTGTATTTTATACAGGTAGACCAACACAAAGTAGCACACAATTTTAAAGTGGAAGGAAAAAGTCCGACTCTGTGATTTTATCTGAGTATGAATGCAGCTGTTCTGAGGAGGCCTGAAAGGTTCGTTTGAGATCATTAGAGAACAGAAAGCATCATGAAGACCTCATAGAGCTCTGCTTAATACGTCATTTGGAACCCACCAAGATATGGTTGTTCATCCAAGCTTAAAGGCCAGGAAAGGAGAGCATTAATCAGTGGAGCAGCCAAGAGACTCATGGTTACTCTGGAGGAGCTGCAGAGATCCACAGCTCAGGTGGGACAGGCAGTTGACAAGACAAGTATTTGTTGTGTTCTCTTCAAATCCGGCCTTTATGGAAGAGTGGCAGGAAGGAAGCCACTGCTAAGACAAATCTATAAGAAGTCTTGTTCTGGCTATTATAGGGAAGCTTCTGGCCTACATGCAAAATGCTTTGTATGATGGAAAACCAACATTAATTTTACTCTGAACTTCTGCACCCTCACAGTGGCAGCATCATGCTGTGGGGACAATCCTGGCGGAGTACCTGTTAGAGGCTGCGGAAGACTTGAGACTGGGGTAGAGGCTCAGCTAACAGCAGGATGAAAAGAATGGTTTAGATCAAAGCTTATTCATGTATTAAAATGGCCTAGTTAAAGTCCAGAACTGGGTCCAGTTCAGGATATGTAACAGGGTTTGATGCTCTTCATGCTGACTGAGCTTGAGGTTATTTGCAAAGAAGAACGGTTGATTGATTAGACACATTATCATCACCATATCATAAAGTGTCTCATGTGAGGCTTACAGTTCCCCTGTTTCTGTTCTGATTTTGAAGTTTGCATTATTTCCAGTGTTTCCTGTGAAATTTGTAGTGCATGTCCTGGATAGCTCTGTGTGTGGTAGTTGTTTAAGCTCTGACTCCAGCTGCACTCCACACTTTATGAATCAAACCCTTCCAGTTATCCCTGTTTCATGCGCACCTTTTTCTACACTTTTTTTTCCTTCCATTCAACTTTCCCATTCATTTTTCTCTATACTTCAGGTGGCAGCAGGCATGGCCTACATTGAAAGGATGAACTACATCCACAGAGACCTTCGCTCAGCCAACATCCTGGTAGGGGACAACCTGGTGTGCAAGATCGCCGACTTCGGCCTGGCCCGGCTAATCGAGGACAATGAGTACACAGCTCGGCAAGGTGGGGCTTCCCTTCCTGCTCCCACTTTCACACACACTAATGGCTCTTGACTGTGGAGGAGATGATGCTTTAAGGAAGATGAACCACACACATAAAGAACTAAGCCATAGCTTTAGTCAGTTCTTCTGAACACTGGCAGAACAATAAAGAAAAACAAACTGGTGGAACTCTGCATGGAGCAGAGGTCACAGCAGTTCCAGTGGTAATAACAGAAGGATCTACAGCTGCCAGCATACAGTAAATACAGTCATGTCTCTGCTGGTTAGCAGGCCACAGAACCTTAAACAGATGAAGTCATTTTGCTGAACACATGTTCTTCATCCTGAGGACTCAGGCCTCCTCTGCAGCTGGCATTCAGCCCAATATGTTGGACATGCTCAATGATAGGAGCATCGCACAAATGTCAAAACTGTAAGAAATGTCAAATTATTTCAATCAGACCTCAAGTAAAAACACAGCAGATTTCACACCTTTGTTGTTTTTCAGAGATAGAAAATCTGTGGATGACGAACTGCACCACATGATGCAATAGCTTGTAGCACCACCTTACCAGTCTGTCTCATCACTGGGAAGGAAATTTACTCCACTTTTCCTTCCAAGATTGCTTCAGTTCATTGAGCGCTACCAGAACCTTCTGTCTGGACTTTTTATATGTTTGATCCATCTTCAGAGCTTATTTCCACCTTTACTGCTCTGCAAGCATACGGTGCCTTGCTAATTATGCATTCCACTGAACTTCTACACATTTTGTTATGTCACACTCACAGGCTTCAATGTATGTTTTGTGGATTTTTTGTGACAGATGAACACAAACTAGAGCATTAGTTTAGTGGAGGGAAAATGATACATGAATTTTAAATGTTTTTCAAATAAAAATCTGAAAAGTGTGGCATACATTTGTGTCCAGCCCCCTGAGTGAACAACTCGTAGAAACACCTTTTACTACAAGAACAGCTGCTAGTCTTTGGGATACTTTCTACCAGCTTTGTCCATCTAGAGCAAGGTTCTTATGTGGGGTTGAAAGCCTGGAAAAGTATGAAAATTTATTTTATAATTTTCCAATCCTGGAAAAGAAAAAGGAAAATTGTGTATGGAAAATAAAATATATAGTTTCCAGACTTTATTTCATAGTTCAGTCTTTAAAAAACAAAAATCAGAATAAAAAAAAAAAAAGTATTTTTGAATTTCACTTTTTGTTTGCAAGTTGGAAACTTTAACTTATTGATCATTTTGGTTTTTCAGTTACTGACAGATAAACGCACACTTACTCAAAGGTATCAATTTAAAAGGTATTTTGGTCTCAGGATCATTTTAATTCTGGGTTTTTAACACGGACCATAAATGAAAAAATTAGATAGAAAACTTGTCTGAAGCCTGCAGGAGTCTGACCATTCTTCCCATTCTTCTAGACCAAATCATTCCATTTTGGCTCTGGCTGCAAGTTTAGAAAAGTGGCATGGTGGTGCTGTTTGTAGCACTGTTGCTTTGCAGCAAGAGGGTCTTGGGTTCAAATCCCAGACCAGGTTGTTTCTCCATGGGGTGTGCGTGCTTTCCCTGTGCATGCGTGGGTTTTCTCCAGATTCCTCCCACAGTCCAAAAACACAAGTTAGGTTCATTTCTTTCTCTAAATTGCCCTTAGGTATGAGTCTTTTTTCTCTGTGTTGCCCTGGCAACCTATCCGGGGTCCCCTCTACGAGGCAGACATTGGATGGAATGCTGTAAAAGACTCAAGTCTTTTTGTTCATAAGAAAAAACAGGATATACTTCTATTCCTCCAGCTGCCTGTAAACAGAGTTGCTTTAGTGTCAGCTGCCTATCTTAGAGCACTGGTCCGTGGAAGGGAAGATGCTTCTATGTGAAGATAAGAGACTTTTCTTTTTGTTGTTGAATTTTGCATAATCTGCTGCTTTTCTTTTCTTTTTTTTTTTTTTAGGAGCCAAGTTTCCCATCAAGTGGACCGCCCCGGAGGCAGCACTGTATGGCAGGTTCACCATCAAATCAGACGTGTGGTCGTTCGGCATCCTGTTGACGGAGCTGGTCACCAAAGGCCGCGTGCCGTACCCAGGTGAGAGGGCGCCGCTCACTGTGCCATCTTCATTGATGCGTATTGATTAAGTTGCCCGATAAGGAGAAACCAGATCTGTACAGAACACAGAGCTGTTACCAGAGCACCTGCTACTCCAGCCGGCTCTTCCTGCTGTTTATGGGAGTAAAAGCTTGTTTTCAGCTTGGGTAACCTTTGTCTCTCTGCCAGAGGAAGATTGGGAGATAAAAGACTTGATTGCTGCCTCTGGCCTCTGGGACGCCTTCATTTCCAACAGAATCAGAGAGAGGAAGATGGCACAGAATGCCCTGGGGTTGGCTGAGTGTGAATTAAGCTGGGGGAGGGATGGATGGCTGGCCGGTTGGGTGGGGCGGGGGTCATGTTTGTCCAGCTAATGCTGTTGGACTGACTGTCCTGCAGGCAGAGATGAAGAAGGTTAACAACACACACAGCTACTGGCTCATTAAAAGGCTCTGATGGGCTGTGATAAAACACCCAGACGCAGCAGCATCATTCACTGGAAACCTGCTCGTCCTTTAGGTCCAGTTCTACTGGAACACCTTCTGTAAGCACAGAGTAACTGGACATTCTCTCTGGACCTGGAAGTCGGATTATTCTGAATTCTCTGAATCTGAACACAAAAAATGGAGAGAACTACGTTGTTATCAACTGGTCATGCTAATGGTAGTTAGCACAACGACTGGGATGTAGCGCCATTCCTGTCACCTTGGACTCTCTCCATTAGCGTTCAGGTCAGGTCAGGCCTAAAAGAATCCAACCAAATACCTGACCCAAGCCCATTGATATTGTGTCCAACTAACCCAACTAATTAATTGGAGCCTCAAGCCCGAAGTAAACCCAACATATTATTTTAATAAAGCTTTTAGAGCTTTTGTTTCAAGACCACCATTTGAGGTTGTTTAGCAAATCAGTTCTTCTCCCATTTTTAGCAGGGTGAGTAAAGTTCGAATTTTCTGGGATGTGTTATTGATAGAAGCACAGCAGGGTGGAGCCGCGTGTGCATTTGTGCAGTGTGCTCCGCTTTTTACAGTCTAATTAAGTTCTGCACCTTTGTTTCTTTGCTCAACAAGAAAATCTACCTATTCCTGTATTTTGACTATAAGTAGATTAAAACAACTTTATATCGTACATCCTCGTTTAGTTTTCTCTGTGCTGGATGCATTGTAGGTTTATTAAAAACGCACCACAAATGTCCGAGCCTGACCATCATGCATATAATTTTGGACCGACCAGGCTCGACTTTGGGGTCAGGCTTGGGTTATAAATCTAAACTCTAGTAAGTATTCATCTTGAATGTCAGGTGCTCAGTTTTGCCACACAGAAATGTCGGTGCGTACTTTTAATCACAATCATCAGATCAAGTGGAGAAGCTGCAACAAGAGTCTTTCTGTTGAAATTGGTAATCATTTATGTAACAAATGAACTCATTAATATAAAGATGCTCTACTTCCACAGAGAGGATTAGATGGTATTTCTCTGTGTTTATCAGCAGCAAAGTCTGTTATTAGTGGAAAAAAACGCTTTTCGTTTGCCTGTTGCTCTTTCCTTGTCGCTGTTCACACATCTGTGGTGCTGAAAACGCACCAGCTACTTTCCTACCTTAATTTCATAACAACGCGAAGGTGAGGGAGAACCAGGAGATTTAACACTAGAATGACCACAAGGGGTCATTTTGACAGCCACATCATTTCCTTCACCCTGCAAGCTTGCAACCAAGGAAATAATTAATACAGTGTTTTTAAAACCAAAATAACACTAAATTACATAGTTTTTAATTTAACAGACTTATGCATTAAGCTTTTACCCGTATCTATATGAAACTATGATGACATATATAGACAAATTTTGTCAATTCATCAGAGGACTCTAACAAAATAATTATCATTTTGGTTCTGTGATAAAGAAAGCTGAAATACTTGATTTATAGTAAATGTCAATTCAAAAGTCACCAAAATAGATGTAATAAACAGCAATTAGCAAATATGAAATAAAGTAACAAAACACACACGAGGTGTCAACTCAGAGTCGGTGCAGATCACCTCTCTTCACCTGGTGCAACTCACACAGTGTTGCGGAATCTGATGCAGATTTCAGAGATTTTATTTTTAGTGCATCTTCTCTGCACCTGGCACAACCTCCTGTTGCACCTGATAGCTTACACTTCCTCCTTTTTTTTACCTGCTTTGATGGCTGTCTCCCCTCCATAAACTCTGCGTGAAGCTCCTCTCCCAGCTGCTGCAGAAAATTGCATGGAACAGAACAATGCACTTAGCTATTCCTGCAAGGTCCAGTATGTCATAAAACACAGCAACGGGCCATCTCCACGTACCACTCTTTAATAAATATTTCCTTGCCATCCAGAATGTCCACATGGTATTTTGATTCAATACTGCACAGACTTGCAGTTTTGCCTTTATACGATCAGTGGTGCACAGTTCTAAAAATACAGCCATGTACACAGGCTATCTCTAATAAATAGTGTTGCATCTCCACACTTCAGCAGCTTGAGAACGTTAAATACTGCTGTGTTAAAAATAAAAGAAAAATGATGAAGTCCTTCATTCATTGAAAAATTGTTTTGTGTGCCCTGGATGGCTGGAGACATTATGTGACGGTGTTTCTGAGTGACATTATATTCAGAAAGTGAAACAATAACCATGACAAGCTGATTATTTTTTCTTCTGTTATTTCAAAGATGTTCACATAAACAGAGAAGATCATTTCTCTTCCTCTGCTCCTCTGCCTGCATTGTCTCCACATAGCAACCAGCCATGTGAGCGCAGTGCTATTGCAAACTGCAGCAGCCTTTGAGTCAAGAAAAAATAATGATAAACAATGTCTGGAATTATTTATGTCAGAGGTGTTGTGCCTCTGTCTCGAGACAGAGAGAGCAAGGGAAAGAGGGAGAGAGAGGTCAGTCACGGTCGGGTGCAGCCTGCATGAATGTCTGGTGGGACCAGACTGTGCCAGGCAGGGCTGTAAAGTGTGGGGGGGGGGCAAAAGATGTGGAGAAGTTTAGATCAGGGTTAGGTTCTAAAACAAGAGCACTGCAACTTTGGGGGAGCTACGGAGATCCATAGCTCAGGTTGGAAGTCATATCAACAGTACAACCATAAATACTGATAAGACCATTATAGTGGGGGACTATAACATGCATGTTGACACTGAGGGTGATAGCCTCAATGTAGCCTTAAACGTTATCTTAGACTCAATTGACTTTACTCAAAGAATTCACCGTCCTACCCATTCGTGTCGTCATACTTTAGACCTTGTGCTGACATATGGCATTGAGTGTGAAGAAATAACAGCCCTTCCCCATAACCTTGTGCTGTCTGACCATTTTTAATCATCTTTGACTGAGTATTCCAAACCTGAGAGAAATTTCATTACGGAGGATCTTTGTCAGACAATGCTATAAAAACGTTGAAACAATCTGTTCCATATTTAATTTCCTCAGAATCTCAGATAAATACAGTAGAAGGCAGCAGTTTAATCTCCAGCCCTTCTCAAATTGATGTTCTTGTTCATAGAGTTACTTCCTTATTGCATGTGGCATTAGACAATGTAGCCCCCTATAAAAAGAAGGTAATTATCCATAGGAGGTCTGCTCCTTGGTTTAATCCAGAGCTGCGTACTTTGAAGCAGAACACTAGGAAATTTGAGAGAAAATGGTGCTCTACACATCTAGAGGAGTCCTACTTAACTTGGAAAAATAGTCTACAGCTGCACAAAAAGATCCTTCATCAAGCGAGAACATTGTGTTTTTCATCATTAATAGAGGAGAACAGGAATAATCTTAGGTTTCTTTTTAGTACACTTGCCAAACTTCCACAGAGTCATCGCTCTGTTGAGCCATCAATTCCCCAGCTCTCAGCAGTAATGACTTTATGGCATTCTTCTTAAATAAAATTGATTCTATTAGAAATAAAATTGTTGGCATCCTCCCGAACGTGATTACTTCATCCTTAGTAAGTGAGGCAGCAATGAATGTAACTCTGGAACCTGATGTGTGTTTAGACTGTTTTGAGTCAGTTGAGCTTTCTAAGTTCTCAAAAATGTTAGCTTCTTCCAAACCTTTGACTTGCACATTGGACCCCGTCCCAACCAAATTATTTAAAGAGGTGTTTCCTTTAATCACAGCCTCCATTTTGGATATGATTAATATGTCCTTAGTAAATGGACATGTACCACAGGCTTTTAAAGTAGCTGTAATTAAACTTTTACTTAAGAAACCTTCTCTCAATCAAGATGACTTAATAAATTACAGACCTATATCCAATCTTCCTTTCTAATCTAAAATCCTTGAGAAAATAGTTGCTAATCAAGTGTGTGAGCATCTAAATAGTAATGACCTGTTTGAAGAGTTTCAGTCAGGTTTCAGAGCTCATTATAGCACTGAAACTGTGTGAAAGTTACAAATTATATTCTCTTGGCCTCAGATAATGGACTTGTGTCTGTTCTGGTTTTGCTTGATCTCAGTGCTGCTTTTGATCCAGTGGACCACAATATTCTCTTAGGAGGGCTTGAACATGTGAGTATCAAAGGAACAGCACTAGGCTGGTTTAAATCTTAGCTGTCAGACAGATTCCAGTTTGTTCATGTGAACGTTAAATCTTCTTCTCACTATAGGGTTAGTTGTGGAGTACCACAGGGCTCTGTGCTTGGACCAATTTTTTTTTTTTTTTTTTTTTTTTTTTTTTTTTTTTTTTTTTTTTTTTTTTTTTTTTTTTTTACAATATATATGCTTCCAATTGGAAAAATCATCAGACAGCATGGGATAAATTTCCACTGTTATGCTGATGATACTCAGCTATATCTATCCATAAATCCTGATGAATCCAAACTGTTAGGTAGATAACAGGCATGTCTTGAGGACATTAAAACCTGGATGACAATAAATTTTCTTCTTTTCGTCATCTTTGTAGCACAAAGAGAACGAAGGTAATCTGCTTCCCAAATGACACTGTGTTGGATGTAACAGAGAAAATACTCCCATTAACCACTGATCAGCCAAGCATTAAGAATCTAATAATTGACATTGGAGTTAATGATCTGGCTAAGCAAAAATCTGAAATTCTGAAAAAGGACTTTGGTCATCTTCTATGCACAGCTGGAAATCTGAAAATGAAGGTGTTTATCAGTGGACCAATACCGAAAGCTGGACGTGGAGATGAAAATTACAGCAGACTGCTGATGATTAACAGATGGCTTATTTAAGAATGCTCTTCCAAATCCGTGAACTTTATTGACAGTCACAAGATTTTCTGGGAGCGCTATCATCTCTTCAGACAACGCAAAGTTAGGCTAAATCAAGATGGGGAAAAAGCTTTTCACTGCCAATATCTTCAATGCTGTTAACAACAGAAGGCCATCTCCCCAAACACAGGACAATGTAAGCAATGACATCACTGCCCTAGCAAAGATTGTGGAAAGACAAGCACAAACCCAGCAGGTGCACAATGTTCCAAAACAAGCCAATGGGCAGCCATCTACTCCAGCTGGAAATGGAGCTGAGAGGGGAGGGAGCCCCCCACCACCCCATCAACACCTACTGGGAGCTAAGACTGCTTATTGGAGGACCCGCCTTCTCGGGGCCGAGACAGTACTGGAACACAGAATAGCTCAGAAAATTCGTCACCAGGACTGATGTTTCTCAACTTCAGTTAGAAAATGGACCGCCAGGTACTGCTAGGAACTTCCCTCTTAAGTTCCCAAAAAGTATGCTTTTTGAGTTCCGAATCACCGGGTTCTGGCTTGTCAAAAGAATCAGAACAACATCGACTCTGCATTTCTGAAGTCTGAGACGGGGGTCCGGACATTAGTAAACCTGTCCGTCTCCAGAAAGCGTCTGGCCCCCTGGCAGGAAGATACAGGGGCATCCCTGTCAGAATTACTAATAGAAAAATAGCAAGGAAATGCAGTGGTCTAAAATCAAATCTCAGATTAATCCCCTGTCTTAATCAACCTCAAGATGTAGAATTATCCACCCCAAGACTCTTAAACTGGCTCTGCTAAATATAAGATCACTATCAGCAAAAGGACTTTTAGTTAATGACTTAATTACTGAGCATAATATTGATGTTATGTTTCTCAGAGAAACATGGTTGAATGACAACAGTGAAACACCTGTACTAATTGAATCAGCACCCCCTAATTACATTTTTTAAAGTGAGAATAGAAAGAATAAGAGGGGCCGAGGGGTTGCTGCAAGATTTCATGATTCACTAAACTGTAAAAAGCTTTCTCTGGGCAATTTTCACTCTTTTGAATATTTGGGAATTGAGGTAAAAGGCCACAAACGAACTCTGACACTAACTCTATACAAAACCCCAAATATGTGGCAAATTTGTTCAATGACTTTAGTGAACTGTTATCTATGATATGCATTGATTATGACTGTTTAATAATTATGGGAGACTTTAACATCCAATAGACAGAGAGGCATAAAAGCTTAATGATATACTTCAAAACGTTGGTTTGGCTCAACATGTTAAATAGCCGACACATAATCAAGGACACACTATGGATTTGATTATCAGTAAGGGTGTAAATATCTCTAAGGTCTCTGTTATTGATGTCGCTCTGTCTGATCATTTTTCTGTTGTTTTTGAAAGTACAATCTCTGTTGACTCGCTTAGTAAAACAGATATTATTGCAAAACGTTCTCTTACAGACAACATAGCTGAAACTTTTTATCAGATCTACTCCTCCACCTCACTTCCATGCTATAAACCAGTTGATGAACCGGTAGATAACTTCTCCTCTAAAATTTCAGACATCATTGATTTCATTGCGCCTGTTAAAGTGAAAATTGTGTCTGGTAGGAATAAATCTCAGTGGATAAATGCTCCACTTGCAAGAAGCAAAAGAAGCCTTTGTCGAAGCACTGAACATAAATGGCGTAAAACTCGACTTCATGTTTATTATGAAATCTACAAAGAAAGGCTGCAAAGCTATCACTTATCACTAAAACATGCAAGGGAAACGTTCTTTGCAGAAATCATAAACAAAAACATCAACAACGCTCGTGCCCTGTTTGCCACAGTTAACAGGTTGACAAATCCTCCTGTGATTTTACCACCTGAACTCCACTCTACCAGGGCCTGCCATGAATTTGCCAACTTTTTTACAGAGAAAATGTAAAAAATTAGAGGATTAATCTACATATCCACACCAAATTCAATAATGATGCTATGCCCAATCATAATAAATGCAGAGAAAATGGCCACATTTCAACTACTCAACTACAAATCTTAGAGGAAATTATAACTCAGTTAAGCTCATCCTCCTGCTGTCTTGATATCCTGCCTACAACCTTCCTTAAGAAAGTTTTGCCTGTCATTGCATCTGATCTGATTCAAATAGTAAACTCTTCCCTCTCATCAGATGTTTTCCCCCAGGCTCTAAAAACAGCAGTTATCAAACCACTGTTAAAAAAAGAATAATCTGGATAAATCACTATTGCAGAATTACAGGCCAATCTCTAACCTTCCATTCATTATTGAAAAAGCTGTGTTTCAACAGCTAAACAGCTTCTTAACAATGACCAACCGCTTTGATGTCTTTCAGTCTGGTTTCCGTGCTCACCACAGCACTGAGACTGCCCTCGTCAAAGTGTTCAATGATATCCACACAAATACAGACTGTGGAAGAACCACAGTGTTGGTTCTGTTGGACCTCAGTGCAGCATTTGACTCTGTTGACCAGGATATATTATTAAAGTGACTGGAGAGCTGGGTCGGACTCTCTGGTACGGTACTCAGTTGGTTCGAATCCTACCTAAAGAAAAGGGATTTCTTTGTGTCAATAGGCAACTTCTCATCAGAGCGGACAAAAGTCACACGTGGAGTACCCCAAGGTTCAATTCTGGGACCCCTCCTATTTAATATCTACATGCTCCTATTAGCTCAGATTATAACAAGTAATAAGATCAATTACCACAACTATGCAGATGACACACAGCTCTACATTACGATGTCATCAGGTGACTCCGAACTCATCCAAGCACTGAACTGATCCCCAGAACAAACAAATCAATGTGTGGATGTGCCAAACCTTTCTCCAGCTGAACAGAAACAAAACTGAAGTTATTATCTTTGGATCTAAAGAGGAACGATCTAGAGTCAGCGCGCAGCTTCAGTTATTACAGCTAGAAACTAGTGATCAGGCCCGAAATCTGGGTGAAGTGATGGACTCAGACCTGAACCTTCAGAGACACATAAAGACAGTCATAAAGTCAGCCTTCTGTCACCTGAAGAGCATTTTCAGGATTAAAGGACTAATGTCTCAACAAGATCTAAAGAAACTCATCCATGTGTTTATCTTTAGTCGCATTGATTACTGCAACAGTGTCTTAACAGGTCTGCCAAAAAAATCAGACAGCTGCAGCTGATCCAGAACGCTGCTGCTCGTGTTCTCACTAAAACCAGGAAGACAGAGCACATCACCCCAGTTCTAAAGTCCTTCCACTGGCTCCCTGGAGCTCAGAGAATAGACTTCAAAATACTTCTGTTAGTTTATAAATCACTGAACTGCTTAGCACCAAAATACATTAAAGACCTGTTGTCGTTGTATCAGCCTGTTGTCGTTGTATCAACCTTCCAGACCACTCAGGTCTTCTGGTTCTGGTCTGCTCTCCCCAGAACTAGAACCAAACATGGAGAAGCAGCATTCAGTTTTTATGCTCCAGTAATCTGAAACAAACTTCCAGAAAACTGCAAAACAGCCAAAACACTGAGTTCCTTTAAATCAAGGTTGAAAACCCACCTTTGATCAGTAGTCTGGACCATAAATCTGCAAACAAATCCGGGTAAGATAAGCTTGGTTCTCCAAAGGGTGAAAGTTTGAGTGTAAATCAGTTAAGTAAAGTAAGTGAATCATTGATCAGAGTTTTTGCTGATGATTTTGATGTGTATTTACTAGATAATTTTTCTCAATGATTTTCATGTTTTGATGATTTTGCTGTGTACTTGATTGATGTTTTTATGATGTAAAGCACTTTGAACTGCCTTGCTGCTGAAATATGATATACAAATAAACTTGACTTTTTAAATTCTGACAAGACAGAAGTGGTTGTTTTTGGACCAGAACCTCTGAAAGAGATACTGCTTAGTCAATCACTTGATCTGGATGGCATTAAATTGGCCTCAGATAATAAACTAAAGAACCTCAGAGTTATTTTTGACCAGGATACGTCATTTAAGTCCCATATAAAACAAGTTTCTAGAATTCCCTTCTTCTGTCTCTGGAATATTGCCAAAATTGGAAATATCCTGTCTAGGAGTGATGCTGAAAAACTAGTCCATGCATTTGTCCTTCAAGGCTTGATGACTGTAATTCTTTACTATCAGGAAGTCCACAGACTGGAGTTAAAAGCCTTCAGCTGATCCAAATTGCTGCAGCAAGAGTCCTGATCAAAGTTAAAAAGAGAGATCATTTTTCTCCTATTTTAGCTTCCCTTCATTTGCTCCCTGTTAAATCCAGGGTAGGTTCTCCTCCTCATATATGAAGCTCATAAAGCTACACATAAATATAAAGGTAATAATCAGCTCCATCGTCCATCAGAGATCTGATTGTTCCTGATGTTCCTAACAGAGCACTTCACTCTCAGACTGCAGGTTTACTGGTGGCTCCTAGAATTTCTAAAAGTAGAATGGGAAGCAGATCCTTTAGTCATCAGGCTCCTCTCCTGTGGAACCAGCTCCCAGTTTTAGTCTGTGGGGCAGACACCCTGTCTACTTTCTAGACCAGGCTTAAAACTTTCCTTTCTCATAAAGCTGATACTTAAACTGGCTCAGGTTATCCTGATCTATTTCTGTAGCTATGCTGCCATAGGCTGCTGGAGGACAAACTGACCACTTTTTCTCACTTTCTTCTTCTTCTACTCTCCAATTTGCATTACTTGCTGTTATTTCAACTGTTAACTTTTTGTTTTCTCCCAGTTATTTTTCTCTCCAACCTGGTCTGGCGTTCTGTTTGGCTGTGATGCCTTGCTGGAGGAGGGCTTCAGCTGAGATAACGCTGCCATCAACTAATCGTTCTCCTTCTCCTGCTGTTAACGTTTTCCTTTCATGAACATTGAAAATAATCCTGGATCAGTTCATCTGTTTTTCTTCTGCATTCTGCTCTGTCTTCTCAAACCTCCAGTCAGTCGTGGCAGATGGCCGCTTGTACTGAGCCAGGTTCTGGTTCTGCTGGAGATTTCTTCCTGTTAAAGGAGAGTTTTTCCTCTCCACTGTCGCTACTTGTATGCTCGGTATGAGGGATTGCTGTAAAGTCAACGACTCAACGCCATGCGGTCGCTACGTGTTCGTCCAGGAGCAGTGAACGCTGCAAGTCAACGACTCAATGCTCTGCTGGGTTTCCTTAGAAACTTTCTGAACTACTTTGAATAATTAATTGAGCTTAATGTATTGATTGATAATTAGGATCAATTGGAATGTATGTATGATTGAATTGCTTTTTTTTTTTTTTTTTTCTTGTGAAGTGCCTCAAGGCGACATTTGTTGTGAATTGTTGCTATACAAATAAACTGAATTGAATGGGATTGAAGCTGGACATACACTGTGCCATTTTTGGCCCGTTTTCAGACAATTTTCCAGTCATATGACAATCTTAGTGACCGGACTAAGTGCATGGTATAGTATGCAGGGTTAACGGGAAGTGGATAACCAGTCCCTGATCAGCAATCTTACAGTCGCACAAAAATCAAACCTGTTTGAAATTCTGGTCGCCCCCCCGGAGGGTGTCGCACTGTTGAAGCTGCGCCACCAGCCAAGTCTACCGGAAACACAAGGCACTCACTGGAAGGCTGCTCAAGAGAGTATTGAAGTAACCTGGCCTACTGTAATTACAATAAGCAATATAATATATTAATATAATTAAATGTTGCTTACTTGAAGATAGATGTGTCTGTAAAAAAGAAGCAGAAATTTTGTGTCATGAAGTAAGAGCTGAAGGTTCTGGACTGCCAGGGAAGAGCGTTTGTTGAGCATTCTCTGACGTGTCTCCTCACTTCTGGGGTTCCAGATTCAAGGCTACAGTGTGTCATGAACACATGCACAATTTGAGCATCCAGGTTGCATCGAGTCGTGTAGTGTTGAGAACATGATTCATGAGCGGTGAATTATTGAACCCTGTGATGCAGTCGTCCAGTCTGAGATGGAGCTCAATTCAACTTCTGAAAGTATCGCGCAGTCTTTGTCCAGCCTTAGTTGTCCGCTTCACAAATCTGGACAAGAGACCGAAATTAAACACCGTGTTGAATATGGGTGCACAGATAAATTTTGGGTGATGGGCGATCGGCCGATGCTTACATGAGAAACCGATCTTATCCACCTCCACAAAGGCCTGAAAATCAGCCACCGTCCCCTTTTGCTCTGCCGTGAGAGCAGACTGACTGATGGACCCGCCCACCAGGTCATGTCTGCAGGTGCATGGTTAACAATAGTCACCCCACTGTTGCCAACTTAGCAGCTTTGTCATTTTATTTAGCAACTTTTCAGATAAAAAAAAAATCTGTATTTGCCTAAATCAGAATTGACAGGTGAGGTTTTTTAAATATCAGTGATAGGCCAGAAAACTGCAATTGGTGCAGCCCTAGTGTGGAAGAATACTTCCATTCTTCCCGGAACAAATCATTCACACTGTGAAACATGGTGGTGGCAGCATCATGCTGTGGTGATGTTAGAAAGCCCATTAAGAGCCTGAAAAAGACTTGAAAGGGAGGCAAACATTCACCTTCCATGTTTTCAACAAGTTTGGACTCAAAAATAAGTTGAAGTATTAGGATACCATCCACCATGTTGGTCTGTCATATAAAATCCCAGTAATATACATACAAGGTTTTTGTTGTATCATAACAGAATGGGAAAGTTTGGTGGGCATGCCTCTGCAAACCACTGTACTTAAAAAAACCTCTGATGTTCTCCTTAGTTTGCAGAGGAACACTGTTTCAGAGTTCTGCAACATCACAGATTCATATTTCCTCATGTTTTCCTGTCATATTGCTTCTCTAAACACCTGATTTGAAGGATTCAGTGAGTCCCTGTGTGGGGGTGTATTTTACTGCTGGCTGGGTATTTACACACACAGTCAGATCACCCAGGAGATGTGATAACAGTCAGTTTGAACAGCTTTAAAGTGTCTGCAGTTGATCTGCTCAGGAGCCTGAGGCTGTCCTCACTCACCTCCTGCTGTCGTTTTGATCTCCAGGCATGAACAACCGCGAGGTTCTGGAGCAGGTGGAGCGGGGCTACAGGATGCCGTGCCCCCAGGACTGCCCCATCTCGCTGCACGAGCTGATGCTGCAATGCTGGAAGAAGGACGCAGAAGAAAGGCCCACCTTTGAGTACCTGCAGGCCTTCTTGGAGGACTACTTCACAGCCACCGAGCCTCAGTACCAGCCTGGGGATAATCTCTAAACACCTGCCGCCCCCAGAACGCACCCGCTGTCCCCTCCTCCCCCCTCCAACCCGCCAGGGCTCAGGATGACTGGAGCTGGGGCAGGACTGACCCAGAAGTGCTGTATTTAAATAGGAAAACCAAGAAACTGTGGAGCAGCCAGGCTTTTTGTTTTAGGGATCTGTTCAGCTTCCTCAGCTCATCTCGAGCATCTCAGATCCACCTTCCTAAAAAAAACCTGACTCTCTGACTCAGCGGCTGTCTGAACCCTGCAGGCGAAACTCACAAACTGAGCGGGGGGAGGGGCCGAGGGGGGGATCATGCAAAGAAATAACCTATATTCTCTGTAAATAAGAAAAGCTTGTTTTAGCTTATCTGCCTCTGTTCCAGATTTTATTTTCTCCTGCGCAAAAATAATAATAAAAAGAAAAAACCAGGGAGAGGAACGACGAGCACCAAACAGTGCATGGATCAGACACAAGCTCCAGTGTTATTTTTTAAGATCAAATCTGATGCCTCAGTCTGTTTTTTCTGTCTGAAAATAATCCTCTCATAAAACATGGCTTCATCCCTATTTGTATTTTTTGGGTTGTTTTATATGAGCTTCTTTAAGAAACTCCATGCGCTCGTTAAGGTTTCTGTTGTTCCCACTTCTCACGCTCCTTCCTGAAGCTTCCTCACAGCACGGCCACACTGCTGCTTCTTCTCCTCCTGGACCACGTCTGAGCAAAGAGGAATCAGCACCTGTTCTTCTCGCTTATTTGACTATTTTCTTCTCCTGCAAGTTTTTTTTTTTTTTTTTTTTTTTTTCTTTGGTGCAGCAGGGAAACCTTTTCTCCTGCATGCCCTCCACCCGTTACTGTAGGGCTGCAGCTGATCCCAAACCAGTTCACCTGCTGAGTTACTTCTTTCTGTTCTCCTGATATAAATAAATTCTGTCCCAGGTCTTTATTTCAGGTGGTTCTTTTTGTTGTAATATTTAATGGGGAAAGCTCGGGGACCAATTCAGGTAACGTGTGAAGAAGTCTGAATGTGGAGTTAGTAGAAATGAGTGGGATTCAGGCCAGAGACCATCTGGGTTCATGGCTGCTGAATAATCCTCATTTTTCACTTGTACAGCTGAATGATCTGTAAGTGTGGCTAACCTCGCTCCTTTCTATCTGACATTTCCATTTTTTAACATTTCTTGTTTTGTTAATTCAGTGATTTTTGGCGTTTGGAATTCAGAAAAGACCAATAAACATTTTACACTTTCTGCGACTCATTTCTGACTGGAATTACAGCTGAAACCAGATATTTACAGACACTGAAAAAAAGACATTTTCCTCATTTTATGAAATGAAATCAAACTAAACTTTTTCTATTTTATTTCAGTGAGAATGACCAAAATAATTTTGATTTACTAAATGCCAAAACAGTAGTTTCTAGTTTAATAGTTTTAGAGAATCTTTTGTAACTTTCTTCAAAGGAAAATTTGACATCCTTGTCCTCAGTATTCTCACTGTAGTTTGCAGGAATTTTGGCCCATTTCCTCCTGACAGAATCAGCTCAGGTTTGTCAGCGCACACATTAATTTCCTTTTGCACTGAGATTAGTTGGCCACTCCAAAACATTGACTTTGTTGTCCTGAAGCCACTTTGTGAGTAATTTGTTGATATGCTGCAAGTCATTGTCCATTTGGAAGACCCTCGCCTCTGTCAGACTGCCCCAGGGCAGCTGTGACTACGATCCAATAGCTTGCCACCATCAGTGTGTGAGTGTGTGCGTAAATGGGTGAATGTAGTGTGAAGCATTTTGGGGTCCTCTAGACTTGATAAAGCGCTGTACAAGTACAGACCATTTACCAACACTTTTGTGTCCAATCTTTAACTTCCCGGCTTTCTGTCCTCAGAGGTTGCTTCAGCATTCCCTTTTGATCCCATCTATACCATGAAGTTCATCTGCAGGAAAACACCCCCAACATATGATACCGCCACCACCATACTTTACAGTTAGGACAGTGTCAGTAGACTCAAGCTTCCCCTGTTTTCCACCAAATGCAACGATGGTCATTATGTCCAAAAAGTTTAAATTTAGATTCATCAGACCACAGGACGTCTCCTGAAAGGAAGTGCTTTCTCTCTGAGTACATTTGCAAACTATAATTTGGGTTTTTATCTTGCTTTTAAAGTAATGGCTTCTTCCTCTCTGAGTGGCCTTTCAGCACATTTTAGTACAGGGTTCATTTACTGTTTATAATGACACTGTCCTTTTATTAAGGGGTTGTTACAAACGATTCACACAAAAACCCATTCTTCTGAGAAAGAGCCCATCTCTGTCCATTTCGGAAGGAAGAGCGGTCGTTCCTTTTCTGCTTAGTCTCTTATATAATTGCTTGAGCAGAACAACCTCATTCTCTTAGGGAAAGAGAGAGAGAGAATACATTTGAAATATTATTCATTGTAAATTAAATGCTCCTGGTTGGAGATGTTGAATAAAAAGAAAAGCTCATTTCAGAGTTTAACACATTAATGGCAAGGCTTTCAGCAGAACAGAGCAGTTTTAATGATAACTGACAGAAACCCCCCCACAAAGATGACCGCTGGGAGAATAGGACATGGAGTAAGAAGTGGGGACATGCAGAGCAACAGAAATAATCACGGGGAAAATAAGAGGTAAAGTAACGGAGGGAACCAGTGAAGAACAATGAGAACCAATGAGCTTATATACTGAGCGAGGTGGAACTGACAAAACAATCAGAAGGATTAATCAGACGCTACTAAAAGCAGCTGAGGAACAGCAGAGGTAGAGGAGAATCAGGAGATAGATAATAGCTGTGAAGGGGAGCAAACTGGCAGGCTGAGGGAAGGTGAATAACGAACACACAGAGGCTCAAAGCAGGAACAAATCAATGGGGAAAAGAATACCTCAAATCAAAGGAAACTAAATCTAAAAGCTCAAAGAACAGAATGAATGAATAAATAAATGAAATATAAAAGAATGAACATATACAAAATACATTTAAACCAATACCAATGAACTGAAAATGGCAAGACTGTCATGATCCTTTGGTGTTTGGACTTTTTTGTTTCAGTTACTTTCTCTTTTGATCATTTTTTATTTTTGCTTTCCTACATCTTTTAGGCCAGTTTAGTTTATTCGTTGTGTTTGTTCACTTATTCTCATTGTTTGTGGTTTGGATTTCTTTCATTAGATTAGTATTCAATTCCCTTTACTGTTCAGGTTTCCTTTCCACTTTCATTCTCATTGCTTCTGTTTGTTTTCACTTCATCTCAGCTTCCATTCTGCTCCCCATCCCAGCTGTTCATCCTTTCCTAGTTTGCCTCCGCCTATTCCCTTCCCCAGCCACATCCGTTTAACTCTGATTAGTTCCCCTTCTATGGATTCCTATGCCTCCAGTGTTTGTACAAGGATTTCCTTGTAAGTCATTCATGTTGTATTAAACTGCCATTTTGAGACTCCCCATGTCTCGTCTGCACTTTGGACCAATTCCTGCACAAAACTTGACATCCTTGATCTTTGAATAATATTAGAAGAACATGTAAATGGCACCCAAAACAGCTCAGGATCATAGCAGTTAATTTCTAAACTAATGATCATTATTTAAAAGGGCTTACTAATATTTTTCAATTCGTAAAATAAAATTATTACTTTAAGAGATAAGTTTAATCACAATCATTCAGACAAGACTACCTCTGAGCATTTTAATACTTTCAGGGTCATAAACCCATTCATGCACAAGAGGTTTGAGAACACCACTGATGTGGAATAAGAGCTGGCTTCCACTTATCTACAAGCACAACAAGGATATATTTGATGTGTGTGAAAGGTCAGAATGCCCTAAATGTGCTATGCTACCCTGGTATAGTTGCAGAATTCCTTGGTACTTTACTTTGGGTTTCTGCCAATGTTGTTGCTGGAAAAACAAAAAAGAATATGACAAGTTGTAAGAACATGCTACTGATCATTTGGTCTAAATCTCCATACCTTCTTTGTTGAAGCTGTGCTGTAGGAGTCATGGCATGAACAGGAATTTTCCCTACTTTGCCATCCATCCAGGCATGCATTCTGTTTCCTTCCTTTGTTTGTCCTGCACTGTTTGACTTTGTTTAATGGGCTATTGGCGCTGTCTTTCCACCTTGTTCCAGTATCGATCCCAAAGTCAAAGTTTCCCAAGCAACAGAGACACAGGCTCTCTGATTAAACAAACTATGTGATCAAGAGTTGTCAATCGATGTGTTTCCAACTCGCTTCTGTCTTTCTCTACCTGTCCAATCCTCTGATTGGACAGGTAGATTAACAAGAAATAACCAGTGCACCCACACAAGCAACACAACACCAAGGGGGACATGATGCCACCAGAGTTCCCCTGGCCAATCAGCATGGGCACCAGGGTGGAGGCAATAAAGGGTCATGCTGTGACCCCAACCTCCTCCCACCCCACAGAGCTTGCATATGCATCTGAAGTAATATGAAAAGTTGCAATGACTGCAGATGTGCATAAATATTGGGGGTTGTGGCTGGGATGTGCAAAACTGCCACTCCTTGCTGACAACATAGTCTCTCCCACCCTAACCCCAAAGCTGTAAGTGTCTCTAGTGTATTAAAAAACGAAGCGTGGGACGAGGTCAAACTTAGCCGCTGTCCATTATCACACATCACCACCTTACCAGCGTGTGCTGTTGCATATATTAAGCAGAAGATGATTGGCACCAAGGCGCTGGCACAAATCGCCCTGGGGGCCAGCTCCCCAATGGGGCCCTTCTTGCCGCCGCCCGTGCTTTCACAATACAACGCTAACTGTGTGACATCAGTCCCTAAATTGCCATCTGATCATGACATCATCAGACCTTAGACATTTTATTATTCTCCCCGACAAACAAAAACTTAAAAGTTTGCATATTTGACCAAGCATCTAAAGACCTAGCTCTTGAGAGTTATGGGAACTATGGTCCATGGTGTTGATCTGAGGCTTTTGATAGTTTTAGATTTTTTTTTTTTTTTTTTTTTTTTAAGTTACAATGGTAACGTGGAATGAGGACAATCCTGTATCCTTGGAAAATATAGCTAGCTCACCAGAAGCTCTGCAGTGTTTAGATGATGGTTCAACATCAAACCACATCTAACACAGGATCACATAAATTATTCACCATAAATATGTGGCTAATTCCCTAATTCCATCTCTTTTTATGCTGTCTAGCCATTAGTATCAGATTGGGTTCACTTTGGAAACATATTCCTCCATTCAGCTATAAAGGGAATGAATCCCTCCTTCTAGGACTTTCAGTCTGTTAGATCCCTCCTTCTGTTTAGTAAAGCCTTGTCCATATGGAGCCATAATCAGCCTGGGTGCACTTGTGTACAGGACCCTTTACGGCATCAGCATAGCTTGACGGAGCACCGCCTGAGGTCCAACAGGTTTGACTGATTTAAAACAATTAGAAATTATAAAACAGAAATGATTTTTTTTTTCTGGTTGATTAGTCAGCTTTAGTTCAGATGATCTGGAAGGAACCATAAACAGTGAGCAAGGTGGAAGCAAATATAATAATAAAAATGTTAACGACTATTTTCTACTGTTATTGTGTAACAAAGCCAGGAGAGTAAATTCCTTGGTAGAGCAATGAGAAGACTCAAACCTCCTGAACTTCCTCCTTATTAGTCACATACAGATGAAATCAACACAAGAAAATCAGCATTTTTACAAAAGTTCTTATGAGTCATCAGCTAAATATTTCTATTTAATATATAACAGTATTAAGTTTCTTAGGTTTTGGCTTATGAATTTAGTATTTAAGATTGTGTCTATGTCAATGAGAAGACAGTATGTAGTTAGTGTATTTTTAATGGTTTTATTGCAGGTATTACATTTACAAAGTGGATGAATCATGGAGGGAGCCAGTGTCTCTGTGTTTGTCACCGTGCAGAAAATCTACTACCCATTACTTTGCATCGTGGGTATTCCAGGTTTGTCTTCATTTAATAAAGCCTATAAATTTATGACACACAGAGTGGTGCATTTCAAATGATTATTTCTGTTTAATCTGATGAGGATAGCTTATATTAAAACTCAAAATTCAGCTCCACAGAAAATGTGATCATTTCATAATGACTTAATCAGTCATGCTGCAAGACATTTTAATGATAAACATTGTAGCTCCCTTTTAGTCTTTATAGGCATTGAAGCCACTAACCCCAGTCAAAGAGGTGAGAATGATAATTTTGTCAAGAAAAAGAGAGAAGCATTCTGGATATTTATTTAAAGAGTCTATTTCCTGCAGGCAAGGATGAGGATCTATTTAATAATGAGTTTCTGTAAGTGAGACCACTATGTATGTATGTTTTTAATTCAACTTTTTTAAATTGAGGTTATAAGACGAAAGAATAATATATAATTATATTATTCAATTAGTCAGCAGTCACCATGCCCTTGAATACTGATGGTCAGTCTGTTTATGTGTGATGTTTGTATCTGTGAAGCTGTGCCAGAAACATTTTGGATTTCAGTATTTTTAGGACAAATAATAAAAGGATTTTTTATTGTGGAACTGTCAGCCTGCTGAAAAGTATTGTCCATGTCCTGTACAATATCTGCACTTGGTTAGTTAGGGCTCCTTTTCTATACATTACCTGCATCAGTGTAACGTAGTGTGGAGGTAATGAGCCTGTAGTTCTGCTAAGGTGCTAAGGAGCCCAGCTAGCTTCTGCTTAATTTACTTTCCTCTGAACAGAGGACTTTGGACCACTGAACAACAGTCCAGTCCTTTTTCTCCTTGGACCAAGTGAGATGCTTCTGACATTGTCTGTGGTTCAGGAGTGGCTTAACACAAGGAATGTTACAGTTGTAGCCCAGGGCCTCGTTACATCTGTCTGGGATGGGTCATGAAGCTCCTATTCCAGGGGGTGTCAAACTCCAATCCTTGAGGGCCAGTGTCCTGCAACTTTTGGATGTGTCTCAAGTCCAAAGCAACTGAATGAAATGACTGAATCACTTTCTCGTGCACTCAAGTTCTACTGAGTCCTGCTAATGACCTAATTATAGGATTCAGGTGTGTTGTTGCAGAAACATATCTAAAAGTTGCAGGACACTGGCCCTCAAGGACTGGAGTTTGACACCTGTGTCCTAATCCATCTGCAGTCAATACCTTGTTAATGTGCTCCTGAATGGACTTTGCAACACAAGCTGCTCAAGACTGCAGCTATCCCTGTTGCTTGTGCCACTTTTACTTCATACTTTTTCCTTTCAACTTATGAATATTCTTGGATACAGCACTCTGAACAGCCAGCTTTTTTAGCAAAGATTTTTTGTGGCTTAACCTCCATGTGCAGATTTTCAGTGACCGACTTCTACACATCTGTCAAGTCAGCAGTCTTCCTCAGGACCTAATATAACATTTCATGAATTAGGATACTTTTTTTTATTTCTTGTGTAATATTCTTTTATTTATCTGGAAGGCAGAATTCTGGGTTTTCATTAACTGTAAGTCATGATCAGCTAAATAAAAAAAAAGTAAATGCTTTAAGTATGTCACTTTAATTGCCAGCTAATATTAGAGTACACGCCACATTACCTTGTCCTATCTGTAAAAATAAATAAATGATTTTTAACTACTATTTACAAGATATCAAAAGTATTAAAATAAGAACTATAAAGTGAAAAGAATGATGTGAAAAAATTGAAAGATTTGCTCACATTAAAGAAGCCATTTCTTCAGCTCATTAAGGCTGCGGTTTTCACCAACCATCTGCATTCGAATACAAGAGAAATAGAATTCCATAAATAAAATACAATGTGCTGAAATAAATCACAGGAATTTTTGGTTTTGTGTTTCCTTCCAGCAAACCTTTTCACATTCTACATGATCTGTTTTCGAAAATGTGGGATGTCCAACACAGCCATTATATACCTGAGCTGTCTGGCCATTGTGGACACCTTTTACCTGGTATGGGTTATACTACTGGACCTGACTCTGACCTTTTGGATCCTGCAGCCCTTCTGGCACTCCTACCCTTGGTGTGGTATTCTTGGATTCCTACAGTATGGCTCTCTCTACAGCTCATCCTGGATTGTAGTGGTGTTCACCATCGAGCGCTACCTTGTCCTCAGATGCACAGCTTCCAAACAGAACTTTTCTCAATCCTGGGACACTAAAATCATCTGCACAGGTATTGTGCTACTGTCCCACCTGGTGTCTGTGCCAATGGGTTGGATTAACATTGTCACGCCTGTAAACTTAACTGTGGATGGAGAGAACATGACACTCCCCCGGTGTCGATATCGCAATCACACCTATTCTACAGTCATAGTCTGGATAGCTACCTTCCTCTCTGGTGGAATCCCAATTGTGCTGGTCATCATCTTCAACTACCTCATTGGGTACCATCTGTGCCAGGCCAGCAACCTCTTCACTAAGGAGGAACGTCGTGTCATGTATGGAAGAAACACCAGAGGGACATTGAAAAGAACCATTCTCATCCTGGGGACTGTCTCTGTGGCCTTTGTTGTCCTTAGTCTGCCTCGCTTTGTCACCTACTGCATCCTGAGGACCAGGTACAATGATGAAAGATTCAACAGGAATGACTACAGCATTCCAATCAATGTAGTTGGGGACTTGGCTAACATGCTACAGAACCTCAACTCCACCACCAACTTTCTCCTCTACTGCATGGTCAGCCACCGCTTCCGGCAGGAACTGGTACAGGCCATGACTTGCAAGGCAAAGGCCCATGAGTTGAGTACTCTCCTCAACCACACAACTATGAAAGTTTTCTCAGTTGTAAATCATAAGGCTTCACCATCCAGCAACCCTGTGACTGTGGTGTTAACTAGTCTGAAACAGACAGAATAGAAAGAACTTGATTCAACTGAATTTTGGCCAATGCCAACATAGAATTTCATCCATTGCTCGAGTTCACTAGGTTCAATCTTGGCCTAATTTGGAAACAAAAAAAATGTTATTCAAATCATTCAAAGTGCAAGATACTGGCACATTTAGCATGGACACAAGACAAGATGAGTGGCAGTGTCACCAGTGGAGTGATAGTATTACCAGGCAGTTGCTGGAGCTTCCGACAGTGGATGAAACAATGAGCAGTGGTCACCAGACATTCGGTATGCTTCATTAATACATTAATCACCATCACAAATACCTCACAGAGTTTGATAGGAGTCACACTTTGTGTTGCCCTGAGGCCATCTGTATCAGGTAGTGGCCAAAATATGTGGATTACTCCTTACAACACAATGCCGATATCTGCATATCTAATGTGTATGGGTGAACTCATATACCTATTATTTCTAACATCAAGCCACCATGTTGTCTGTACACCCAACATGGTCGGCCATTGAGCCCCACCTCCTGACATCATGCATACCCAGATTCCTATAACCTTCAAACTTTGTCAAGTGCTAGTAATGAGTTCTCATACATCCATGCAGCACCATCTGTTTGGTGTTTTTCATTGACAGTCAAAGTCTTTGGCTACCTGCAGTACATTGCCACCATTTTCTTCTCTGATGCTTGTTCTAGACATGCAATCTCCAACTTCTGAGTAATGTAAAACCTGCTTACTTAAAAGTGTACTTTTCTAACCCTGGATTCCTATAACCCATCCTTGGTTTGTATATGTACCAAATCATGTCCAAATCAAATCATTTTTTTCTGGAGGCTCTGAATATCTATTTGATTAAATGGTAATTTCTTTAATCAGACTTAAAGTGTATGACAAAATACATGTTTAACTTCGCTGTATTTTGTATGTAGTTGTAGTTTTCAAATGTTAGCATAATAAACTAAAGTATATAGCTGTACCCAAGGCAAATTTCCTTTGGGACAATAAAGTTCATCGTATCTTATTTTTGATATTATTATCTTGGTGTGTTGCTATTAATGTTAACCTTTGTGTTGTTAAGAGTTCATTCAGGCTCTTGCATGGGTCGTTGAACATAATAAATGGAACTCGAGATTGACCATGTCATTGCTGAATAAAACCTGTTGGTTTCAGTTAATGCATGTCCAAGTTACATGACCCTGAAATTAAATAACTATTCATCCAAATCCTTTTCCATTCAGATACACACTAGACATGGGCCAGTTACCACTACTGAGGTTTTAAAATGTTACAGTTTTAAAGTTTAAACTTTTCTTCCATATCTTTTAAAATCCTTAGT
Organism: Anableps anableps; assembly: GCA_014839685.1. Taxonomy (NCBI): domain Eukaryota; kingdom Metazoa; phylum Chordata; class Actinopteri; order Cyprinodontiformes; family Anablepidae; genus Anableps; species Anableps anableps. The sequence continues at coordinate 3,401,920 of CM026086.1, forward strand.
CCAATATTAAAAATAGTAAATAAAAGCTGGTCCTTAACCAGATGGTTTCGGCCCCAAGCCTGATAATAATCTTTGGTTCCAAAACCAAAGTGCTAATCCCAAACTAGTGTAATATATATATATATATATATATATATATATATATATATAAATGGGGGATTGGGTTAGAATCTAGCGATAAATCACAAATTGTTGTGTCTTGGAAGATTCAACACAGCGTCACATGGTAAAGTCCACTGACTTTCTGACATCAAAGAGATAGGGCTCACAGCCTGTGGACTGGAAGACAATGAGCATCTGAAGCGTTACCATTTGGCTATGAGGCGTTAAAGCAGGATAACCTATGTGAAAACCAGAAAATAACATTCTCTAATTCTATTCACTTATAAGATAAAAGAGAAAGTGTCGCAGTGACAGGAATGTTCTCAACCAGCATTTATTATAAAGTAACTCAGTGCAGCCTCTCCTGCTGTTGCACACTGTTGGTCAACTGGCCTAAGAACTTTTTCTCATGCTGACAGACAGGACCAATGTAGCAGTTTGACAATATTTCCACTCATTAAAACACAGTCATCCATGGTATGGAAACTAAAGCTACTGTCACACTGTTTCTTATGTTGCCATGTATTGTATGCCTGGGGGTTAAAAATCGTGTCTGGTGGATCTAAAAATGAGGAAATTAACAGTTTTGTAAAACATCAAGTCCTGTCATGTTTTAAAGTGTGTGTGTAGATGCGTTTCCTTTAACCTTGAAATTTCACAAATTGAAATTACGAAAATAAATTCCTTAATGGAAAAACGCCATTTTCGAAAAACACCTCCCTTTTTGAGAAAAGGTTTTGGCGCCAGGATGAGATGGTTTGGCCGTATCGAAATTATTTAGCAAAACTGCAATGGAAACACTTTTTTCACATCACACGAGTTACATTATCAACAACCAGATGTTGCCACTGGCGCAAACCACGAATAAGATGACAACAGGACAACAGGAGGATCATGGCACAGCATGTTTTCTAATGACTCATCACAGGAACAAGCTTATTCACCTGTGATTTTAATTTAATTTCTTATTTAATGGAATCACCGCAATTGCGAAATTGTAACCTTGTTACCTTAATAAGGTAAAATTACTTTAAAATTATTGTTGACAAACTATGGGTTGGAAGGCAAGCTTTTTTATTATTATTATTATTATTTAAAGCAGTTAGCTTGTGTTGTACATTTTTGTTTTGAATTCAATTAATCTATGAACCATGGTATTTTTAGTCAAGGTTAAAGCTCATGCTGACTGCACACTGTATTACTGAGAAAGATATGTCAAATAAGTTGTTTTAATTTTTTAAAAATTGTTCCTCTCTGCTTAAATATCATGTCAAACTGTTTGACAACCTGATTGGCCTGCAGTGTAGCTGTTCTTGCTGAAGAAGCAACCTGATGGGCAGCACGGGATTTATTGCCAAATGATATTTGCATAAATGGGTCACGAGACTCGAAAACTTTGCATAAACCAGGAAGAGGGAGTGTTTTCTGTTTGCTTCAGAACAGGTCTGCTCAGTAGTTTAGGAATAGGGAGACTGCAGTTAAGGTGGGTAAGATCACATTTGGCTTTGTTCTTCCTTTTTGTTCTTCTTTTGTAGTTCAGAACACAGGGAACTTGTGAGATTTTGTTCTTCTTTGGGAGACACACCTGCCATAGCTTCAAATCAGTAATTCTGACCTTTGTACTAGTTTCTGTGTGATCGCATTACATTCCAGCCAGCCTGAACAGGTAGAGTTGTTGTTTCACACAGTTCAATGACAGAGATTAATAACTAAGTAAAGGTACTCCTGGGAAAGGTTTTTCCATGTTCAGAGTCATACTTTTTATTATGGGATAGATATTTTCAGCCGCAGCAGTAGTTTATATTTGTTGATCCTGACTCTGGGACTGCAGTTCTTGTCACGGCAGTTCTTATGCAACATGTTGTGTTTGTCTCTCTAGGGCGTTCTGTTCACTTAGATTCCTGAAATATTGTTGTCCTTTCCCCCAAAGTGGCTTCCTGTGAAGAAAATGGACGGTAGGCAATGTAGGCAACATGCTCTTCCTCAGTCTTGTGGTGCCGTCAGAGCTGTTTTGTTGATCAGAAAGTAGTTCCCTGTAAACTAAAAGCTCGTTTTCCTTTTGGTTTGTTCTCTTAGGTCCTTGCTCTCATCGGAGCATTCCCATTGAGACGGATGAGAGGATGACAGTCTCCAGTGTTGACTTGGACTTGCTCCCTTCTTGTAGCCAGTGTGAAGACAGCAGCAGGAAAGCTGAAAAGCATGGCTGCGATAGGGAATCGTGTGGGATGGGTCCCAGTCGGCTCCCTGAAGGCTTGAGCCAGTATAAAGAAAGAGCAGCTTGTCAGACTTGTCCTGACCCTCACTTTGTGCCTCAACAAGCAGCCCACCTTGTCAGAGACCATCAACCATTTTATGAGCAGGACCCCATGAATGATCACAGGAGGGGCCTCACATACCCTTCAGTCAGGGGTTTGGGCCACTCTTTTGAAGAAGCAGAATCCTTGGAGCCTCCGTTACCGCTCATGTCAAACATGAACTGCGTTCACCACAATGTGCTACCATACCAAGCACCACGTATGCCAGGTCAGTGGAACTGCTGTATATTCAACATGATGTCCACTCTAATAGTCAGCGTAAACACATTAAAGTGCACTTCTATATAGTGAGAAACCTTTTGTTTTCACCTCTATTCAGTCAGTTATATTGAATAGATACTGTTCTTGGTAAGTAATTAAAGTCTAGATTTAATAATAATATCCTCGAATTATCCAGATGTATCTCAAAATTTCCATTACATGAAAAAATTATAACCAATGAATGTCTCAATACACCAACACCAAAATTCGTTGAATTGTTGATGAGCTCCTGCAGTAATTTTTATATGCAAGCCATTCCTGGGAACCTTAGAAATGGAACACTTTCCAGACTGATAGATGCCAATGATTTTGTTTGTTACTTTTTCTTAATTCGGTTAGAGCTGCTTATTTTGTAGTTTGAGATGTTTAAACTTATTTCATGGTGTTCAGACAGACTCTATTTACCTGATTCTTTGATTTTACAGGTCTGACACTAATATGACCAGGGTGTGGATTTTGAACCAAAACATGTGGCTAATCACATTTAATTCTGTATCATTTTCACAAATGGGACAGGTTGGATAGATGTTTTTTTTAAAAGGAACTCATTATTTTTAATTTATGTTGTGTTCTTACTCTGTTTATTTTGGTTTGTCAAAAACATCTGATGATTTAAAACATTAAAATTTGACAAAAAGCAGAGTTAATGTATTTCAAACAGAACTCTATATATCATCTGATTGCTTCTCTGTAAACTAGAAATGCAACAACTCAAACGGAAGCTCAAATTTGGCAGATTTAAATTCATATCCATCCATCCAAACAGAAAACACTACTTTTAATTTAGCAAAGGAGCACCCTGGTTACTCCATAGTCTCACAAACCCAATCACAGAACGCCTCACAAGTAAGTCTTCATACATATAGATATGGAAAAAAAATAAATAAATAAATAAATATATATATATTTCATATATATGAAATATATATATATATTTCATACATATAGATATGAAATATATATATATATATATATATATATATATATATATATATATATATATATATATATATATATATATATATATATATATATATATATATATATATATATATGAATGTATGAAACGAGAGGCAGGTCGCCAATCCATTATAGACCAACACACAGAAACAGAACGACCACAAACACACACACAATGTTTGTGTTTCTGTAAAAGGTTCATCCTGTGTTGATGAACTGCACACTATACAAGAGATTCATGTTTGTTCTGCCATTCCTTTCTGCAGGCCCTGCCCCAGTGCAGAGACCGTATCACCATCCCGTACCCCATCACCAGAGCAATTACAGTCGTTACAATCAGGACCCTCCACCCCACCAACAACAGTTTGTTATTAGACTTCTACTTATTTAGCAGTGGTGTATATAATTCTTTCTCCATTTTCTCTTCCTGGTGGATTATCTCTTGTATCCCTCTGCAGGAACATCCCACAGAGCAGGTCTCAGCCTGCAGATGCTCCATATTTCCCTCGTGGATTTTTGCCTCCGTGTGCACTGCCTCCAGGTGATGCGATGTGTGAAGTTAGCGTAGGTTGCTCAGCTGTTGCAGGCCCAGAAGCGGTCACCGGGGAGGTCAGGAAGACCATCAGCCTTCCTGAGGAGAGCAGTAAGTCACATCCTCACATAGCTTGTAACGTTACACTCTCCTGGTTAAAGGAGTTTCACTCACCTCTCTATTCCAGGGAATGTTTTCATCACATATTCCGTGGACACCGCTGATGAAATTATTAAATTTGTTGGGTTTTTGATCAACCAGGGTTTCAAACCAGCTGTAAGTCTCCTAACCTTTCCATCAGTGTTTGAGCCACACACGTTTCACACACTCACCTTCAATGAATCTCCACAGATCGACATGTTTGACAACCCAATCCGAAGAATGGGCATCAATAAATGGATGGATCGCTACCTGAATGATGTGAGCCTGACTGATGACCTGTCAACACTTTTGCAACCAACTATTTCCTTAAAGCTGACAGAGTGGTGTCGTTTGACAGAAATCAGTGCTCATCATCGTGGTCATCAGCCCCAAATACAAGGAGGATGTGGAGGGAGGAGGAGGAGACGATGACCACGGACTCCACACCAAGTATATTCACAACCAGGTGAGTTGGCTGTGCACATGACTAACTGTAATTCTCCTAGACAACAATCCTCCAAATGTACCAAATAAAAACCAAGCAGTAGATAGTGATACACGACAAGGCTAAAATCTACTTACCAGCTCCTTCTATCCTTTGCTCTGACAGATTCAAAATGAGTTCATCCAACAAGGCTGTCTGAACTTCAGGCTGGTTCCTGTGTTGTTTCCCAGTGCAACTAAGGTAACACCAAACTGCAGGTTCTGGGACACTTTTACAAAAATCTTCCAATTATTTCTTCTCCTGGGATCTGTCCAGTTTTGATTTCTGCACTACAAAAACATAAAATCATACTAAGTATTTTTGGTCTAGTTTCTAGTGCAAATATCTTGAATATAATTGAAATAGACAAAACTAACAAGTAACTTTTCAGCACGATATAGGAGTTTAAGTTAATAATTCCTCAATATTGATGAAAAGGTTCTAGTTATAAATGAAATAATCTGCCAGGGGACAAGATATTTTTCCCACATTATAAGTTAAAATATCTCGTCCCTCTGGCAGATTATTTCACTTTTAACTTGAACTTTTTCATCAATATTAAGGAATTATTAACTTAAAACAAGCTCCTATATTGTGCTAAAAAGTTATTTGTAAGTTAGTTTTGTCTTATTTCAAGTGAATTCAAGATAAAGATAGATAAAGATATTTGTACTAGAAACTAGAGGAAACTACTTGGTAAGATTTTGTCTTTTTGCTATGTGCATAACTCTTGCATGTTGCGTATGGATAGTGCCCGTATTAAGTTGTCAATGTTTAAGGTACACCCTGGACAGGTTTCCAATTCATCAAGGAACAGAAAAACAGGGCAAACTATCATGTATGTACACCTAAAAGGAATTTAGACCAATTAACCTTGTGTACCGAATACCCAAAGAAAGAAAGAAGAAAATGACTATCCTCTCAAAGCACTTTTCAAGGCAAAAGGAACCAGGTAATTGACAATTTAATGCAAACATGATGATTTAGACGCTCATGAAATAGTTTTCGACTGCTGAAGATAAGCACAAGCCCCCTTGGCGACCCTGCATGGACAAGCGTAATGGATAATGGATAGATGGAAAATAGTTTTCAAAATGGTTAGTTTATCATGGCAGAAGTCTGCTTCTGTTTGCCCCGCTCTACTGCAGGTAAGATACTGATTGGCCTTGACCTCTCCGTAGAGTAACAGAGAATAAAAGATTGTTTCATAATTGGTTACTATCTTATCTTTTTATTGTGTAAAGCACTTTGATCTGACTTGTTGCTGAAATGTGCTATGCAAAAAAAAAAAAAAAAAAAAAAAAAAAAAAAAAAGATTTTTAATTTTAAAAAATCTTCACATATTTTCTCTACAGACGACAAGTCAGGACTGCAGACAGGTCAGACCAGTACCTAGCCGTTGTTCCGTCAGTAAAGTGTATCCAGGAGACTCCTGCAGTTCAAACCACCACAAAGAATGGAATTTGGATTTTAGCAGAAAACAGCATGGATGGTGTTTTCAGTCTTTGGTCTGGACCACATGGCATTTTCATTCTAATTTTAAAATGTGTTCTGTTCTTCTTAATGGAGAGAGATTGAGACAGACGAGCACTGGGATGAAAAGGGAAAGAGCAGTTGGGAAGCTGTACCGATGAGATAAAGGATCTTTGAGAGAATGACGGGCCCCTTGGTTTGCTGACCTGTTCTGCTGCCTCTGTTTTTGACAGAGACACGTCCCCAGCTGGCTCCAGAACACCAGGATCTACCGCTGGCCCAGTGACACCCAGGACCTGCTGCTGCGTCTGCTCAGGGAGGAGCGTTACATCATCCCTCAGCGAGGCCCTGACCTCACCCTCACTGTTCGTCCTTTGTGATGATGCAGAAAAGGACGGTTGGAAAACAGATTTACTTCTCAGAAATGCGACAAACAGAATCATACAGCATTAACAAAGACTCTCCCATTCAGTTTGAATCTTTGTTTTTTGTTCCTGTTTTAACATTATTGATTGGAGGTTGTTTCACCTTCAGTATTTTTCACTCAAGCTATACACTTAGAACAGATGAAAACTGACAAACATCCAAGAACATCAGAATTTACTGTTTTTATAGTCAATTATTGATCTGTTTATAAATCATCATTTCGGCCACCAGAGGGCAGTAGAAGCAGCTATAAACTCAAATCTGATTAGTTTACAACATTCTTTGGTAAACAATTGTATAGACATAAAGCAGCCAAAAGGAATCAGCATTTATTTACACATATTTCTGTGGAATCATTTTTATTTCTTTTGTTTATGAAACATTTGATAATTCAGGTTCAAGAAAGCTTTCTGTCTCTATCCCCTCATACGAGGTAAGAATACACCTTTACCAGAACTGTGCCAACGTAATTTTTCAGCTATTAAATTTCTGATCATTCAAACTTCATCTACATGTTTTAAATGTTGATTATGTCATTATTGATATTATATCTTAATAGATCATATCAGCCTCATTTTACGTGGTGTCAATGTTTGGGATGATTGACCAGTTGGTGGCAGTATCTTTCAATGAAAACACTACAAGAACCAAGAATCTCTTAAATGTGCCGTTTTGCTTTGCTCTCTCTAATAAAATAATGAATGGAAGCTAACTGATGAGGATTTTATGTTGAGGTAGAAGAAAAAAAACAGGTGGATTAGTAAAACATCAGCATGTTAATGGGTCTGTAGACAAGCCACAGCTCACACTTCCGGTCCAGATGTTCCACAGCAGCCTCCTGATAAGCCAGCATTTTGTGGGCCACCTGTAACGACGTGAGCTTCATCCCACTGCCCTGTCACTGGGCTCAGACTCACTCAGAAGGTTGTTAAACCTGCCAGCAATGGAAGATTTACTCACATCTGTTACTCTTTTGTGTGTGTGTCAGCACCGGGTGCTTTTTCTATAAACAGAAACGCATCCAGAACCAATAAATCCACTCGTTGTTATTGTGTTGCAGGACATGCAGGCAGCTCCACTCAGCCTTATCAGGCACAGGCATTTTCCCCATTTAAGGGCCGAACCCTGTTTCCATCTGTTCCCACTGACTCACACACGTTTGTTTTCAGACTTTTCTGAGCTGTTACATTTAGATCTCGACTTATACTGCACCATTCTAACACATGAATCTGCTTTGTAGTGAACCAAACCATTGTAGCTCTGACTCTGTGTTCAGGACGGTTCTCTTGCTGGGAGGTAAACTTTCACTCCCAGCATTTGTAGCCTCAACCAGGTTTTCTTGCAGGATTTTAATTTGTTTAGCTTCATTCTTCCATCAACTATGATCAGCTTCCATGCTGAAGGAAAGCATTCGCAAACCAAGACGCTGCCACTGCCATGTTTCGTCGTAGGCATGGTGTGTTCAGGGTGCAGTACAACTATTCTGCCACACAAAGGGTTGTGCAAGTAAGTCAGAAAGTTCTTTTTACACTTACTAGCCCTGCCCCCCTACATGACTTGTTGCAGACTTGAAATACTCCTCATTGCCTTCGTTCAATAACGGCTTTACCCTCTCCACTCTTTTATGAAGGCCAGATTTGTTGTAGAAGTTCTAAGTGTTACCTCTGGATCACTGCAGCAAGCTTCTCCAAATGTTTTGTTTTACAAAGAGGATAACTTTTCCCCCCCGCTTAATTGCTCTATTCACCTTTATTTTAGATAATTTAAACAGTAAAAGACTTGCATTACAACAAAAGATGGGAATTCACAAGGTTTGATTAGTGAAAATCAGTCCCAAAGTTATTCAAACTATCTATTCCTGATCTTTGGTTCTGCATGAGTTATCACAGCAATATACTCTTGAATATCCACCCTGCAAGCAGATCTTTAGTTTTCATTTCAGGACAAAACTGTTAAAACGTGTCAGAACTTTGCCCCTTTACATCCCGGATTCATCTCCAGCACCATCACTGTGACACAGTCTTTAAATCTCAAGGCTTATCTGAGCAGAAAATCGCTCTGCTCCCTCTGGAACCATCCAGACCAAAATCATCTGAACTCTGGATACTATGAGGCACTTTAGATAAAAGCTCCCAGCAAACACTGCATTAACCGTGGCATATATATATATATTTCTTTTTTTTGTTAGTTTGATGGTAAATTTGTCCCTCAGCCCTCAGGCTGGCTGACGACAAACCTGAACAGATGCTTGCTGATTGGCTCATTAGGAGAGCCAGGCTCTCACTCAAGGTCAGCCTGCTTTCTGTAAGGTTAAGATTCCCTTTCCATCAATATGAAAATGCTGATGAGGCATTTTTCATTTCCATGAAGTTGTTAAGTGTGATGTCCCCGGGATGAACCGGACGGAGCCAGCGGTTTGGAGAATGGGATAGATCTTCCAGTGGAGAGGAGAGGCCGTAGCGATGCCAGTCCTGCTCTGCTTCCTGCCACTTCCAGGCTGTAACATTAGCCTGAGTGGAATTCTGAAGAGGCAAAAAGTAAGCTCTGCTAGGGAAGCAGCCTCTAGAGCCATCCAGGTTGGGACAAGGTATTAAAAATTACAAGGTAAAAAAAAAAATAGGGTGGAGGATTGGAAACATTGATTCTGCCCCAACTCTAAAACAGCGCCTGTATCAGCAGGAGGACACAAACTTTGATTTATTTTGCTCAAATTGTACATGATGGACCTACCTAAAGTAGTGCCCAATTTGGAAGCAAAACGAAAAGGGTACACAGTGTTAAGTTTTTTTTGTTTTTATTAAAAATCTGAAAATATGCATTTTTACTGAGCCCCCTTTAACTCTAATACCCTCGTAATTAACACCCAGTGCCATATACCTTTGTGTGATTACAATAAATAGAATTTCAAGCACAGGTTGGTTCTAAAACCAAATCTCAAGCTTTGATTATCTTACCAAGCACTGAAATTAGACAGAAACGAACTGTAGGTGCATGCAAAACACTATACATGACAAAACACGAGGATTGCACATCATCCTTTTCTATAGCAGGGACGCTGAAGCTGATCAGTATGGATAGAGCTAAATACAGGACAACTGTGAAGGAAAACCTGTTGAAGGCTACAAAAGACGGCGGTTCAGGGTCCAGAAGACAACGTCCCTAAACATACAACCAGAGGTACAATGGAACAATCTAGATCAAAACAACAAAACATAATCATGTGTGGGGAAAAGCTAGAGAGGTGGAGGTATGCATTGAAAAGAGAAGAATGAAGATTAGTCACAGCAACAAACCATCTCTGATGTACTCCTTCCTGATCCCATCCATCCACCAAAAAGGAGCTTTGTGGATATGATGAAAGAGGACATGAAGTCAGGTGGTGTGAGGATAGAGGATGCAGGAGACAGGGCTAAATGAAGACAGATGATTCGTTGTGGAGACTCCTGAAAGGAAAAGCAGAAAGAGAAGTAGAATTTCATGCCCTGGAGTGAGAGGTTGGACATGGTTTTTCTTGCTCTTTTCCTCGTCCATGGAAAAAATAGATCCTGGCTAATTCTCTAGGGCAGGGATGTCAAAATCATTTTCATTTTGGGCCCCATCAAGATCATGGATGTTCTCAAAGGCTGGTTGTGCCAGAATGTACTGATAAAACCCATTAACAAACTGTTAAAATATTAATAAATAGCTGTCTCTGCATCCGTTAAGTACTTTTTAAAATCAATATTGAACATCTTTTCACACTGATCAGTCCCTCCAGGATTTTGCAATTGTTTGTGATTTTTTGCAATCAAGATCACTGATTTCTGATGCCAATTTATAAATATTTGCAAGGAATTTTGCAATATTTGCATTTATACACTCTCAGAAAAAAAGTAAGCAATGTACCTTAAAAGGTACAAAGGCTCATCACTGGGGTGGTACCCAGTGATGAGCCAAAGGTACACTTAATGTACCCTCAACAGTGGGTACTTATTTGTATCCTTGCAGTTTGTACCTTCTTCTGTTAGCTTATAAATCACTGAATGGCTTACTACCACAATACATTAAAGACCTGTTGTCATTGTATCACCCTTCCAGACCATTCAGGTCTTCTGGTTCTGGTCTACTCTGCATCCCCAGAACTAGAACCAAACATGAAGAAGCAGCATTCAGTTTTTATGCACCGCTAATCTGGAACAAACTTCCAGAAAACAGCAAAACAGTCGAAACGCTAAATTTCTTTAAATCAAGGTTGAAAACCCACCTGTTTAGAGCTGCCTTTGATTAGTAGTCTGGACCATAAATCTGCAAACAAATCCAGGTAAGATACGCTTGGTTTTCCAAAGGATTGAAGTTTGAGTGTAAATCAATTAAATAAATTAAGTGAATCATTGATTGACGTTTTTACTGATGATTTTCATGGTCATTTGATGTCCAATCCAATAACATACATCAATGGGTTAGCCTATTTACCTTTACTGTTTCACGCCATTTTATTTAAAACCAAGCTAAAATGGCGCGATCTGGTAATGGCAAATCAAGCGGCTAATCTGGAGGACATTGGGTTAGCCACTTGACTGATTTAAGAAAACTGCAGTAGCAAAAAAGAAAAACATTGTTTGGCACGCCAAGGACACAATTCTAAAGTTAGTTAAACGTTAAAGTATTAAAGAAGGCTAGTGTCTTGGCTACGGTTTGCAACTATGCTAACGGCTAATTTAATGCTCCTTTATTTTGTTTTAAGCTTACCTTTGAATCTCTGTTTTTCTGCTTATGACACTTCTATCCCGTATTTATTTTTTCTTAAGACGTCCTCGGTTGAAAGGCAACCAAAGGCCAAATTCCTCCACAAGATACAAGGCAGAAACAGACCGATCTCAGCAGTTGACTATGTTTCATTCAAAGGACAGCCAGCCAATCAGTGTTGACTTCAACCAACCAAGTTGAATTTTGAAAAAAAGACCCACTCCTAGGACCAAACTTTTCTAACATAAGAAAGAAATTTCAGTAGTCCAATCTTAAAAAATATTTAATCTAAATCGAAGTATAATATCAAACAAAAGATGTAAACTGTATTTAAATATGTATATATTAATTACACTAACTGGACAAATCCAATCTAAGTATTTTCAATTTTTTTGCTCAAGTATACTTAATCATGTCCACTCAAAATTTTAATAAATCTCTTAATATATTCCCTTGAAATTACATGGTTTTAATATTTTTTTCTTTCCTTGATGTCCATCTTCTGCAAGTGTACCTATAAAATCATCAATAAAGAGTTCATATATGTACCATTAACTACTTTGGAATATAAATGTACCTTTCAGACCCTCAAAAGTACAAATATGTGCCTTAAGGTCCAATTATTAGTCCTATGAGGGGATTAAAAATCCAGGATGTACCTGGGGGGACAAAAATGTACTCCTATTGTACCCCTATTTTTGAGTGTATATTATGGTAAATGTAACTTTTTGTTACTCACCACATCGATCATGGACCATAACTTGACATCAAGTCACGCTGAGGCAGCCATAGACATTATATAAGTAGACGCCCCGAAGAGTGGTGCTGCCTAATGGAGCTGACTTTCGACGCGGCCGCCATCTTGGATGGCTCTCTCTCGCGCCTCCCACTGCAGTTATTTGTACTGAGGATAGCTTTATGCCAAACTAAAATAATCATAACTACCTTAATTTTTACCCAATTTTCACATGGTTTGGTTTGTTAGAAACCGCAGAGATGTAGTTATAATACAGAATGCTGTCACATAAGAAAATTGTGCTTTTATACTGAAATACTTTGTTTTATGCTCCCTACCAAAGACAGAGTTATGATACAGCTCATTAATGAGTATGTAAATTTTCTATGTTAATAAAGAAACAAGTTTGATTCTTTATTTGAATTTATTTCACTTTCTCACACAATCAATCCTGAACCTTCAGTACACACCAACAATTTCTGCTGTGACCACCTTCACTGTTCCCTCTGAGGGGATCATCAGCCCACCATGGTTGAAGCAGATGGTACACAGCACACTTCAGAGGACAGTTTTTTGTTTTTTGTTTTTTTTTCACAATTTTTCTGACAAAAAAAAAACAAAAAACAAAAAAAAAAAAAACAAAAAACATTTACACACATAGACAGTCAGAGCCATAAAAGACATCTTCTGAAAGTAAAGAAACTATTCATTTTTCCCCACAAGTAGGGTATAAAAAGATATGCAGTGTTGTCTATCACATCAAAACATATTGTAAACAAGGGATACATAAGTATTAAAAAAAAAAAAAAAAAAAAAAAAAAAAAAAAAAAAAAAATCTATACTAGAATTTGCCCACCCAATGGATAACCGATCTGTCCCACAGAATGGATATCGCTCTGTGGGACTGATATCCAGTCTGTGGACAAGTCTTGGATCCCTATTTTGGACACTTTTTCTTTCTTTAATTTTTTTTAAGATTGTTCTTTTTTCAAAGACTTTCAACACTAGTGAAAATGGCAAATAGAAGCTCAAAACGTGCACACCAGTTCCATATTTTGTGCAACATAGTATGTAAACTGAATTGTTTTTTTTTTTGTTTTGTTTTTTTTTATTAACCAGTAGGTTTAAAAAGGGGAATAAATAAATAAATAAAAAAATAATAATAATAATAAAAAAACATGTACCACACCTTCACAACCTATGTGGATGTGGGAGGGGAAGATGCAGAGAATCCCTCAAGTATCTGTAGGCTTTGGGACTATGGAGGTGTGGTGTGAGGGTCAACTCTCTCTGGTCCTGTTTAATCATGGTCCCACTTTGAAAAGAGGTCTATCTGAAGGTCTGAAATTTAGATACTACAAAACTAGTTAATAAGTTTCCTATAAATCACTGGTCCCCAACCTTTATATCACCGCGGACCGGTAAAGGCTTGACAATTTTACTGCAGCCGGGCGGGGGGGTTGAACCCCGTCAGATAAGGCTTCTGCATGTCGGTGTCCCTGCTGAGACTCACAAGCTCTACTCCTCTCAACCACTGCGCTAATGCTGGCTGACTGGTCGCTATGGTAACGTTTAAACATCCCTTCAAAATAAGATACAGATCCGCCACAAACACGAATATAAAAGAACATTTTATTTTCAAGAAAATTTTAACTCACGATAACGACAAAATCAATGGGAGCCCTGAGCTTGTTCCTCTGCAACAAGACGGTCCCATCTGGGAGTGATGGGAGACAATGACACCCAAAGTGTGTTGCTTATGCCCAGTCTGCTCCGTTGTTTTGTTTTGGTTGCTGTCACTGCAGAAAACCCTGATGTCGGAAATGGCAAAAGGGTTTTCAGTGCTGAGGTGGCGATCTCAGGGTATTCTGCCATGACTTTAATCCAGAACACCGGCAGAGTTGCTGTCTCAAACATACTTTTAAGGCCGCTGTCATTTGCAATCTCCAGCAGCTGATCTTCTTCTTGCACAGACATGCTAGATTCACCTGGTTTGTTGACAAATGGGTCGCGGATCCATTCCTTCCCAGTTCGTGGGCCTTTTGTGGTTGGGACGTAGCGCTCAAACTCCTTTAAAAGCAAAGACAGGTGATCGTGCAGCAGCTGGGAGAATGAAGGCTCAGGCTTAGTCTCACCCAAAATCCCAGCTAATGTTTGAAACATGTCCAATATGCCTCTGTTCACACGCCGTCCCCACAAATCCAATTTGGCTTTAAATTCCAGCTACTTTATCTGACAACTTGAAGACAGTTGTCATTTTTCCTTGAAGTGACAGATTGAGTTCATTTAGCTGGTTGGAAGTGTCGCACAGGTGAGCCAGTTTTGCGACCCATTCCTCGTCACTGAAACGTGCTGCCAGCGGTGACTTCTTTTCTGACAGCAATCTTTGCAGCGGCTCTCGTAACTCAAACACTCTAGCCAGCGATTTCTCTTGGGATAACCATCTTATTTCTGTGTGTAAGAGAAGGCGTCTGTGCTCTGCGTCCATCTGCTCACAAAGTTGCTCAAACAGAGCTTGTGCTTTGACGTGATTAATAACTAACAATATTATTCAATACGCTGTTCAATTCTGGTGGCATTTTTCAGCTTGCGAGCCAGTCGCCACATATTTTGCAGAGCGGACTTGGTATGTGGGAATCACCTACCGTGATAAATCCATATTTCAAGTAGGACTCCTGGTATTGTCTGTTAAAAGCTTTCTTCTTCTTGGAAGTGGGATCTTCACTGGGTCTTTTCCCCTTCACAAAGAAACTTCCCAAAGACATCTGTTTCTTACTCATTTTGCTGGCTTGTGGGTTCAATGTTGGCGCGCAAGACGTAACTGAGAGGTTTTTCAAAATAAAAGATAATCAGACTCAGATAATACATAAAACGGAAATATTTAATTATTTCTTGTGCAGCCCGGTCCCAATTGATCCACGAACCAGTACTGGTCCGCGACCCGAGGGATTGGGACCACTGCTATAAATAATACCTTCATAAAGTCTTATAAAGAATTTAAACATAAATTCAGTTGTGTGATCAATTTATTTTTTACCCGAGTTGAAGTCAAGCCTTTCTTTCAGCTTCTTATTTAGAAGGTTCTTTTTCTTCAGATCCTCCAGTAGACTCTTTATGATTTTCTTTGCTCTACATTCTCGAGCCTTTGAATTCAGCTTCTCCTGCTCTAGACTCTCCATTCTACTCAAAGCTTCACTGAGTCTGGCCTTTAAATGATTGGGTGAACCAAGCAATGCATAGGAGTGGTCCTACGGGCAAGAAGGATGAAAATGTTTTCAGTGGCGTTTATATCATACCACTTACAGTTGTTTGGTGCATAGTGCTGCATACGTGGAGGCACATATTCTTAATTTCATACCTGTAATACTACTGCAAGTATGAGAAAGAGAGATAGGGTGTGTTGTATGTTTTCATGTATTAGTCTATTTACATTTAAAAAGTATGTGTGATTTTATTCTAAAAATAGTTGCAAAAAGCAAGGAAGTGATTGTATTATGACCAGGGCCATGATGCTCACAGCTGTTTGAGACACATCAAATACTCACATTACTGGATGAAGGTTTACTTTCAGGGAAATACTTAGGAAGGCCCACTTCTCTTCAGCGCTCATTTAAGCTTTTGTGTTCATTTTTGCAACAGGTTAAAAATATAAACCACATAATACTTAAAAACAACTTAGAAAGGTTTTAGTATCCCACAGTTTATTGTAATACATCACTAACTGCTAAACATGCAAAAAGGTAAAAACAGGGTTGACAAAGTGTGATATTAACTTTTGCTTTAAATATAAATCAAACATCTCTGTTAGCATGGACAGTAAAATAAAAGAATTAAAAAAACAGAGATGGGAAGCTGAAGAGAGATGAGGTCACATCATCTAAGCCTGACAATCTGACCCACCCTGTCAAAGTAATCTGAAATTGAAATTGTTACTATCTTAGACGACTATGTGGGAACAAAAGCCTCCTTTCTTATTGAAACTTCCCATTGCCTCCTTAAGTCCGTGTTACTTGGAAATCTTCAAAATGTGATTAAAAAAAATAGCAACAGCTAATGAGACAGAGAGCCTACCAGTACCTGCTGTTAGCATTTCACTGATTGCCAAAGTAAGCTACGATGAGATAATATTGTAAATGGTCAAATAACCATAAATTTTGTTTAAAATTACTTGTGACAGGTAATCCCATATGATTTACATTCAATATTGAGCCGGTTATTGCAACCATAGGCTCCACAAAAAACGGGCATAGTTGCTCAATCTGAGTTCACTCCGTTGTCTCTTATGCTAGCCTTGGGTGAGCAGAGATCCATCCAATATGGCGGTGGTGTCAAATGCGCTCCAGCACGTGATCAGGCGTCTACGTTTTATAATGTCTATGGAGGCAGCAGTGTTGTAGAAGTAAGAAATACTGCCACCTGCAGGTGGGAATTAGCATCACTTAAACCCAATGTTCTTGACGATTTTTTTGCGGAAAATTTACAATAAACTCACAATTATGCATTACCGCAAAAATAAATAAATAAATAAATAAATAAATAAAATGCTAGGATCTGTTGATTTTGTGTGAATTTTCATGAAAAACTGATGGACTGATTGATGTAATTTGGCATCTTGGAGTCAAGATGTTATGTTTTTCAACATAAAAAGTTATGGTAGGCCAGATTTGGCCCCAGGGCCTTGAGTTTGATAATTGTGCTCTAAGGAGTCCGGAGTGTTGTTTGCAGCAGTCTGATTTCAGATTTAATTGCCGAAGCAAACTCAACAGCTGAAGTGCACAAAAACAGACTTAAAGAACATAGTTACAATTCCTTAATAGGAGTTGATGAACAGTCTCGACTGGGTTTTTTCCACAACTGATTTCAGGTGAGCTGTCCTCTTCAAGTGGTGATGAAGATGTAGTTCATAGTGCACCATGTGGCCAGCTGTGCAGTCTGTACTTTTATGTAGACTCATGGTATTTTTTCAGAATACAGAGCAACTCAGCAGCAGAAAAAAAGAGCAGGAAAAGATGGGGTAGCCTTGCTGGGGCAACTCAGAAATCCTGAAATTATAGTGTGAGTTAAACAGATTCCACTAATCCTTCCATGTAAATGTATCGTTTTAATCATGTTTCCCCCGTTTTTTTCTTACCAAAACCAAATAATTTTAGAGTGCGAAGAATAAATTTAGCGGAACTCAGAAGCCTTTTAATGTGGCAGTGCAACTTTAGGATACATTGACATTATTTTTCAATTTAACTTTGAAAATGTTCCGTTATTGGTACTTCCGTTAGGTCTGTGACATAATTTCCTATCAGTGGTCCCGTAGAAATAAATTGTACCTCATATTATTGGCAGGGCTCAAATGGCTGCTGTATATGTTTTGAAAACAGGTACGCTGACAAGTAGTAGAACTGAAGACCATGAATCTCCCAAATAATGCATTCTTTGTAATCCTCGGATTGCGACGCCTATACGTTGCTTTATTATGAAACAAACATCGGAAGTCCGGTGTCATTGTGTTCAACTTCATCCTCCTCTCTGGGTTAGTTAACCTCCTCAATGTAGCCTATTATGGAAGAAGGGGGATCACAAACTGGGGGCTGTCTGATTCAGCAGGATTGGCTGGGATTAGCTCTGAGACGTGATTTGGAAAGATAACGCTACATACCGGAAGCTTGGGAAACGTCTTCCTTGGCTTTAAACAATAACACCACCAAGAGCTAAAATCACGAGTTAGCACTAAGTCCAGCATGGGGCCAGCAGCTGGAGAGTACCGGGTAGCAGCGCCAGAAGCAGCGGCTGCCTTCCGCCATCGAGGTTAGGTTTCGCGGCAGCAGTCAAACCTTTTACGGCGGTGACAGTCTGGGCGCGCGGAAGGCACGGGAATCTTTGTTGCCGTTTTTTCTTCATGGGACACAGCTGAGCTTTCTCCTCGGGCTGTTACCTGTTTTACCGCGGTGACAGCACCCCATTTGGTTGACTTCGAGTGGCCTGTAAGGTCCTGGAATCTTATGGACTCCCTACAGTAGTTTTTTTTTTTTTTAGCTTTTCTTTCTTCTGTACCGCTCTTTCTGACGGACGCGGCAGTCATGTTTGCAGTGCGCATAGTCACCGCAGACTATTATCTCGCAAGTCCCATTAAAGGCCTGGACGTGTGTTACTCTGAATTCAGGGAGAGTGAGGTGAAGAAGGTACCGGTGGTGCGGATATTTGGAGCAACGCCAGCAGGTTAGTCAGTCATTTTTCTTCTTTTAGAAAAACCAAAACACACAACCACACTTGTGCTTTCTTTGCACGCGCGTGGAACGGGCTTGTTGCTGCTGTTTGGACTCTCGCGTGCACAAATACGGCGTTGTCTTTAAAGGAAACCTAGCGGGTGTTGTATGCCAAACGGCAGGAAGGTGTAGTTTGGGTGTTGACACGTTGTGGCGACGCGAACTGAACCTCTGTTGCTGCCAGCAGTAGCAGCAGTCGTGGTAGTCCCCCGCTCCCTCCTCCCCTCTGCGCCGCTTTGTTTTCTCCCCCTGCTCCATCACGGTGTGGTGGTGGACATTTTTCTGCTGGTAGCAGCGGCACACATGTGCTCCTCAGGAGCAACTTCCATCCTCAGCGTAGTGGTGGCTTTTATTGTGCTTACAGCAACCTGTGGAGTGTGGACAGCGTGCTGCCACATTGTCTCTATTCAGTCTGAAGTAAAACAGTCAAACAAAAACGACAGGCATTGCATGGATTCAAAAGGACATATGAGACTGGACTGGATCAGCATCCAGATGTGGAGAGCGGAGCTGTTAAAGCAATGGTTGTCCTGATCACTTGAAAGGAGAGTCCTTTGTGTGAGAACGTCCAGTCTCTACATCACATGCTTTAATTACACCCATTAGTAGAAATGTCACAGATAAAAAAAACCAAAAACACATCAAGGTGTAATTCAAATTGACACACAACCTCTCCTGCATTAAATGCATATTTAAGGTATCTCCCCCTCACACACACACACATACTGCAAAACAGTATCATTTTCCTGCTTAGTAACTCAGTCTCAGCCCCCTATGTCAGACAGCCTTGCTTTCTTTTCTCCCTATTTTTTCCCTACAGGCCAAAACGATATTGGGTTGCATTAACTGTATTTTCAGCTTGGTTAGTCCCCCACTGGAAAAAAATGGAAAAAATAAAAGCTAAACTGCCCTCCTCCACACCCCAATGAACCAACCCCACTACACTGCAACCTCAACTATGGATTTACCTCCATTGAGGATTAAAGGATTTAGGATGGAGTGTGTTTGAGTGTCTAATTTGGGCCTGTTTGCATCCATTTGTGTACGGTTATGTTAAAACAAGGATTTTCACTTGCTGCCTTATCAAAACACCAATAAAGCTAATCTATTACAAAACATCAGTCCCAATTATGATTTGTCTCCCATTGGAATTAATATTATTTGACTGGGAATTATGTTTGGAAGTAAATTTAAAAAACAAAAATCAGTTACGAAGAGAAAGAGTCACCCTGGTGAGAAAATATTACAGAATCCACCCAATAACATCTGAGTATTCATTATCATAAGCAGGTGACAATATCTTTTGTGAAAAGGAAAAGGTTAATAACAAAACAGTCAACTTGTAAAACCTTTTGTCATATCTGATAAAAACAAAACACATTAGAAATATATGGCTGTTTTATAGGAACACGTCTACCTCACTTATAAAGCACTAAAAAAAATATCCCAAGTAGATCTTCTTGCTTCAGTTCTGTGAAAATGGCAACACCTCTAACTGTGTTCTGTGGGTTCTAACCTTCCTTTGTGTGGAACATTTAGCTTCAGTGCTATTGAGCTTTACCAGCTTCAGCTCTCTCTTTGACTGGTTCCCTCCACGTTCTCACAGTTTCATCCTCCTCCTGCTCACTTAATGTTCCTTTTGTGACTCTGTTCCCAGGAATAAATCCCATCACCATCTGGAACATATTGAAGCAGACAGGGATCTTTCTAATTTTTTCTGAAAATTCTTTCCTCACAGACCACACCCTTTCAGGTCCATTCCCTCTTGATGTTTTTCTTTTGTGCTTATGTTGAGTTTAGTTGACTAGTGACCAGTTTGGTAGTTCTGTGCCAGCTAATCCCTGTTTTTAGCCACCATGTGGCTCTGCCTATATCCCCAGGCCTCATGTTCCCTGTCCTTCCCTGACCTAAGCAGTGAGCACCCACATCCATCCCATTTGTAATTTGATGCCACACTTCCTGCTCCCACCCTCCTCCCTCTTGCTGTAAGTATTCAGTGGCGGTCCTGCTGGTGTGGCAGACTGTTGCATACAAGAGCATTCCTGGAGAGAGAAGAGAACGAACATTCTTTGCTGTGAAAGTTTACATCCTGATCAGTTTTTACCTCGTATCTAAGCAGCTTCATGAGCAGCAAACGTCACCACTGAGAGCTGTTCCTGAGGTGTCTGGAAGCTTTTGAGGATTGCCAGAATCGATTTTCACACTCAGTGATAACAGGCCCAGCCCAGATGTTGCTGATAAGTTCTGGCACAGAGGCCTGCTGGTTTGGATCTTTGCTTGTCCATCTAAGTAGTTATTAAGTGTCTATAAACAGAGAGAGTAGAACTGTATGACCAGTTGACCTGAATGGAGGCCAAGCAGGAATGGAATTAGCTATTTAGTGATTTATATAAGGGGTGGGCAAAGTTTTATTAGGGGGTTCATATGCTAATAATGGAAAATATCCTGTTTCTGTAAGCTGGTACCTAAAAAGCATGTTTTCTTGATAATTCTCAAACTGTATTTAGGATTGCCATATGGGTCATGCTTTATGATTTGATGATTTGACCCAAAATGCCTGAGAAAACTACCCTTATTGTCAGTGATCAATATCCTGGTGAGCTCTGTGTGTGTGTGTGTGCATAAATATATATATATATATATATATATATATATATATATATATATATATATATATATATATATATATATATATATATATATATATATATATATAGAGAGAGAGAGAGAGAGAGAGAGAGAGATAGAGAGAGAGAGATATGTGTGTGTGTATATATATAGATATATATAGAGAGAGGTGTGTGTGTATATGTATATATGTATGTATACATACGTATATGTGCGCGTGTATGTGTAACCATATATATATATATATATATATATATATATATATATATATATATATATATATATATATATATATATGTGTGTATATATATATATATATATATATATATATGTGTGTATATATATATATATATAAAATTCCCTTCTCACCCTCCACGGGTGGTCTTTCTCAACCTCTGAGCTCGGGTCCTCTACCAGAGGCCTGGGAGCTTGAGGGTTCTGCGTAGTATCTTGGCTGTGCCGAGAACTGCGCATTTCTGGACTGAGATGTCTGACGTTGTTCCTGGGATCTGTTTTAGCCACTGCTCCAGTTTGGGGGTGACTGCCCCGAGGGGCCCGATGACCACAGGCACCACTGTGGTCTTCACCTTCCAGGCCTTCTTCTCCAGTTCCTCTCTGAGGCCCTGATATTTCTCCAGTTTCTCGTGTTCCTTTTTCCTGATGTTGCAATCGCTTGGTATTGCTACATCCACCACAACGGCTTTCCTCTGTTGTTTATCCACCACCACGATGTCCGGTTGGTTCGCCATTACCATTTTGTCTGTCTGGATCTGGAAGTCCCACAGGATCTTAGCTCGGTCATTCTCCACCACCTTTGGGGGTGTGCCCCACTTTGATCTCGGGGCTTCCAGTCCATATCCTGCACAGATGTTTCTGTACACTATGCCCGCCACTTGGTTATGACGTTCCATGTACGCTTTCCCTGCCAGCATCTTGCACCCTGCTGTTATGTGTTGGACTGTCTCAGGGGCCTCCTTGCACAATCTACACCTTGGATCTTGTCTGGTGTGGTAGATCTGAGCCTCTATTGCTCTGGTGTTTAGGGCCTGTTCCTGTGCAGCCAGGATGAGTGCCTCTGTGCTGTCCTTGAGTCCAGCTTTTTCCAGCCATTGGTAGGATTTCCTGATATCAGCCACTTCAGTTATTTGTCGGTGGTACATCCCATGTAGGGGCTTATCCTCCCATGATGGTTCCTCCAGCACCTCATCCTCTGGTCCCCATTGTTTGAGACATTCGCTGAGC
Organism: Anableps anableps; assembly: GCA_014839685.1. Taxonomy (NCBI): domain Eukaryota; kingdom Metazoa; phylum Chordata; class Actinopteri; order Cyprinodontiformes; family Anablepidae; genus Anableps; species Anableps anableps. Next base: position 3,424,202 of record CM026086.1, read on the forward strand.
ACATCGTCGGTTGAGGCTTTGACCTTGATGTATTTATGGATCTTGGATGTTTCATCCTGGACAGTGGGTCTCACACTCGCTAGTCCTCTGCCTCCGTCCTTATGGCTCGCGTATAGTCTCAGGATGCTGGATTTAGGGTGGAACCCTCCATGCATGGTTAGTAGTTTCCGAGTTTTAACATCCAGGGTCTTTATCTCTTCCTTTGGCCAGCTTATTATTCCTGCAGGAATAATAAGCTACTAATATTAGTAGCTTAGTAGCTTTTTAATAAGCTACTGGTGTGGATCAGTGAGTCGATGTCTGTTTTGCTCGTTAGCTTGATGTCATCCATGTAGAGGAGGTGACTGATGGTGGCTCCGTTCTTGAGTCGGTATCCGTAGCCAGTCTTGTTGATGACTTGGCTGAGGGGGTTCAGACCTATGCAGAACAGCAGTGGGGACAGAGCGTCTCCTTGGTCTCCTTGGGTGGTTTTTCCCCATCGAGGCTGCAATGAAGGCTCTTAGAGTCCTGTTGATGTTGTACATCTCTAAGCATTCAATGATCCAAGTGTGTGGCATTGAATTGTACACCAGCTCATTGGTTTCCGTTATGGTGTTGGTAGGGATCGTTCACATCTTCAATGAGACTTTCTGATGGTACTTCACTCAGCCGTTGTAATTGGCATCGGGATTGCCTGGTGTTCATTCGGGCCACAATCCTACCTCTCAGGTCAGTTGCTGCCTCGTTCAGCTTTGATGGTTCGTTCATTATTGGGGCTGCATACCCAATCTCTTGAAGTTGAAGCTAACTCCCCTCTGACCTGGCGTCCTGGCTCCCCCTTGCCGTAGCATTTGTGTTGTACCTCGTCTATCTCAAGTTGTGACAGCATTTGCCGTTTGCGGATGTTGGAACACTGAGCTACTAGTTGTTTGGCAGTTAGTGTTGAATGGGGATGTCGACGTAACCATTCCTTCCACATTCTTTGCATGTAACCCCTCTGACTAGGGTTACTTGAGTAGTAGCATTCCAACAGATCCAAGTTTTCACCTCTCGCCCAATTCCGTCTTGTTCCAGTAACCCATTTTTTGTGAAGGTGCCCTGGTTCCCCAGCACCTGACGCAGACCTTGTTTGACCGGGCGACGTCTGAGCCGGCATGGCGTGTATTCCTTGGTCACTCATCATGAGGTAGGCAGTAGCGCGAAGGATCTTGCCTAAGGACCCACACTGGATATCTGAACAAAGCGACCCGGCCTGGATTCGAAGTCTGGAGTCTCCCAGGTGAAGGTCGGGTGACTTACCCATTGAGCTACCCAGCCGCTATGTGGGTATCCTGTATCTGAATGCAGGAATTATGCCTTAGATATATATATATATATATATATATATATATATATATATATATATATATATATATATTAGGCCTGGGCAATAAATCAATAACGATATCTATCGCGATAGACTCGTGATCAATATCAATAGAAAATACATCCGATAAAATGTTCAATAATTCACTGAACTACGATCCAGAGCCACACAGCATTCTGGGGGGGTAAGGCAGGCTTTAGCCACTCAACCTCTCACAGCCAGCTAAGAAAGTTTGGTGGCATCAACTAACTCTTTGGTTACCTAGCAACAAATTGTTGACAAACATGCACAGCAACAGTTTCACGTTTTTCCACCGTGCCTCATAACTGCTTAAAAATAAAAAAACAACGGTGTTGAGAGAAAGGAGAAAATGAATACAAGAGCTGGGGAGAAAACTGTGGCTTAAACAGGAATGGTCACATCACCAGTTTGGTAGCATTTCAGATGTTTAAAGCAATAAACTAATCAAAAATGATCAATATTGACTGATATGAAACCCAGGATACGTTTTTCAGCCATATCGCCCAGGCCTAATACATATGTATGTATGTATGTATGTATGTATGTATGTGTAAACTAATAATTCTGCCAACATTTCCAGGTCCAGCATGTTCCATGACAGCCAGGATATAAGCTGAAAAGGATAAAACGGTGTGATTTTGCTCTTCTCTTCCAGCACTTATCTACCTAAGCCTCGCTCTCTCGTGCTGCCTGAATGACCTGTGGATATGGTCGACAGCTTATAGATAATAGTTTCCATTTGGAAAGCTTCTTAGACTTTTTGTTTCCTCTGACTTCATTTTGAGAAGTGTACTGATAGTAAAGATGGCTAACTTTTGAGTTTTGTGTCTGTTACAGGATCTACACCTAAGATTAGTCTTGTTGTCATTGTGGCCTGGTAGTACTTATGTTTTGAGCATTCACTGGTCAGATAAAGGTCTGAAATCTCTGATCATTCAGTCACTGATTAAAGTTTATCATGCTAAAAATCGTCCAGTTCTGGTCACCAGCCAATTTAGTGTTGTGCTGCCATTTTCCTTGCTCCCTGTTTATTTGGGTTCAGTTCCAATTCTATTATAATTTCTGCATTTGTTGCCTGTATTTGGTTTCCAACTACTGGAAGCATAGATTAGGTAAAGTACCACTCTTCTGTTTGACAGTCACTAAGCATCCACACAAGTTGTGGTGTATCTGGTTTCAGAGCAGCTTGTCCAGAAACAATCAGGGCTGCCACAGTCTTCCCTCTGCCATTCACACTCGTCTGTGTAAATCACAGAAACATTTGGGAGGAGGCTTTGTTTTTGAATGCTGCAGCACCACAGTCTGGAGTGCTGATAGAAACCAGGAAAAGCCTTCAACTACTAAACATATTGCCTCAGGTGATATATGAGACAGAGCAGTTTTATTAGAAGCCATTGAACTGGATTATCTAACACCGCAATAGCATGAATCATATTTGGTGATTTTTATCAGATGCTTTTGACCTACAGCTTTGGTACTGAACGTGTCCTGTGGCACTCAGAGCTTTTCAGCTAATGAATTTAATGGTTGGTATGCCAAACACAGAGCCTTTATACTGGGGTTAGAGATGGAAAGAACAACAGCCACTCTTATTGAAGATCCAGATAGCTTTGATTATTGTGCTGGTCATGGCATGTTTCTGTGTTATGTTAAAAGAGACTCTTTCAAACAACAAATAAAGTAACATGTCCTTTTAATTTGGCTTCTGTTCACAAAAACAAAAGTCTCTCAGTTAAGTTGTATCAAAGGTCATGTCAATTTTTGAGCTGAGATTTATTGATTAGTTAATGCCATCTCAAATTCAGCATGTTGTTTTTCTTTATGCAGCTCCTTATTTTAATGCTCCACCCACAAACAGAAATAGCCCTTTTCAGCCCATACTACCATGTTTCCTTTTAAAACATCTTGCACTGTCATACCTGGAGAGAAAAGATTGTAAATGAACCTTTAATCCTTTCCATGCAGCTGCTGTTGTGCTTCTTTAGCAGGGTTCCTTGTGGATCTGAGCATACAGTGGCTGCCTTGTTGTCCTTGTTGCTGCTTTAGCTCATTAAATCAGATTGATGGTTCTAAAGCTCACTACAGCTCCTCTGCAGGTACTTGAACGTCCCACAATGAAGACTACAGGGATGACACAGCCGTAGTCCTCTCCTGTTTACTGGTGCCTCTGTTGTCATGGCTTCAGGTGGGACAGTAACATCTGGAGCTTTTAGATATGCTTTTCTCTTGGCGTTAAAAGTGCTATTCATATTGTAAACCTGAATATTTCTTATATTTTGCTGCAAGAAAAACCCTCCCGCCATCACTCTTGTGTCGTAGCTGTTATACAGTGATCCAGGCACAAGGACGCACATGCAGCAGTTGGATAAGCTTAGAGAAACCATGACTGGCCTTAAAATCTCATGTTCTAAATCAGGGGTTAACAACTCCAGTCCTCCAGAGTCACTGTCCTGTAACTCTTGGATGCATCCCTGCTCCAACACACCTGAATCAAAGGAATGGTTAATGACTAGGCCTGCCACGATAACAAATTTTGCTGGACAATAAATTGTCCCAGAAATTATTGCAATAAATAATAATATTGTTGTTTTGAGACAATTTTCAAATAATATACTGATAATGGCATAGTAATGCACGTTTGCCCTCTCAAAGACTAATAAACTTTAATTTAATAAAGAACACACAACAATGGAACTGGAAGATATTTTATATGTCCAAAATAAAACACGACAACCAAAAACAATAAATAAAAAGTAAAAGAACACACACACAACTGAAACCATAAATTAAATGGATTATGATGTCTCTGAAAATCAAATTGCCCTTCAAAAAATATTAATCATCAGAATAGGGATTTTCGAGTTCATTTTAATTTTTCATGTGATTAATTGGTTATTACAACAGGCATATTAATGAATCAACCTTTGAAAAACTCGCTGACATGACAAGGATGTAATTCAACCATATGATTCAGGTGTGAGCTTCTCTAGCTAGAGCTTCCAGTAGTGACCGCAGGGCCTCGCTCAAACTGAACTTTAATTGCTGCATTCAGGTTATTACAGATCATAAACAGCTCATGTTTTGCAGGTAAGCTAACAGCATTGCACAAAAAAGATCTGTACTTCCATTTTCAGAAAATAAAATTCATTTAAAAATTAAAAACAATTGTAGTAGTTTACCCAGTATACAAAGGCAGATTTACATTTTAAATTAGCAATATTCAAACTAAGCAATTCACAGCATCTTTAGGTAGCATGTTTCAGGTAGTCCTGGTTCAGATGTTGCTGATTGGTGAGCCTGCCTTGATTTCTCTTCATGGTGAGGAAGTTGGCCTTTTGGAAGCAGATAACAAAGAGTGTGTCCTTTGATTTAATCTTACAAACACACCAGCATTTAATATGAAGCTCTTGTTAATAGTGAGGCCACTGTTGAGGAGGTTTTTAGTAAAGTTGTCCATTCTTCTGTTGTTTATCTGTGGTCTAAAGAGAGAGGCCCATGTTGGCACGTGGTGTTGGGTCATATCAGGTCCCCTGGCTCTTCTCCTGAATCATTGGCCTTCAGAGAGAAGAAAAAAAGAGGAGAGGGCAGCTTTGGAAACCAAACAGAAGGCTCTCCACTTGGTGGTCTCTGAGGGCCATTGTTAGTGCTGTAGAGTAAGACCATGTTGAAAGTGAATGAGAGGGTTAGGGGGTCCAAAAAAAACTGGAATCAGTACTGAAATGGGTTAAAAGTGTGAAGCTCTGCTGTTTATCATTGATGTTGATGAGGACTGCATGGATGTGATACGTGTGTGTGCACAAACATGCCAACAGTGCAGTTAAACGCTTGTGGTGCAAACAGATTTGTGCAGTTAAGCTACATTCAAAGTTTTCCGGGGAGGTGATTTAGAAAGAACCACTGCTGTTCTTTTGTTCATCATTTCTGTGAGGAGGTCTTGTTAAGCAGTGAAGAACATTCATTTCATACCGAGTGCAATCGAACAAATATGCTTTGTTCTTCACTGAGTTCTTTACAGCACCAGTCTACATGCATTTCAGCTACAGGGTGTATTTGTCAAAGTCAATGAACTCTTTCACCTCCTCACAGTCCAGTATTGTTGTAACTATAAGCCTTTACCCAGTATGTTTCATACTCTGTCCTTATGATCAATTTTTAATTCCACAGCAGTGTATACTTAATCTGTGGAAGGAGAGCAGAGAGAAAGGGGGGAGGGACTTTATGGGAAAAATAAAAAATAAAAGGAAAAGCCTAAATGAGGAAGTGTTTATCTGTCTGTGCCTTTATAAACTGTAATTGGCATCTTCAATTTGAGTTCTGCATATCTGAGAAGCTTTCAGAAGCAGTCTTCTTTCCAGTAAAGTGATGAAATCCCTGTGCTGAATTTCCTTTCTAAGCTTCAGTGGCTAGCTCACAAAAAATATGTATAGATCTCTTCTATTGCCTCAAAATGAAAATATTATTTCTCAACAGGTCAATCTATCTAGGCTCCATTCTTTTTGTGGCCATTTGTTTTTCAGGCTGTAATCTGTTAATGTTGCAGCAACATCACGAGTGGGAATGGCAGAGATGGCGAGGAGAGGGGAGTGTGCTGGTGAACAGAACAGGCATACGTGCGAGCATTGCTCAACCAATGCGCCAGCAGAGCCGTCGTTCCTACTTCTCATGATATGTGCCGGAGAGCGAGACGCGCCGTGAATATCAAATTTCTAGAGAAAAGGAGGGCAGGCAGTGCTTGTAAATCTCTGTGGTGCAGTGAAAGCCCACAGCAGTCCTCTGATCGATGTATTAATGAGTCGGTCTGTAGATGCAGGCAAACTGTCACACACTAGCACACACACTGTTATCCAGCAGATTGGTGTTTATTAGCCCTGAAACTTTGACTAGAACTTGTAAACTCTCTCAAGTGTGTACGGGTTAACAGCATAGAGTGTGGGCAGTTTGCTCGGTCTTGTGACCAGTGAATGAATGGAACTCTCTGCATGTGTATCAGAGTAGCTGCAGGCACCTGAAGGATTCCCTGTGTTCTGCTCAGTCTTCCTCTTGTGTTCCCCCTGACATTCTGTTCCAGACTAACCATGAGGCATTATAACAGTCCCACAGTATGTTAAGGTTGGGGGGTGTATTATGTACAATCAACTTTTTTCAGCGCTATATCATGCTATAATGTTTTTTCCTTATCAAAAACATACCTGGAGTGTTGGTTTGATTCTTTCATGCATGTTTGAGGAATCCTTGAATCTCCCTTGGCAACCATTCAGGGGTGCCTAAACACTTGCTGTCACAAAGCAATGCCTATTTCCACAAAACTCCTCCTTGGAGTGGCAGTCTCCAGCCAAGCTTCTACCTCACAGAGCACCCCTTCCCCCACTCAGCTCCTCCAGACTAGCAACAGCAGCAATTAGCAAACACGTGGTGGAACTGCACATCTGCTGAGCTCATCATACAAACTACTTCTCAATGAAACGATTCTTAAGGTCCATGTAGATCAGGGGTCTGCAACCTTTACAACCCAAAGAGCCATTTTTACCCTCAATTCAGTTAAATAAATCTTGTTCAGAGCCACCAATGACCTTTTGAAAAAAGAAAACGTATAATTTTTGTGAAATATCGACCATAGATTCACAACTTTTATTTTTAGGCTTTGAAATAATTATCAAAAAACTTCTACAAAAGGAAAATGGTTACATTTTCTTCTATAGGATGTCTATATTTGTGGAAGATGAGATATATCTATAGATATCTAGATATCTATAGATAACTATATATATATATATATATATATATATATATATATATATTGATATCTATAGATATATAGTTTTTAACGTAAGGACAAGAAATATTTATCTATTAAAATATCACTTGTACTTTTTGTGTCATTCTTGTGTCATTTATCGAAAGTTTTAAAGAGCCATTGTGGAAGGTTTAAAAAGCCACTTGCTGCTCCAGAGCCGCAGGTTGCAGACCCCTGATGTAGATGTATTCAAAAGCATCTCTGAATATTTTCTTTAGAGACCGACTTCATCAGCAGCAGGGTAGCTTGTTACAGGTTCCTACTTTTTCTGCTCTAATGGTCAGTTTCTGTCTGCCTCCACCATAACCTGTGTTATTCTAAGCCTCCAATGCCTTTACAACTAAACGGAGGAGTAACGGAGGGCATGCTCTGGTTTGTTTCGTTGCTTCACTATTTGGTAGCTGACTGAGCCATCAGCTGTGTAACATTTTCCTGCGTTGATTCGTTCTGCAGTAGAACACAACTTCGTGGGTTTTGGAACTTTGCTCCTTGGAAGTACATCTCGACAGGGGAGCTCAGACCGACAGCGCATGGTCTGAAAACACAGTTATTGGGCTGTCCTTGAAGCTGATATTTAAACAGATAGCATTAGTGCAGCTAGCATGTGGCATCCTTTAACAGTTCATTTTTCCTGTCTTTCCCCTATACAGAACGTTCCTTAGAACAGTGCACAACTTCTTTTAATCTTTTGCTGCAACCCATCTCTTGCTCCTGAAGTTTTCCTAGACTGCCCCCACACGACCATTGCCAGAGGGAGGTGGTGTTTTCAACAGGAGCTCCTTTGCCCTTTGCCCTCACCCTATCAACCCCCTCAGGCTTTCTTGCTGGCCTTCTATGAACTCGGAGCTCCCCATCGAATGCCTTTAAATCCTAGTCCCTACCCTCCTCCACTCATTCTGTGGCCCCACACTCACATTCCTTAACATTAGGTGGTCGCACTCATTATTTAGGACAAATTGGAAGTGGATCCAAGTGAAGTGGACAAGCCCTTTTTTGTAGGCTGTGAGGAACACCAGAATGACACACAGGTTAAAACTTAAAATATCATCGAAAACTCATTGAAAGAAACAAAAATCAGCAAAATAGATTACAATTTAATCCAATTGATGTTAGAAAATGTTCTTGTGACTGTTAAAAGATAAGTGTAACTGTTATATAAATGCCATGTGCAACATGCAGTCCAGATGAATATGAAGTGTTTTGTAAAAGTCTGCAGAGCCCTCTCTTCTTTCCCATCTGTTTGTCTTCTTCACCCTCCACCTCTGTTAGTATGGGCATTCTGTGCCCTGCCTTGCTGCTGCCTTAAGGCTGTGCTTGGCCTACATGGGCCCTGGTATTGATATGCACAGTGCTGTAGTCAGAAAGACCCACTTTTTTTTTTTCCTCCATTCTTTGCCTCTCTAACGAGGAGGTTTCTTTATTACATGATGTGTAAATAATAAATTGTGCTCATTAACATTGTTCTGTCAAAGTTCTGTTTGCCAATGACGCTCCTGCCGCACAGACTGCTCTTGCTTTTTCTCTTTATTTTAAATATTATTGTAATAAAACAATGTTTTGCCTTTATCGCCATACTAGTTTTGCAACATTTGTCTTCGGATGCTGGAAAAGGTTTTCTTTCCTTTATCACAATGCAACAGGGAAGTGGCCATGATGACCAGCCATCTCAGACTGTTAATGTATTTGTACCAAGGGTATGCACAAATCATCGGAGCCGGCCCAAGGTATATATGAACTGAACCACTGTGTAGAGTACCCCTGCCAGCAGAGGGCCCTCAACTTCTCAAACTGAATACACACTTTAAAACTTCAACCTTGTAGTAATGTTTATGAAGAATGAGCCTGGATTCAATTTGCTTTGAACGTCCATGAACAGCAGATTTCATAGAATTTAACATTTTATACATTTATATTAATAATTAACTGTAGAGTCTGTAATTAATCATAATTAATCACATTTTATTTGAAGATCATATATTGACAAAATAAGCAACATTTTCAATTCAAAAACCCTTTTTGCTACTAAATTATTGAATGAATAGACATATGAGCTCAACAACAAAGATATTTATTGTTTCTAAAATGTTCTTCAGATTCTTCAACCATCAGATTGGTCCAAAGTACCATTCTACCCATTCAGCTTTCCAGTGTTTCAGGAACCCCTGATCATTCACGGAGCTTCTTTAGAAATGTGGACTGTGGACGCTGACATTAGCGTTGGGATCGTCAGTGCTGCTGCTACATGTTTAGCATTGAGATACTATTTTAGGCTTGAATAGCTTCTCTGATTGCATTGACTGAACCCTAGTTTCTTTCATGACTGGGGTACCATCTCTGTTGAGCATATCTTTTTCACCATTAAGCCAGTAGAGGCACTAGGCACCTACTGGCTTAAAGGAAACCCCACAGTTTGTCCAATAAGCAGCCCTGATAAAGCCAGATGGATGGATTCTAGAGTGTGATCAGTATTTATTCTGTGACTACCTAAAGTCAAAGCATTTGCAGCTGAAGCAATCACTGTAAAGCAAGGTGTTTTGCTTTAGAACAAAGACAATGATAGCAGAGTTGAAGTTTTGCGTTGTCTTAGCATCTCCAACCATCTATTTATCTTCTTAGGGTTAACAGCCTAACCAGAGAAGCCCCCTAGGCTTCCCTTTTCCCTCTCCCCAGCCACTTGGGCCAGCTCCTCTGGGGGAATCCTAAGGCAGTTATTGTTAGTACATACATTTTGCACAGAAATTAATTAGACTTTGAAAACAGCTGAAGATCATCCGATTCCACCAACCAGCCAAAATGTTTTTTTTTTTTCAAATTCATTTCTTTTCGTTCTACAACATGACTGATGCTCTTTTCAGGAAGGGTCAGAGCAGACTCTACCTGCTAAGGATGCTGAGGTCTTTTCTACTGCAGGGTGCACTCCTGAAGACCTTTTTTGACTCTGTAGTGCCATCAGCCATCTTCTATGGTGTTGTCTGTTGGAGCAGCAGCTTATCTACAACTAAGAGGAAGCGGTTAGATGGAAGGCCAGCTCTGTGTTAGGATGCCCACTGGTCCCAGTGCAGGTGGTGGGAGATAGAAGGACACTAAAATAACACCACTGATGGACAAAGTCTCCCACCCCATGCATAGACTTTATAACCATCATTGCTCCCAACAAACTGAAGTGTTTACATTCCTGCTGTCATTTGCTCATACCTGTTTACACAGTTCCTAAAGTCTTTCTCTCTCTCTCTCTCTCTCTCTCTCTCTCTCTCTTTCTCTCTGCCTCTCTCCTACTCAGTTGTGCATTTCTCTTAATCTGAATTTGACTGTGCAGTAATATTTCTCATATGTTGTAAGTTTGCTCAGTTGTACAGTATTACTTTTATGTATGTTTCTTACCTTTGAGTAAATCTGCATGCTCTCACTTACCTTTTAACTTGCTGGTGTTACATCTACTTTCCCCACTGTGTGACAGTAAAGGACATTTGTATTCTCTTTTATGACAGTAGTGCATCTAGAGTTGAGCTTGTTGCTGAAATAGACATGATTCTCCAGATAAAGCACTTAACAGTCTACTCCAATAGTTGTTCTAACTTCATAACATAACAGTGTAAGATGTAATGTGATACAGTTTTTTGTTGCCTATATCATGGCCGTTGCAATAATTGTGTGTGAAGGAAATGCGTCCCCGTCATATCTAAAAAATATTTGTTTGGACCCCCCCACACTTACAATGAAATATTACTTCCACCGGCACTGTTTCTATTGCTGTGCAAAAGAATCCATTCCAGTAAATTGATAGAATACTCGTAGCGCTAAAACGCCACTCTGGGTTTTCTTGGTTACCTACAGCAACTCTCAGCACCACATGCTCCAAGTATAAACAACAAAGTGAGTTGATGGTGCAGGCTGCTGAAAACTGGACATAGTAACATCAGTCCTGTTGACATCGCACAGTGTCTTGCTGGTGTCATGACGTGATAGAACGTTCTGGTATAACTGTGCTGCTAGTGGTTCAGTTGAAGTAACTGTGATAGAGATGATTGAACTGCAGATGTGTGTAAAGCGTTTTTGCTGGAAAGAAGTCAAGCAGAGGCGGACATTGATATTTTTCAAAGTAAAACACTCCACAATGTGCCATTAAAATGAGAACCTAGATGGACCAGTCAAGTCACCGTGAGCGCCATACAGGAGAGAGAAGAGCTGCACGTTAGCCACTCCTATTCTATCCAATGCCCCCCTACCCCCATTATATTCACCCATCTAAAGGTGTTGTATTATACCTGAGCAGACATTATTAGTGATTTTAAAGCAGTGCATTGGCCACATATGATGCTCTATGAAACAGCTGAGTGTGATGCCAGCTCTCCCAGCAGAGCCATACTTGCTCCAGCCTGACTGACCAAAGATCACACAATGCAGCTGTGTCATTACACAGCAGGGTGCATAGAGTCCTTGTGCGCTGGCTGCTCATCTGTATATTTGCTCCTCTCTGTCCTCTGCAGCAGTTAATTTGGAGAGCAGATGATGGCAGTGAATCCATTAGAAGGCCTGTGATTTACAGGGTTGTCACCCTCCCCTGTTCTCTCCCTCTCCTCTCGTTGCCTGGTCGAGTCGAACTGCCGAAATCAGTTCTCGTTGTCGCAGCTGCGTGGTGAAAATCACGTCATTTTTGTTCTCAGCCTCATGTCCTCGGGCCCCTTCTTGTCACAACCCACCCGGCGAACTATTCGCCCCCCTCTCCATACCTAACTATTGTGTGATTGGTCTGATTTCCGTGGGTGTGTTTATTTATGTGGAAAACAATTACAGCTGCTCAACTTCCAGAAGCCGGGTTTTTCAGCCACAGAGCAGGATGGAGAATTTTGAGGAGCAACTGGTCGAAGCCGTGAGGAAGTACTGAAACATTAAACTCCCCCTGCTCGGTTCTGGTCCGATGCAGCTGGAGAACGTCCCACCGAGGCCTTCCGTTCTGATTTTTTTTTTTTATGACATGCAACTGATTTTCCAGCTCATCAGTCATTATTTCCTCCTCCTCCAGACTTGTGAACTCATAATAGTCGATCCTCTGCCGTGATCACTGTGTTTACTATACCGCTCGGTGTGTCTTATGGACCGTGTAGGGTTTGTGCGAAAACGAACATCCAAAAACCACGTGACCGCCCGTTGACAGTTCGATTTCGGTTAGAGCGTCCTGGGCCCTTAATGCTGTCTTCCTCAGCAAGACACACAGATGCTGTCTTGCACTAACACTGACCCATACTCGCTGTCTAGCTGCTCATGCATGATATTTTACTGTCCCTCAGCGAGTATATACAAAGCCTTACTTCCAGCATGGTGTGGAAGCATGGGTGATCTTCCCTGCATGAAGTGTTGGTTTTAATCCATTGGAATGACATGAAAATATCTGCAAATACCACTGAGATATATTTTCAGGAAACTGGTTTAATACATTTACTGGGTCACACACACAAGCCTTCCAGCTTTTCTAATTTCATTGACAGGCTGTAGTGTATTTGTGTTTATGTTTTTTGGTGGAGGCACGTCTTTTCCAGAACAGATGGTAGAGACTCTGCTTACTGTGTGTACCTTAGCAACTTACTGTTGACTGAGTGAATTATAGGTGTGTCCAAACTCAGGGGCTGTATCCTTCGAAGGACCCAGTCGCCAGCTGTGAAATTGGACAGTTTAAGCCTTCAGATTTATTTCCACCCTTACCTTGGCATATGTCCTGTTGCCTAGCAACTATGATGGCACTAAACACAAGCTGGTAAAATTGGCGCTCTAAATCTTGCTGAGTTTTTATTATTTGTGTAATCCTGAATTGATGAATTGATTGAATAATGTATTTCATACACAAATTATAGTAAAAACATGTCTACACAAATGACAAAAGCCCAACAACACAACCAACACAATATACTTATATTTGAAACTGTACTCCTCTGTGCTCCGTCCGTCATTGTTACAAGAAGAAAAATCTGCTGTTCAGCCCGCAATGCATCTTGGGATAGAGTGGGCTGGGAAAGATGCACACTGGACCTGTCCTTCAAATCAGGGGGAAAGAAGGATGCATTTGTAGCCACATTATGAGTATCCTTTAAATCTGGACAGCCTTCATTGCATCATTTTGACGTAATCAGCTTTCAAATGGTGTAGCCCCTGAATTTGGACACACTCACACATTTACCTTGAAACAAATTTGGGAAATTATGTAATTTTTACTAAATGTGGGCAAAGTATCAGTATCTTGGTAGATAATAGACTGGACTGGAGAAACAACAGTGAAGCCATTTACAAGCAGACTGTACCACTTGAAGATACTTTTTACACTCCACAAATCTGGAACAAACTTCCAGAAAACCTCAAAACAGCCGAAACACTGAGTTCATTTAAGTCAAGGCTATAAATGCACCTGTTTAGAGTTGCCTTTGATTAATAATAACTGGAACATTGATTTGATGTATATTTGATGATCATTCTTGATGATTTTGATGATGGAAGTTAACAAAATATAATGTTTGTCTTGATTCATAATTGGTTACTATATTATGTTTTTATCATGTAAAGCACTTTGAACTGCCCTGTTGATGAAGTTTGCTATACTAATACACTTGACTTGATTTGGGTCCTTCAGATCTCCTATACGTTTGTTGTGGAGAGTGTAATCTCTTCTGCCATCATCTCTTTGGGGGAGCAGCATTAGAGCCGGTGACTCTGAACCCGCTACAGATGATTGTCCAAAAGAAGGATGCTTCAGAAAATGAAGAACATAATGGACAACCTTGAGCATCCTGTTCTTGAAACTGTAATACAAGATTGTCTTCAGTCAGATTCTTCTTAGATACTTTGAGCTTCTACAATATTTCATTTCCTTTTGGGTTTTAATAAACAATTTTTGAATTGTAACTGAAATATGAGGATCTTCCATCACTGCTGCCTGGATCAGAAGTCTTGTCTCATTACTTTGGAAGTCCTTGTAGTCCAGGTCCAGGCAAACAAAGGGTGGTAGAAAATATGGTATTGATGTTCATTTTTTTTTTTTTTTTTTAGGTTTTGTTAGATTTCTCTTTTGTATCTATTTAATTTGAAATGTTCCAAATAGGAGGAGAAAGAAACTCTTCAGCCAGGTACCACTTTCGCCATGTTCAGGTTGTTCTTCCTTTGAGATTTGATGTCCTATTTTATGTTGTCATCAGCTCTGATGAGTTTAAACAGTTCTCATATATTCTGTGTTGAAGTTAAGTTGAAAATATGCCGAGAATAAACTTATGCTGATTGTTGTTGTGATAATGAGTTGGCGCTACGGTTTGATGAGAGCAGGATGATCAGCATCCAGTGAAAGCAGCAAATGTTCTTTTCTTTCAGGAAGATGAAAACCTTTGAGTCCATTCCCTCGCTGCTTTAGCTCATCTGGCTTCTATTACTTCAACAACATCTTAGGCTTTCTCATGTGAAAATATACACCCACACACCCTCCTAATTACACACACTGTGCTCTCATTTTATTCTTCCATCTTCTCTTCTTGCCTCATTTTTTCCCCTCATGCAGAGATACTTTCTTTTCATTTTCTCATCTCTGTCTTTCAGTCATTCTCTGCACAAACACTTTTTCACCTCTCATTTTGCCGCCTGACCAGCTGGGTGGAAAGAATCGCTTGTTTATCTCTCCTGTTGTCTGTCAAGGGCTTTTGCTTTGCTGGTGTCGTTGCCTAGCAACTGCAGCAGAAGCTGGTATTGGCTGCCTGTTCTGTGTGTGTAGAGACAGACAGCAGCTTCTGGTTGACTCGGTGGAGGACAGACAGACAGACTCATGGCGTACTCGCTGCTCCCTCAGCGTCGTGCTGCTCCCAGCCTTTGTATGACTGGTGGAGGAATTTAGGACACCTTGGTGGGGTTTATCTGAGAGACAAATCCACGCTGTCCGTCTTCTGTTGCTGTCACACCATGCCTTCTGTCAGTGAAAGATTTATTTCATAGAAGTAAAATTGGCTTTTTTGTCCATCAGACATATTTCTATCTCTCTTACCCTTCAGAACTGTGTTGACAAATTTATTTGGATATCTCCTGCACACTTATATGGTTTAACATTTACAGTGCAGTACTTTTTAGACAATGTGTGGTTCAAAAAAACCCAAAAACAACCTATATTACCCTATAAGCATGCTTGGCAGACAACAGTAGAGGTTTGTTTGAGCACCAAGTTGATGCTGTGACTCTAGAGACAGTTAAAGTGTGAAATATTTGACAAAGACACACCTGTACACAGACCCTCAATGGCCCTTTGTGGGGTAGCGGTCTGTGTGTGCTACTTCATTGAGTGGTTTTCATCAGTCTGCTTTGACTTCCAGCCTGCCAAAGGTCTAAGGCCGTAGCCAGGTCTTTATAAAAACTAATATCTCCATTACATCATTTCAAAAATATCGTACACATGGGATCAGTTTTAGAAAAGTTTTCATTGTGCAAAGCTAAAACCTATGTCAGCCAATCAGATTGCTTCAAACCAATCACGACTTCCTGTCAGGAATTAAGCATGGTGCCAGGAGGTTAATTTGTGTGGACAGATATATAGGTTGAACTACTTTTAAATAGTCTATTAGAATACAAAGTTAATAAAACACAAGATGATGTCAACTGGGAATCATGTCAAAGCAAGTGTGTGGATATACTGGTGCATTATTTGTCGCAGACTGTAATGCATGGGACCCTAAATCTCTGTTTTCCCATGAACACACACAAATATGCAGGTTTCAAAAATCTCCACATTGGTGAAAGTTTTTTTTCTTTTTTTTTTTAAGTAATCGTGGTTAGTGATATTAAAGTGTGTAACTCCCCCCCCCCACTCCCTCCCTGTGAAAGCATAAGCCCACCCCTCACACATTTTGAACAATTCCAGGAAAGTGGGCGGAGCCAAGAGATACTGAGAGGCATGGTGGAGTCTCGAGATGAGAGGAGGGGGTAAAGGGGGCTGGGGTCAGGAAGAACGAAGATCTGTTGCTTTCTTTTAAACTTTCTCACTATATTTAGCGACTTTTTAATCAAAAAAAAAAAACAAACGGGACAAATCCTGCGACTTTTTTCTGTGGTGTTGGAGACTTTTATGGCGACAACGCTTTGCAGCTCAGCTGCAGCCCTGCTGCGTCCTGAGTATCAGAGCTGCGGCGAGCACTTCCCGCTTCCCAAGCCCTGCAGTCAGTCTGCGAGTCGTCCGTCCTGCAGTTTACCATCACCAACAGTCAGAGCAGAGGAGACCCATTCCACTCTGTGTCCACATTGTATATAAATCACACATTTGCTAAGATGAGTAATGCTATCGATCAGTGCTCGCCTCGCTGGGGTCACACCCGGCTCACTATTCCAGTTCCTGACTCGCCACCAGGTGAGCGGGCTGTGTGTCTGAGTGAGATGGTTTTATACCCAGATGGCTGCTCATGTTGACTCAGTGTCTGGAAGCGGGGCCGACACGGACTGAACGGCTTCCTTCACTTCCTCCGCCGGCATCGCAAAACTACAGGCTGACTTCAATTCTGAAACAGCGCAGAAAATCGACGTCATCCTTCACAACGTCTCCTTCTGTTTGCTGATCGGCCCGGTTGAAAGTCTACCAGAGGAATCCAGCTCAATGGGAGAAAGCCCAGACGGAGCAGTGAAGGGAGATCAGAGTTGAGCAAACGGCAATGACCAGGCTACGTCTAAATGCAAGTAGATGTAAGGTGTGGTGATCAAGCTCTGCCTTGGAGGTCGACTACAAGTTGAGGATGTTTTGTAAACGAGATGCAAGTGAATCACCAAATAACTTCATCCAGCTTATTTCACGTGTTGTACACAGATAGCTGTCATTTCGTTTTACCAGGGAACTGATGAGAACTGAGATGAGGGAAATAAAAGGGTTACATCGAATTGAATAAACATAATCAGTGCCACATATGAAGCAATGGCTGTTCCTGTTTTTAGGTGTCAGCATCAGCCAAAAAACCTACACATGGTCGACTTAACCCCCCCCATCTCCTGTTGACCTCTCCAGAAACACAAACAACAATCTCCAGCAGGAGCTGCAAGCTGGATTTTGTATTCTCTACATTAGCTGAACAATTTTAACATTTATTGTTTAATAAAAAGTGGTTGTACTTTGAAGTGATATGAACTCCTGAAACATTACATACAATAAATCACCAATATAGGTGCTTGACTTGTTCTGAGGATCTAATTCTATGTTTTGTGCGTTGTACCTGTGGTGAGAGTTGTCATTAACAGGTTTTTAGTGGGTCATCATTTTAACTAGCTTGTCACCTAGAAGTAACACTACCTCCTTTTTTTTTTTTTATTATTATTATTTTTTTTTAATACTGTTTTATGCAGTAAAACTGTTCATTTCCTAAGCAGAAGCTTTATTGACTTGAATTCTTGATATAGAGTCTTCATTAGACTTTCTGTCTTTCATCTTGGTTCTGGGACCATCCACAGTAGGAGTCCATGCTGTTCCTGAACTTTTGGATTAATACTATTGTTGTTGTGAGGACTTGTTTCTGAACATGTGCAGACAAGTCCTGACAAAAGTCAAAGTCTCCCTCAGTACTGCCTCCTCCTGTTCATTTATCAGTCTGCATATCCCTACAGCAGGCTCTGGGTCGGGTTAGGCTGAGAGGGAGAAGTTCTGATTACTCTCATGTTCTGCCTTGCTGCTCTTAGTTGTAAACCTGTAGGTATGAGTTGTGTGAATGTTGAGCCTTGTGCCTTCAGCAGTGTGCAGATTCATAATCAGACCCACTGTTAGTTTTTTTTTTTGTTTGTTTTAAACAATTTCAGATAATTAAGCGTCTTATCATTTTTCATTGTTAGAAATATTTGAATTCTGAGATATCAGCAAATCGTGTAATTGTTGAATATTAGGATAAAGATATTGATTATGAATAATCCATATTTTTCTGGATCTTTCTTCTCCTTCAATGTTCCCACTACACTTTGTGACTTTAGCATCTCTGCCCCTAGTGTAGGAACCAAGGATACTGACAGTCCATCCAACATACCAGATGTATGATTTGACATAAAGAGTTTGCACATAGGGCACAATAAATATTTTATGTTACCAGATCTTGCATTGAAGCGGTCCTTTAAGATGGAGATATTGCAGACATGGATAATGCAATGACAACTACAGTTCAATATATTGTGCTGCTCTAAATTAAATAATTTCATAATTCATTGAAGTTGGTTAAGAATTTGCTCTTGAAGGACCCCTGCTGGTCTAGAGGGCCTAAAAACCCACTTAGTTTATGACTGATTGGACTAATCTAGTGGTGTCCAAAGTGGGCTGGGATCCTGCATGTTTTAGTTCTCTCCCTGGTTCATCACTCCTGGACCAAATGATGGAGCAGTCCTCTCCAGAACCATGCTCTGCTGAGGATGTAGTTTCTACCACCAGGGAGAGAACTGGAACATGCAGGATGCAGACCCTCGAGGACTGACTTTGGACACCACTGGACTAACCATTATCACTCTTGACCTTTTTGTTCTTTTAGCTAATAAGCTGCATTCATTTCTAGTTTTGGCATCACAAATGTTTTGCTGCACTTTTTTATGAAGCTTTTCAGTCAGAAAGGCAAAGTTTCCAACAGATTTAACTGGATATTCAGCAAAATGACCACTAGTTGCACTAGTTATGAAAATGTTGAAGATGTAGTGAGAGAAGCTATGAGTAGAATATGTTTGTTAATGCTTGTTTAGAGGGTGAAGCCCCCTCAATGTGTTGCCTGTACAGATGTTGGCACAAAGAACAAAGGTAATGGAATGAATAAAAACATCAGCCTGATGTCAGGTTCCTGTTGTGTTCCAGGTCAGAAGACGTGTCTCCACCTCCACGGTGTGTTCCCATACATCTATGTGCCATATGATGACCGCGGACAGCAGCCGGAGCGCTACATGCGACAGGTGGCCTTCAGCATCGACAGGGCCCTCAACGTCACCATGGGAAACCCTGCCTCCAGCACCCAACACGTCTTCAAGGTGGTGCTGGTCTCTGGCATGTAGGTGTCTCCTAACAGCTAGTTTTACAAATGACTATAAACACAGTTTAATATTAAAATACACCCATATTCATCATACTAATTCAGTTTCTTTATTTTCTTGTAGGCCTTTCTATGGTTATCACGCCAAGGAGAAGCACTTTATGAAGATCTACTTGTACAATCCTCAGATAGTGAAAAGGTGAGGTTAATACTGATCGATGCCGTTTAATGAAACAGGACTCATCAGGGGTTCCTGTTGTCTACTCTTACTGAATCCCTAAGGGCTCGTGCAGGACTTTTATCAGCAGGGAATGTGGAAGGAACCAGAGACAAACATCATGTCAACATTGAGACTACTGTACACATAAACATAGTTTAGAGAGTCAAAACATTATTCGTAGATCCTCTGGCAGATCTAGGTTTGAAGGAAGATTTTAATTTGACCAACTTGTTTCTTCTAACTGAAAGCGGCCCAGTCAGAGTCCTGAGTTGAATCTGATAGAGAATCTGTCAAGGGAGCTAAAGATTAGGGTGATGGCAAGGAGGCCTTTCAACCTCAGACTTGTAGCTCATTACCAAAGATAAATCAGCAAATTACCAGTGGAAATGAGCAGAAAGGTGCTCAGCAATGATTCCACGGATTCTTGAGAGAGGTATACATGATCCTCCACATCATTTCTTAAAATAAAAAATCTAAATCTAAACAGATATATTTTTTTAAGTGATATGATTTTTACATTGTTTTATAATCTTTTGAGAGATGGCCGTCTTCTTTCTATCTGAACCAAACTTCTTGGTGAAATAAAAATGATCAGATTTACACCTTTGTATTGGGTCTATCAGTTGAATTGTCCTAAGGACCAAAAAGTGTCCAAACTAGCAGTATCACCAGCCCAAACCGACACTTAATGACAGCTGTATTTGATTCAGTATTAGGTAATTTTTTTTTTTTACTGTTTTCAGTTCTAATATTGTAGTAATAATATTAATATGTGGAACAAGTCTGTGCATTTTCTTTGTTTTGAATGCTAAAACCTGAGAAAATAGTGGTCAATTTAAAAACATCTATATGTATTTGAACTTTATTAGTGGATAGAAGCAGTTTTTTATTGCTGGACTTGTAGAGGCTGTTCACGGACAACAGAACTAGAAATGCACTGATTTGAAAATGTTGGCCAATACTGATATCCAATGTTGTTATTTTATTTTTATATATATATATATATATATATATATATATATATATATATATATATATATATATATATATAAATAGCCAATAACGATATTTACTTCCAGTGGGAAGGGCTTTTGAGGACGTGTGACTCGTGAAGCCCTGGCCAGAAAAAATACAACTACCACAAATATCGGCATAACTGGCATTCCGTACTAAATGCTTAGAAGCATTGGCAGAACTAGCATCATCATCTCCGGCATTGCAATTAAACAGAAATCAGTGCATTGACACTGGGCTTCAAAATGTTAGGAAATGTCTCATAATGAACAATAATGATAGATTCTACTGTATTTTCCACCATCTTTGACCTCCTAATTATAGATCAGAGCTGACTGAGGAAAAATTGGTCGATTCCGATCTGTGGCTGATTGATTGGTGCGTCTGTTATCCAAACTTAATGCTTGACATCCAAGGACAGTTTTGACATTTTGTGTTTTAAATGTATTGTCAACCAAAACTGTTCTCTGGAAACTTAAAAAGGACAAGTGACAGAATAATATAATTATTATTGGCAACAGGATGAAAATAATAGTATGAAAAAGTAAACAACAAATGAGATGGTAGACAGTGGAAACGTCTGGCTTGTACTGCTTTCCAGTTGATCTGTTGGCACATCCTTTGACCCTTAACGAAAAGCACCACTTATTCACTTAGTGAGGTGCTCTCATGGCTCTCATCCATGTTTATTTGATTCTGGAAGTATATTTTGCCTTTGTCTTTAAGTTAAGCTACAGTCATTCATAGATTTAATGGGACACACATAAATCTGTTGTGGCAATTCATCATTATCACAATTAGCTCTTGGTAAATGCCTGATCTATCTTACATTGGGAGGTCTTTGAAGCTGTTAAATATGGTATTTAATAAAACAGCATCAAAAATGTGCTATAAAACACAGGCTCATATGATGAGATGATACCATCTCAGTTTAGTCCCGCATTAATGCTGAGTTCAAATATATTCAGACTTCTGTGATTGTCTTTCAGAGCATCAGACCTTGTCTTTTTTTCTTTTTATTTCTAATCGTTGAAATGAAAAAGCCTAAAGCAAAACGAAATAGCTTTCTTTTTCAAGACTCTTGGTGAATATTGTAGGTGTCAAAGTAACACATTTTCAAAGATTTACAGTAAAATTTTAATAAAGCAGCTTCCACACAAAAGCATGCTGTTTGTTTTGAGATTACTAGAAGGAGCTGAAATGTGCTTCTTTTTTATATCTTTTTTTTACTGAATTACTTTAAAAACCTTTTTTTCCCAGAGTGTGTGAGTTGTTACAAAGTGGAGCGGTGATGAACAAGAGTTATCAGCCTCATGAGGCCCACATTCCCTACCTGCTGCAGCTCTTCATGGATTATAACCTGTATGGCATGAACCTGATAAACATGGGAGCTGTGAAGTTCCGCAGGAGCCATAACAAAGGTAAGATCAGCTGCAGGGATTTGCCTCTTTTCTCAGAATCAGTGATTTGTTCAACTGGAGTTGCTGTCACAAGTTTAGATTTACATCTTTATATCAAATTTTATTCAGCATTTACCCAAACTTTATACCTGCTCCATTTAATTGTAAATTAGCTAATAAGCAACAATCCTGGGAAGTTGTGATGACTTTAATCTGTACCTCAGAATATAAACATTGAAAAATATTTTAACTTTACTGGTTAAAATCTCTTGAAAAGCTTTTGATGAGAGCGCTTTTCTCTGTGTCTCCAGAGACACTTCTACTCAGCTTGCAAGATTTTATCAACGTATTTGAATACAAATCCCGTAGAACATTTAGGCTACGTTAACACAGGAAGTCTTCATGCTCAATTCCCTTTTTTTGCGTGGTCATTTGTCATACTAATTAAATGTGGCCGCAATCAGTCTTCTGTGTGAACAGTTTATGACCCCGAAATGACCCAAATGCGCAGAAGAATAACATAGACGTCACACATCAGTGCACTGTTTACGGAAGTAACATTGGACGCTGTCGTCAATGGATGAATTTTATAGTTATTGGGCAATGGGAGGTGACAGAATTGTTTCAAGATCATGACAAGGCAAAGGAAGCTAATAAAAGTACAACTAATAGCAATGCATTTAGCCATTATTTACATCTGGATTTACAGTATTTGACTTCTGGTGCAGAATTGTGATGCATCTCACGTCGATGACATAAAATTCGGATAAAATGCGACATGACTGTTCCGACTGCAGACACTTTGAAAACTATTGGATACGTATCCGATTTACTTCCACATATGGAAGTAGTACAAATCGGATTTTTTGGGGGGGAGAGGGTGAAAAGATCGTAATTGGGCCGTCTAGACTCCCATAGAAAATTCGGATGTTGGTCGTATTTGTCTGCTATATGAACGTAGCCCAATATTCAGCATGGGTCGCAAGTAAATGTTATTTGCAAACAAAAATATAGGAGAAAGAAAACTACCCTGGTTGCTGAAAAGGTTCATGCACTGGAGATGCACCCCAAAGTTTATCACTGCAGGGTTTGTTTTTTTTTAGATCGTTTATTGGATTAGCCAACTTCAACCAACTTCGCATCCTTTGCATGGAGATTAAAGCTTGATTCCTAGTTGTCTGATCAACTTTATCTCACTCCAAGTCTTCTCACCACACTTCTTGAGACAATAAACCACATTCAGATCAGAGAAAGGTAATGCCCTTTACCAGAATTTAATGACATTCTTATACTTTAAAAGACTGACTCCTAATAAATGGAAGTTTCTAATATGACTGGAATCTAATGCCCCATGGAACAAAGATGATAAAAAAAAACAAATATTGCTGACACCTGATTCCCCCCCCAAGTTTGAATTTAAAAGCAGGTTGCTAATCTAGGATCAAGGGGATTAAAGACTGAGCTGCAGAGGGTCAGTTTAAGATGAATGAAAGCTTTAATGTGTTCTGAACTCCACAACACCGCTTAAAAACTGAAAGTCTCCCTGGTTAAAAAAGCCTTAAAACCCAATCAGTTCAGACGGCATCATACTGACTGTTTATTCTGTAGCTGTCACACAGTAGCAGTGGTTTGACTGACCCAAAAAAGTCAGGTTTTTATCAGTGTAAAATGGAAAAGAAAACTATTGTTTCACTGTTCTCACGTGTCACTAGAAGTATTCACACCCCCTTCCTTTAAAAGACATTAGTTTTTCACCCTCACATTACTAAAATCAATCTGAAAATCAAATTGCTTCACAAAGGTTGAAAAAAGAATAAAACCTCTGGGTGAGTTTATGTCTCTGCTAACTGGTTACACACTAGCCAACTGTGCTTGCAGTGTTGTCACCTTTGTTGGTGCATTGCTTTTTGCTGCACATCTAATTGTTTTAAAGCCAACAAAAAACAGACTAAGACCTAGTCCACACTTGATATCTGGGGAAACAAATACATTTTATGCATTTTGGCCTTTCATCCACGTTTAATATCACTAAACATAATTATTTTAAAAAAACTCTGACCAAAGTGTAGATTTAAGAAACCTCCATATTTGTGTTTGTGTGTGTTCATGGGAAAAGTGAGATCTGGGGTCCCATGCATTATAGTTCACGACAAATAATGCACCAATATATCAACATACTTGCTTTGACATGATTGCCAATTGACATCGTCTTTTGTTTTATTCACTTTGTATTCTAATAGACTATTTAAAAGTAGTTCAACCTATATATCTGTCCACAAGATGAACCTTCTAGCACCATGTTTAATTCCTGACAGGAAGTCGTGGTTGGTTTGAAGCAATCTGATTGGCTGACATAGGTTTTAGCTTTGCGCCACACCGTCCCCTATGAGGTTGGCATGTTTAAAACAACGCTCAGGGGCATATTTGTGTGGGTTCCTGTGAATGAAAGCTTTTCTGAAACCAATCCCATGTGTACAGTATTTTTTTTTTCTTTTTTAATGATGTGGCAGAGTTATTAGTTTTTATAAAGAGGCGGCTACATGTGGACAAGGTCTAAAGCTGCTTCCAGCCTCTACCAGGAGGATTTAAAGGTCACCTACCAGGAGAGGTCATGACTGTAGAAACATCAGGGATGACGTTTACCTCGGCTGCCATCTTTATACTGAGATGGCAGCCAGTCTCTTCCTGTTGTAATCTGTAATCTATTGAAATACTTGCCATGAGTAAATGAATCATCCATGCGTTGTCTATACTCACTTATTCTTGCAGGACTGCAGTAGGCCTGGTGCCTATGAATGAAGCAATAAATAGAAAAATAAATGAGGTGGCACATCACACTTATGCATATAACCATAACCAGTTCTATTTTTTACTACCTCAGGTGAACAGTCTCAAAGGACATTATATCAATGAGTGGAACTGCAGAAACTCAAGCGTTGCATCTCAGACTCTACAGGCCTTCTGAATCGTTACAGATTATGGAAGTAGAATTAAAAAACACTGATTGTAACTACTAGAGCTACCAGGAAAAATGTCTGTCTCTCTAGGACCAGAGGGGAGATGTTTGATCTTAATGCACAACCAAACTCACTATAGCAAAGAACTTCATCATAACTGTGGAGCATAGTGGTCAAGGACTGATGCTTTGCACCCACACAACCTGGGGACTTCACAGTGCCGTGTAAAAATATTCACACCCCTTGAGGTTTTGCACATTTTGTCACATTACAATCGCATATATCTCTATGCATTTGATTTTGGATTTTATGTATTAGATCAACAGCATGTAATTTTGAAGTGGAAGGGAAAAGATAATGGTTTTAAGACTTTTTTACAGAAGTAAACCTGTCATTTGCCCCTTTCAAATCTGATACCCCAAAATTAAAGTTGAAGCCATCATTTAGAAGCCACCTAATTGGCATTGATAAACAACATCATGAAGATGGAGGAACACCACAGACAGGTCATGAATAAAGTTGTGGAGACATGGCTGTCCACCAGGACAAGGAGAGCTTTTAATCAGAGAAGCTGCCAAGAGGCCCATGATGACTCTGGAGGAGCTGGAAAGATCTGCAGCTCAGATGAGTGTTAGGGTTAATAAACAGCATCCATTTAATCTGACACTGCTTGAGAGAAGGAAGAAAGGGCAAAAAACTCTCTCTTGCTATGCAAAGGTGGAACCTTGGAGGTTTCTTAAATCTACACTTTGGTCAGAGTTTTGTTTTTTTTTAAATAATCATGTTTAGTGATATTAAACATGTGGATGAAAGGCCAAAATGCGTAAAATGTATTTGTTTCCCCAGATATCAAGTGTGGACTAGGTCTTAGTCTGTTTTTTGTTGGAAGATGAGCCAAAAGACTTTTACTAAATGTGAATAAGTTTGATGAGTTTGAATACTTTTTCAAGGCACTGCACAGTAATTTATAATAAACCCCTCTATATTCTGTTTCATGGCATGTTTTTCACACAGTATGTGCATGTTAGTATGTATTAAACATTGTTATAGGTTATAGGATGTAATATTCCACATAGCTGGGTACAGAGAGCTGGTGGATGGCTTTGTGGCCGGGTGAGGGAGTAGAAGTGGAGGTGGAGTAGTTTCATAAAATCCAGAAAACAAACCATAACCCTGAGCATCTTCTTCAACAGACTTTAATACGACGGCACAATATCTTCAGTCAGAGTCTCTCCAAAATTCAGTGTAATACTGACCACTACAGGAGAGCCTTCATGCCCTCAACCATTACTATCTACAATGACTAGTTTAAGTTTCAACATTTACCTCCAAAGTGTATTTTACAGTGATTTTACTTGGCATACACAGCTTAGTATTAGCAACTTGTTAACAACTTTATGTTTTAAGTACTATGAGGATCTTCCAAAGATTTATACTCCATTAAATATTCTATGTGTATTTAATCTTTTCTTTTTGAAAAAAGAAATTGTGCAGGCCCATTTTTGATCAACTCTACTGTGGTCTGTACTCTGACAAATACCAAGGAGAGGAAAGAACTTTAGGCTTTCTTGATGAATCACCACAGACCAATATCTGTGTCTTTTCTAGAAGGAGCTGCTGCAGACCCAGACCAACCATCTTGCAGTTCTCATTCTGGCATTAGTCCCTGGAAGATTCCCTGTACCACCAAGCTGAACGACAGCAGCCTTGCAGGCACCTTTGTCTGTTGGAAAGAGAATGCTCTACCTTGGTAGGCCCCCACCATCACAGACATTAATCTGCACTAGATTAGTAGTTGTTAACATAATAATACTGCTCTGTGTGCAGCTCCTTAATCTTGGATGATGTTGAGAGGCAGAGCACCTGTGAGCTGGAGGTGGATGCTGTGGCCGTAGACATCCTCAATCGCCTCGACATTGAAAGTAGGTGCAGTCAGATCTGTTTTATCCTCTGCAACACAAGCTGACATGGAGAAAAGCAAAAGATGAAAGAGCAACAAGTCAATTAGCAGATGTGAACATAAGCATCATGGAGCACACCTCAGTCTTCAGTCACAGGCGAGCAGAGATGAGGGAGTTTGAGGTCAGAAGATGAACTGAGCAAAGCAAATAAGCAGCTGTTGTCTGACCGTCGTGTGCTTCCAGCATAGATGCAACTGTTTGTCTTTAATCTCTTTAAATGCCCTACATCTTGATTTGCTATGAAAGGAAAGGGAAGGCTGTCCTTTTGGCCACCTACTCTGTCATCAAGATGCCAAAGATTTCCATTTCTACTGCCTGACTGTTTATCCACATACACACATACACTGGTTAGACAAGTAGGATTGTTCCCCTGGGATCAGTAATAGTATCTCTGTTTTCACTTCAAAGGAAAGATTCGGTCAAATGCAACTAGTTACCTGAATGAACAGCTGACTGTTCATCAAAGTGGCCGCTTGCTTAGAAGTAAAGTTGCTCTCTTCCTTTACGGTTTCCTTTCTGGAACTTATTTTGTGCTTCTTCTGACTTCATTTTTAAACACATCAGTAATACTGAGAACTATCCAAGACATCACGAATTAGATCACCAGCCGATTTCTTGGTCCATTTCTACTACAGACACAAGATTTCATTTTCTTGACATTAAAGTTTCATCTGTTTATTGGAGGATTTCACTCACATTCAAAGTCACAGGTATGTAGAGTTTTATAGTGATAATGTGCGCAGTGGCTGTGGCAGGCTTTAAAGGAAGCTCTGGTTGTAAACTTGCCATAAATTCCAATTATTTGGATATGGCAGAATCTAAACCATACATGTGCATGTCAAGAAATTTAAAATGTTTATATTTTATTTGAAAAAGTGAAAATCTTATGTTATATAGATTCATTACACATAGAACATCCCAGCTATTTCTTTCTGTCATTTTGATGACTATGGCTTAAAGTTAATTAAATCCTAAAATTTGGTTTCTCCAAAAATTTTAATACTATATAAGACCAACAAAAAAGGATTTTTAACCCAGAAGGGTTGGCCTACTAAAATGTAGCTCTATGTACTGTATCGCATATACACACACAACACTTGGTCAGGCCTCCTTTTACGTGAACTACTGAATAATCAGTGCAGTAGGCCAGTAGCCAGTCAACCTGTGGACCCGCAGAGATGCTTTAATAGCAGCTTTCAGCTCATCTCCATTGTTGACTCCAGATATTGTCTGGGTTAGTTCATATAATAGACACATTTCACTTTTTAAACTGAATTTCAGAACTGAACGTTTCGATGATGGATCTGTAACCTTACAGCAGGATCCCAGATAGCGTAGGGTTTCCTGTTCAGACATTACCGTCTGCTAAAAAGACACTTTTAAACAAGACTACACTACACTATGTGGTTTAGATGGGGTGTAGAGTAACTGTATGGGAGGGAATAGGTTTGTTATGGGAAGTAGAAGGATTTTGTAAGTTAACCTTGTCTGCTGGGTTTTTTCTTCTTTCTCCAGATCAGATCGGCAGGAACCCTGGACTGCAGGCTATTTGGGAGGATGAGAAGCAGAGGAGGAGAGAGAACAACCAGACCTCCCAGATAGAACCTCCTGATTCACAAGGTGAGGAATGCTTCAGTGGGAACTATTAGTATGTTTTCTGCCTAAACCATGGTTTTCTTGTGTTCTTCTTTTTTTGTACCACTTACTTTGTGACATAATTTTGAGGTGTGGTTAAAGGTGCTGTTGTGATTTACAAAACACTTTCTTTCCATTTTTGGTTTCATGTGTCAGGACATGTTATTAAAATGATCTATATTCTACCACTATGTTTTAGTAAGATAAATTCAAGCCTCAGATCAACAGCAGTACCTGAAACAGCCTCATTATTTCCTTTTTTTAAATATATAAACTAATTGAACCTCTAGGTCTGAGCAATGCTTAAAGTACCTGGGGAAAAAAAGGCTTGAACAACTGGAGGACCGATTGGAAGAAAGCCTTTTCTAGCAGCATGTTTGACGTTTTCAAAATGGAGCTGAACAAACTATAGGACTGCTGGTACAAGATTTTCTGGTCATAGAAAACCAAAGTGATGATGTTTGGCCATAATAAAAAAACTCAAAGCAGTATATTGGGCGCTGGGTGACTCAGTCTGTCCTAGGTTTGAGTCCCGGTCCATGCGCTGTGTGTCTTCCCTTCTCTCCTCCCCATTTCCTGTCTATTTACTGTACAATAAAGGCCACTATAGCTTATAGCAATCTTAAAAAAAAAAAAAAAAGCAGTATATCAACACAAACACTGGTGTTATGGCCTAGTTTTGCTGTCACTGAGTCTTCTAGAGTCCAAAGTGAGGCTTTGGAAACAGAAGCTGGACCAAAAGTGGGTCGTCAACAGGAGAATTATCCCAAACATAGCAACAGATCTTCAACAGTATTGCTAAAAAAGAGAAAAAAAGAATGAATCAAACATAAGACCACAGCCTGACTGACAGTTTTTAATGTTATAGGTCCTTCTATCTATCTATCTATCTATCTATCTATCTATCTATCTATCTATCTATCTATCTATCTATCTATCTATCTATCTATCTATCTATCTATCTAAAATAATGACAAAGTTAGTTTGGCACATTCAATAAAAAAGGAAGAGAGCTAGCAATATGCGGCCACTTCAGGACAAGCTCCTCATTCTACAGATCCCCAACAGAGACTAAAAAGCACATTTACCACAGCCTGTGGCTGTGCAGTTTGTGCCAACCTTACACAGTCCTTTAGAAATAAATGCTAAAACTACACATGTTTTAGGTAAAGTGCTGTTTGAATATTCTTATCATGAATTATGATACTGAAAGGCTTCTGTGGAGAAGTTTTCTGTCTGAGCTGACCATGTGACGGGTGTCAGCAGGCTTGTCTTGTAACCATAAATAAAAAACTTGGTAGACTCATTTACCCCTGCCTGGCCTCCAACTTACCCACACAGGAAGCTGCCATGGAAACAAGGTGATAAATAAACCACAGGCTGTTCTGTGATGAAATGTTTTCAGATACATCCAAGCTTTTGGGTTTTAGTTGTGATCAGTGAAAAAGAAGAAATACTACTGCCCAGTTAGAAATATCTGCTGTACAGAATTACTTTCAAGCTTCATAGTTGTTTGTTTTTAGTAATTCCAAGTAAAAGGATTTAATTTCAGTAGAGAGCCTGGACCTCTGAAAAACTCCTGTCTCTGTTGCAGATCGTGGCTCGGTCACTTCAACAGACAGTGAAAAAACCTTCATGAGGAGACTGAAGGAGATTCTGAGGGAGAACAAGTTTGATGTGTAAGTTTCTCTACATGTTCCTTTACTTTGCTTTTTGTCTAAATAAATAGTTTGATCTTTGTTCTATTCCCTCAAGAAAGCATCAAGGTTTGATTTAATCATTATGAGCACAAGATGCTCCTGATATTAATGAAAAACGTCCCACAAAACAACAAACATTATTTTTTTGTCCTAGGTTTTTTTTTTTTTTGTTATAACTAGAATGAAGCTGTTACATGTCCTCCCTTTCTTTCCTTTGGCCTTGCCAGTTTTCCTCTCAGTGCAGAGAAGGAAGGGTGGAGATCAGAGGCTGGCTGAAACTGGAAAGAAAAGCTAGAGAAAGTGAAGTCAGAGCAGATGTTAGAGAAAAAGGGGGTGAAATGAAGTTGCTGAGGTCACCTACAAGCCCCACCTTCCTCTACAATGTACAGCCTCAACGTATTTCCTGTTATAAATTATATTACAGTTGGCCCTACATCCAGACACTCTGCTTTATCAGATCCAGATGGCTTCCATTCACTAACCTCCGATATCTAATATGAGCAGGGGGGAGAGGGAAAGCGCTGTCCGATGGGCTTCCCATCTGAATATGGGCTTAAGTTAGGAGGTGGAAGCGGGACACGCTGTCTTACTGACTCACTCATGCTGATAATGTCTACACAGTCTGTTACATTTCCTCTCTCTGCTGCTGCCTGGCTGTTTTCTCCTGTTACTGGTTTTATTTACCTTTAAATTTTTGTTTAGTTTCAGTTTTTTGTCCATTTCATAAGTTTGTCAGATCTCCCCTAATGTTTAATGTGTAAGTTGTTTAAGGCCAACACAAGGCATGGGCCAGTTAATAGTATGCAGATATACAGTGGACCCGTGGTTTTAGGGAGGGGACAGGGGTTAGGGACCACAGCCAGCTGCGAATATCTAAAATCTGCAAATACTTGAGCCCCATGCCATTTTTTAAAATAATTTACACACCAACTATATCTTAATGTGCATTAATACATACAATGAAAGCCGTCTTGGCACTACCACAGAAACTAACATCCATGGTCTTCATCATCTCTGCTCTTGGGGCTACAACCAGTCTCCACAAAAGAAAATGAATGGCGCTCCTGGATTGGCTGCTTTGCAAATGCCAGCCCCTTGTCAACATTGCGTCGAGGTATTTCAACTTCCCAAGTTGCATTTTCCTTCAGATGTTTTAGATGTGCTCTAAAAAAAAATCCACAAATAGGTGGATTTTCCATGAATAATTTGGAGTTCGGTTTGACAGAAAAATCTGCAAACCCTGAACCACAAATAGGCGGGTGTCCACCGTATCAATGAAAGTGCCAGAGTGACTGGACTTTTCACAGACTTTATGGAGCACAGAGTAGTGCAGTGCGGCCCCTTCCTTACCTATTGCGGTGTACTGTTGGTCAGCTAGATGACTGAAGTGTCCCTGTATTTTCTCATTCTTGCAAGAAAGACAAATTTGGCTAATCGTAAATATTTTCCGTTACTGAAAATACAAGTGCATGGTGTGGAAACTAAAGAAACATCACTCCTCAACCTCATTTAAGTATTGGGTCTTTCAAAGCTAGTCTGGTAAAGCAGCAGAGTGCAGGCTTGGTACCTCATCTAATAACCAAAGTAATTAACCCACCAATACCGACTTGTTATGCTATTCTGAGCAATAAGCTCTCAAAAAGTACATCTAAACTTATTGAGGGTTTACAGATATAATTGCTTAAGTCTCTTAAGTTTGTCAATCAAACAATGAATGTTCTAGAGAACATTGTAAGTGTAATTATGACTGTATAATATATTTGAAGCAGTAGGGTTTTTTTTCTAATTTAAATGGAGGCAATGATATGTTAATTTGAAATTTATGCAGATATATTCTGATACTGTGGTATTTTTACTCAGTGTTATTATACAATGAAAAATCTGTGTCCTTTCCCAAAGTTTTTCATAAGGAAAAGAGTGGATGAATGGTAATTCTTTAGCCAATCATTGAAACCACTGCAATTTCTCTCCTTGCTTTATTTGACATTTTGTGAAATGAATTCTAATATTTTCTAAAATTCTTCCATGTCATTTAACTTCCTTCTCTCCAAACCAGTGATGGGATGGAAAGGGGTGTGGCTTTGTGGTAAAATGTGTTAATCACTGCAGTAATCTCCAGGCGCCTGCCACGTTCCCTCCCTCGCTGCCTCTAAAGTCATTAACTAACAGACTAATTAAGAGACAGACTGTGGCACATGCTCGCCGACTCTCTGGAGCCTTTTCCTCATAACAAAGTCTCTGAATAACAATCAGACTGCAGTAAAATCTCTCACTCTAATGTAGGGACTTCATAGAAAAACTCATAAAAGATAATAATTATTTTTATTAGAGACAAACCAATGAGAGTTTTGCAGGTGATTTCTGATCTACATTTTTTGTGGCGCTCCAGTCTGCCAGTTTTAGCCAATTCCAATTTCCCTGTAAGGGTTAGAAGCAACACCATGCCTTACCTCTGAGATTCCCAAAAGGCTGCCAACATTTCCAAATCCATCATGTTCCACGTTGGCTAGATAAGGAAGAGGATTATGGCTGAAAAAAAGAAATTCTGACTTGATATTAAAGTCAGAATGCTTTTTTTCCCAGTGACTCTAATCCTCTTCCGTAGATAGAGATCAGAAGCTCTAAAGGATGAAACAGAGCAACTTTGCTGCCATATGTTCAACCTTCCTGTTATCTACTGATGTCTCACTCTCCTTAAAGGGCAGCCTGAATAAACAGCTGACATGCCTCTGAAGTAAACCGTTTCCTTTTAAATATAATCTGACGTCTCTGTACTTCCTCTAACTTAGATCTTTTCAGTATCATTGATGTGTTTTAAAACAAACTTTGAGTCCTCTTTCCAGTAACAACTTTCACACTGAGCCTGCACAATATATCACCAACATATTGTCATCACAATATCAGTGTGCTCAATATTCATATAGCTAAGGACTGTTTGGGGAGCAATAACTGTGGGCTAATATATTTGAAGAGTTCTGAAGTTGTATTTTTCATGCTAATGCGAGATTTAGCCAGTAGGACAGAGTCTCATGGCAGCAAAAGTTCACACTAGACACAAATGACATCAGCAAAAATGCTAAAGGTTACAGAGCAGGAAGCACATCTTAGAAGGAGAGGAAAGAAGAAAACAGGGATTTGGGCGACGGAGTTTGTCCTGTAATCATTGGGTTGCCGGTTCGAACCTCCCTGCTCCATCCACCTATGCTGTTGTGTCCTTGCCTACTGGTGGTGGTCAGAGGGCTGATGGCTCTGGTGTGTGGGAGCCTTGCTTCTGTCAGGCTGCACCAGGGCAGCTGTGGCTATAATAGCTCGCCACCTTCAGCGTGTGAATGTGCACGTGAGTGAGAATGACTGACTTCACTGTACAGCGTCTTTGAGTCTCCAGAAAAGCGCTATGTAAGTCTGATTTCATTTATTGCACCTGATATTGTCATCGTAACATTTTCTAATCTAATATGGTCCAGTTCTGTTTCATACTAAAGACTGTAGTCATCAGTGTGACTTTTTAGTGATGTTGTATGGTGTGTTCACTGACTGGAAAGAGATTGGATTTTGGAGTTTCTGCCTGATTCTGAGTGCCAGCCAGTTTAATGGTGCATCACTGGATTTTCAACCATGACTGTTGCTGTTTCGACAGTGTACCTGGTTCTTTGCATTCATGTCATAGTGAGTCCCCTTCAGGTAACTTTTTATTTAAAATGTTTTAATTTAATTTATTTCATTACATCTTTCATCTGTACCTGAATCAGTAGGCATGCTAACCTCTGTCCAGCTGTGGACTCAGACACTGTGTTTTTGCAGCGTTACCAGTCTGTCCATGCAGCAGCTCTCCAGTGTTTTCAAAGGGTTTCATCAGAATGTGTTTTAAACTTAAATGTATCTCCCAAACCCTTTCAGTTCATTTCTGCAGCCATGGGAGCAACACAGATTCAGATCAATAGCTGGAGCCTCCATTGCTCAGTGTGGGCCTTAAAGCTAGAACCTCTCAGGCATTAGGTTTTATGTGGCCAGCTTTTAAAAAAACCTACCTGCAGACAGTAGCAGGGGTGGAAAAAGTCTGTTTTTTTCATTACATGTACAGACATGTGCAAGGTGTTTTACTTGTGAGTGGCAGCTGCTTGCCTTGTCTACATTTCAATATTTCAGAGTCTCTAAGTGGTGAGTTGCTGGGCAGTGCAGCAGAGCAGCATGGGTAAAGGAGCACATTTGGCAGCTTGTAGCTGAGAGCAATCTGGACGGATACAAAAGCCCAGTTGGCTGCCTGCCCAGTTTCCATTCATATTCCCCTCGTCTACATGCACACTCCAACGACGTAGCTTCGCTAACAAAAACGCTTCAGAGCTGTGCAGCCCTCCCACATTAAACAGAGCACTTTCTCTGATTAAGACTAATAATCATGACAACAGGAGGCCAGAAACTGATCAGCTTTGCAGGTATGATGTGATAGAGATGAAATGTTTATTATGAATTTTATCTGTGTATTTGTATTGATTTAACTTTAATCTTAGTCTCAGATTAGATAAAACATGCTTTCTTTCTTGATTTGCTTAGAGTTCACCAATCAATCAGCTGGAGATCCAAGTGGTCCAATTTTCCCTTGATTGGCTCTGATCAGTGATCAAAGTGTCAATACTGAAACATTGGCCTTAGTTTATCTATTCATTGAATCCATCAAAACGTAAAGCTGGCTTCTTCAGGTCATGACCTCCAACGTGCACTGAAGCAGCTGAGATGAGAGTCAGCTCCTCTGTGGCCTTGGTCCTTAACCGGAAAATGATAAACTGCCCCGTCTGGGTTGGGTCCAGTCTCTGCCTCTATTGGAGGAGTTCAGGTATCTTGGTGTCTTGTTCAGGAGGGATGATTGGATGGAACGGGAGACGGATGGACGGATTGGGGCTTCGTCTACAGTAATGTGGGTTCTGCTCTGGTTTGTTGTGGTGAAGAAAGTGCTGAGCCAAAAAACAAAGCTGTCGATTTATCAGGCTGTCTACGTTCCAGCCCTCACCTATGGTTATAAGATATGGCTCATGACTGAAACAACGAGATCCTGAACACAAGTGGCCAAGATGAGCTTTCTCCAGTGGGTGGCTGGACTTTGTTTTTGATCTGGTCTAGAAAAATTAAAAGTGGTCAAAATGGGAATCTGCAGGTGAGACCTATAAGGAAGCTGGAAATGGGTATTAGTCAGGAGAAAACCTAATTGCTGCATCTCTAGAACTGAAGTGTCTGTGTTGACATGTTGCTCTCCCATCTGAGTAAAGTGTTGTTTATTTGAATGTTTATTTGTTCAGGACACAAGATTTGTTTGTGGAAGATGACCAGGAGAATCTATCAGCTGAACTCACTCTACATTCTGACCCCCTGACCCCCGACAGGCTGCCATGTACCACTGCTAATGCTGTGGGGGTGCACAGGGACTCCCAGCCAGGTGAGGGGAAAACAGCCATCACAGAGCAAAGTGTAACTTCATGAATTACTAAACTCCATTTGAGACTTTGGGCTTCAGTCATGTAAAGCTTCCTGTTGTAAACATAAATCCAGCCCTTTTCAGATCATACCTTCACAGTAAACACAAGACCACAAACCAGCCTTTAAAAACTAAAACCATCTCATCTCAGTTCAGTTTTAGTTTGCTTCATTTACGCTGATCTAAAGTGTGGGGTTTTTTTTTTTCCAAGCAAACAGTATTTTTCTGTCTCAGACTCGGTGAGGAGCAGTGGAAAGGTCCCAGAGGAGGCTGTTGTTGATGAAGAGGCCATCCTAAGTCTTCTGGAAAGCAGTCAGACTTTTCTCCCACTCTCGCAGACGTCCAACCGTTCACTCCTGTTAGGTATGGCATCTAACCTATTACTCAAGGCTTGCAAGCTGATCTTTCTGTCAAAGTCCGCTGGTTTTATCATTTGATAATAAACATCTCTTTATAGATTCCTTCTGGTTTGAATGTTCTCTGCAGATTTTAGAGGTTGTGCTGTGATGTAGTAACAGGTTCATGGTTCTTCAGCATTAACCCAGCTTGTCTGTTGGCATTGCTCGGGGACTAACACACCACCAGTCTAGTTAAATATTGCTTTAACTCTGTTCTGCTTCTATGGCTGGTTTTGATGTTTGCAGTTTAACTTGAATATTCGTCATCTTACTGTGACATGAAAATCCGTCCCTAACCATTTTTTAAATGGTAATTCAGATATTGGACCTTTTTAAAATGAAGGTAGAATCCAATATCATTTCATGCATTGCTATTATATTACATGACTGCATCTTTTACTTTTAATTTGATCCCACAATGATGAAAAGGAAGACTTAAAGGCATCCTACTGTTGTTAAGGAGTTAGACTTAATCCCTATATTGTTCAAAAACAAATCCAAATACATTTTTAACCTCCTTAAGAAAGCATGTATGAAATCTAGCTCTGAAGTCATCTGGGAAATGGTTTATTCCTTGCTCAGTCCCATGACTTTCATCATTGAAAACTCACATTTTTGTTTTCGGTTTGAGTGCCGTACTCTGCGCTGCAACAACAGACATACAGGGCCTTTCAAAAGTTTTCATACCGTGTGAACTTTTATTACATTTAATCACATTACAGCACAAACGTTTAATATATTTTATTAGGATTTTATGGGCTAGACTAAGAAAAAGTGGTACATAATTTTGAAGTGCCTGTAAACTGATGTATGATTTTCTAAAATTCTGATAGCAGTCCAGCTGTTCAGTGATTTGTTAGAGAACATTAGTGAACAACCAGCATCATGAAGACCAAGTACAGGTCAGGTTATTTATATAGCATCAGTTCACAACACATGTCGTCTCAATACACTTTAAAAGAAAAAAAAGTTAATTCAGTTCAATTCCAAGCCAGTTATAGCCATTCTAAATTGATCCTAGTTATCAAACACTGCAGTCATGTCCAGTTTATTATTCAAATTGGTTAAAGAGTTTTTTTTATCAGTAGAAAACAGGGTTATGTGCTAAAACAATCTCTTAAGGTTTGAACACTTTACAGAACTCTGTTCACTCCTGTACATCATTCTTAACACCCCATCCCCACACAGAAACACTGTGGTGGCAGCATCATTATGCTGGAATGCTTTTCATGCTTTTCATCAGCATGGATGGGGAAATGTAGTTGATGAGATGAAAACCAGGGTAAACCTGGAAGAAAACCTGTTAGATGCTGAAAAAAAGTTGATACTGAGGCAGAGGTTTGTATGTTGTTTAGGACAACAACCCTAAACATACAGCCAGAATTACAGTGGAAAGGTTGAGATCAAAGCAGATTTATGTGATAGAACCAAAATCCAGACATAAATCCAGTCCAGAGCTATTGTGCAAAGAAGGATGAGGGGGGGGGAACTGTCTCCAGAAACAGCCTCCAGATGTGCTAAGATGGTAGAAACATTCACCTTAGGACTTGAGCTGTGATTGCAGAGAAAGGTGCTTTTACAAAGTATTACCATAGGGAGGCTGTGATCAGCCTCCCTATGGTAATACTTTTGGTAATACAAAATCTAACACCACATTTGTTAGATTTTGTAAAATATGTTCAAAAACACATCCTGTTTTCCTTCCACTTCACAATATTGTGTTATTTTTGTGAAGTAACACAATATTGTGTTACTTCACATTAAATCCAATGCATAGTGAAAAAACATTAGATCATGATTTATTTAGCTGGTCACCCTGTTGTAAAACCAGTTAAACATGCTCTGGGGGCTACAAAAACTTACAGGAGCTAAACACACCGTATTACTGACCAGTATAAAAGTATTTAATCCACTAATTATATAATTTATTGTAGGCTTTCTGTAAGTTTTAGAAAAAGCTAAAAGAATGATTGATTGCTTTATAAACATTGTTGTAGAATTGCTCTGTGATGTAGCTCAGTCAAACATCTGCTGGTCTATAGTAAATGCTTAAAGAGCCATGGAGTTAACTGATGAGGAGAATTTGTTGCAATTTTGATCAAATTTGTTCAATGTGACCTTGTAGCATAATGCCAAATAAAATGTTGTTCAATGTCTGAAGACTGTCTTCTCGTCTCTGCAGAAAACAGTCAAGATCATGCCCTCATTGATTTGCTGGCAGGCCTGGAAGATGATGGTTTCCACAGGACTCCACTCAGACACCACTCTCAGTCTCAGTCACTTCCTGGTGCATCGACCTACCACTGTAATAGTGATGAGGAAGAAGCTGAACCAGAGCTAGAAAAAGAAGAGGCAGAGCTCAGTATGATAATGTCACAGCGGTGGGACACCGAACACCCTGAGAGAACAGACCCATCCAGGCAAGTCCCCCCCACCCCCCATGCTTTTATTAGTTGCACTGCAGTTAAAGTCAGGTCTAAGCTGTTGTGGCCATCTCCACAGGCCTGGAGTCAGGGAGGCAGAGGACGGCTTCAGTGATGAGCAGCAGGAGTCCTCTGACGAAGACATGGAGTGGAGTGGGAATCACTCTCTGTTTGCCAATCTGTCCATCCCACAGCTGGATGGAGCAGCAGATGAAAGCAGTGGTGAGACACTTTCTGCTTAAGTATCCTCAGCACTGAGATGGACTATGTGAACCAAAAGTATTTGTTTCTCCCTCTAAATCATTGGACCCAGGTGTTCTAATCACTTCCACATCCACAGGTGTCTAAAACCCAGCAGCTATGCATGCAGACTGCTTCTGCAGACGTTTGTGAAAGGGTTGGTTGCTCTCAGGAAATCAGTGAATTCAAACAGAACATTTACAAAAAATCCAATTGATACATTTCCTTTATACAAAAAGTTCATGGTAAACTGTTAGTGGCGTTATAATAAAGTGGAAGCAAGAGGGAACAAAAGCAATTTAGCCTCAAGGTGGTGGCCTATGTAAAATTTCGGGGTGCACGATAAATCGACCCCGATTTCCTTAATTTTGGGAGATCGGTGATTTCCTGATAGTTGCTTGACAAACCAATCTTATCCACTGATATCATCTACCTCTGCAAAACCCTATGGACTAGGAACTTGTCTGTATCGATTCATGACCTTAAACTGATACTGGTTCTCAACCACATTGTTCGTCAACCGGGAGGGATAAACAACAAGTGAACTTCAGGAGAGCGTCGATGGACTTACATCCATCACACCCAGTTTTCATCATTTAGTGGGGGAACTGAAGTGTTTTTTGATCCTATTATGACCCTAATAAGAGTAGACAAAGCATTTCTGAGGTCAGTTTCTGTGTTTTGTCTTTAGCTGAACACTGTCGCCATTGTACCTGCATTTGCCATTCTTAATTGGCATATATTGACAAATGTTGGTGTCTTCTTCTATGGTGAGAAACTATGGGTCTCAACCCTCATTGTGGGATATTATTGCCACCTACTCCAAGGGGTGGAAATAGAAGAGACTGCTGATTTTTACTTACTTTTTCTTTTTATCAAAGGCCTACCATTTTAGAGAGAATGCAATAGAAGACCTTTAAAAGGAATTAGATTGGACACTGTGAGCCAGACATTCTCATCCAACATCAGTGTCTGACCTTACAAATGCACTTCTTAAAGCATGGCCACAAATTCCCAATAACACATCATTCCTAAACCCTGTGGGATGCCTTCCCAGAGGAACTGAATCTGTTGTAGCTGCAAAGAGGGGAGAGGGGAGGGGGGCAACGTTATATTAACCTCTATAGATTAATAATGAAATGTCACTTGAGTTCATCTGTGTGAAGGCAGATGAGCAAATGGTTTTGGCAATATGGTTGTATATGGATACGTTTTCATTACCGGCATGTTTCAGTAGCTGCTGATTCATTTTCCATCATTTCTGCTTTACTGCCCCACTTTACTCTTGTTGTGCTGTTCAGCTTAGATCCTCCATATTCTGTAACCTTTGAATGACATACCCTTTCTTTTCTCTTCTATATTCCCAGATTCTTCCCTAACAGACAGTGGCTCCATGTCTCAGTCTTCACTTACAGTTACAGAAAAGTTGTTGGGGAAAACAAATCCTTGCACCGGAGAGACTGTCCACCTGGAGCCGCCTTCATCGGCTAAGATCCTGCTGTGCAAGCATCCTGAGCACAGGCCAGTCCGTGGGCTGGACACGGAGGAACAACTTGAAAACCCCTTTCAGTTAAAAAGCAGCCAGGATGGCACTAGTGAATGTTCAGCAGGGTTCAGGGTTAATAAAGAAATTCCATACATCTTGCCGGTAAAGCACCCAATTCCTCGCAAAATAGCCAGTCACTCTGAGGTGTCTACTGTTTGCATGGACAAGGAGGACATCCGACCCTTGCACGCATATAACAAGAAAAGCTCCAAACCTGTGGAGAAGGCTGATCTCGAAGGGTTCACTTTTAGTAGTGGAAAGGTGTCAAAGAACAGGAAAAGGTACAGCAGCCTAGAGACTGTAGAAGCTAACCGCTTGTCCATTTTCCAGAACCACAGCACCATCTCCCTTTGTTACTCTGACCTCAGAGCCTGCTCTGCTAAGACAGAGCTGGAGCTAAGCACTAAGGAGAGAAAAAGCCCAGTCCTGAGGAGTATCACCTCAACCCCATCTCTGAAGATGGACAGCGAGTTCATTGATCACAGAGAGGAAGAAATGACCCAGGAAAGCGAGGAAGGAGATGTTGGGGAACTCAAAATCAGGTATGAAGACTACCAGGAAAATAAAACTGAGAGGACTATTGTGGCTCAGCAGGAGGCACATTATAAGTTCTTCCCCAGTGTTATTCTCTCCAACTGTCTCAGTAGAAAGAAAACTGCAAATAAAAAGCCAGCTGATACCTGCAGTAAGCCAGAGCTGTCTCCGACTTGCAAGTTGAAGCTAAAACTTCCTAAAAAACGGTTAGGAATGGCAGGACACAGGAACAAAGCAGCAGTAGGTCAAAGCCCAACCTCCGACAGTCCGGTTAGCGCTGGCCTCTCTTCAGAAACACCTGCTTGTAACCAGACTGCAGACACAGAAGAGCCAGTTTCAGAGGATCAACCAAAACCACAGACTGAGGCAAATGAAGATGAGCCAAATGAAGAAGATGAGCCAGTCTCAAACAAAGAGTTGGACTGTGAGGAAAAGACCGTCAATGAGCAGATAGAACCCATCTCAGAGGCTGCTGTCTTCAACTCCACCATCACTTCCTCTCTTTGTGAAGAAACCAAAGATGCAGCAGAGGAGAGGCTGAGCCTTGATCCAGATATATCTGTGAAAGTTAGCTGCTCTAAACCATCAGCGCTGCCGGGAAGCAAATACACACTGAGGGCTAAACGGAAACAGAACTTTGACGGTAATGACGAAGAGCATCCAGGTTCCACTCGTTCTAAAAACCCCAGCAAGATTCCAAGGGGCCAAGAGACCAAATACCAGAAAAGACGCAAGAAGGAACCTCCCGTAATTATCAAGTATATTATAATCAACAGGTTCAAAGGACAGAAAAACATGTTGGTGAAGATGTCCAAAGTGAATGTGGAGGAACAGCTGGTTGTGTTGACTCCAGATAAAGTGGAGCACTACAGTAAACTGGCTCCTCTCAAGAATTTCTGGCCTAAAGTGCCAGAGTCCACCGCTGTCAGGTTTCCCATCAAAGAGGCCAAAGCCAAAAAATCACCCAAACGAAAAGCTAAGGTCAACAGTACAAGTAAGAAAATGATCAACAGCTCTCCCAAAAAGCCTCTAGTCAGACGAGGTGAAAGGATGAAAAGGACTGCAGGCTGTCAGAGACGCCCAGTTCTGCCCTCTCTGCCCCCCCCTCGGCCATGTTATTGTGAGCTAGCAGATGACCTGGAGAAAGAGTATGCTGATGTCATGGTAGAGCTGGGCTATCTGTCTGATAGATCCCCAAGCCCCACAGAATCAACACCCCCACGGTGTTGGTCCCCAAGTGACCCTTTCCTGAACAGCTCAGATCAGCTGATGAATCCACTCAGTGACCCTTGTCTTAGTTCTGCATCTCAGAATCTACGCGCAAAGTCTGTGACTAGAAGAGCCCAAAGGAAAAGTCAAACAGCCAAACCTAAGAAGTCTATAGAGTCTAAAAGAAAAGGAAGTATGTTTGCTGCTAGACCCTCAGAGGCACAAGAGCCTAACCAGGGGAAATCAAGGAAAGGTATTGCTGTTGTTCCAAGGCACAGAAAGAAAGCTAAAGATGCAACTGAAAGTCCTGCAACATCTCCACAACCCAGAAAGTCCCGCAAAAAGAAAACCGACAAACGTAAAAGTGGCGATTTATGCAAGGAACGCTCCCAGCGCTTATTTTCTGATGATGGCTCGGCTCTATCACAGGGTTCATCTCAAGAACTTCTTCCCTTTCAGCAGCCATTAGGCACCGATGGCACCAGTCAGAGCAGGTTCTCCTCTTCAGCAGCATCAATGCCCGTTTCGGCCCGGTTCATTGAACCAAAGGCTGAGGACTGTGAGACCTCCATCATGGAAGTTAACCAAAACATGTTGGCACCTGTTGAGATGAAGCAGCAGGGTTGTCAGACCACTGTGGTAAAAGCAGAATCTTGTCCTGAAGATTGCACTTCTCCTCAGCCTCCTGCAGCTGTTCAGCCCTTGCTGGAAACCTCTAATGATGCCCAGAAAGACACAGGTTCTCCCCCCTCTGCTCCTAGAAATTGGGAGATCCCACCCCTCACTGAGGCCTCATCTGGCCTGGCTGTCCTTAAGCAGCTCCTCCAGAAGAGGCAGCAGGGACAGGCCCTTCCTCTACAGGTGGTCGGGACAGACAGACATGCTACTGCCATCGCTCAGGCTGCAGTGCTCCTAAGCCCCTCAGCTAAACATGCTAAATCCATAAGAACCTCTTCCACTGCTCCTCGGAAACCCCGACTGCCAAAGTCTACTGCTCCTAGGGAGAAGAAGCCCAGAAACAGGAAAAGCAGGACGAGCAGTACTAAGTCGACGCTATCAGAGAACCAGGATGGCAGTGTGTCTGATGACTGCCTTCCCTTCTCCTCTGCCCCCAGCCTTGCAAGCTGCAACTTCATAGAGGACAGCTTGTCCCCAGAGCTCCCTCAGGCCTACACCTTCGATATAAACACTGTTCATCAGGCAGAGTTCTCCAGTCCGTACAGCAGCAATCAGTTTGTTTTGACTGATAAAAACTTACCTGTCAAGTTCCTCAGTGATATCTGTCAGGAAACTCCCTCTGTTCAGACACAGGGCCCAGAAGGTCCTCATCAGGGCCAAACCCAGAGAGACTCTGACACGGGCAAAGCCAGGCCTGCCAGCCCTGAACTCTTTGACAGATCTGGGAATGGAGAGCCCATAACAAACCTCACACTGCTGGATTCTGAGAAGCAAAGACCAGAAAGACAGAAAGAGTGGGACCTGTCTTTCTGTAGATCCCATATCCTCAGCCCTTTCCAAGACTTTCACTGTGAGAGAAAAGAGTTTCTCTTTTCAGCCTTCGATCCTGTTATTCCTCTGTCTTTAAGCTCAGTGTCGTTCGTTGACCAGGAGGGCTCACCGACAAGTGAACTTCATGAGAGCATTGATGGACTTACATCCAGCACACCCAGTAGCTCTCCTCACTCCATCAGTTCTCTGTCACATGTGAGAGCAAGCCAGCTTCAGCGGGGAGCTGGAGGTGGAGCCCATGTCCTCAAGCCCCTCATGTCCCCTCCAAGTCGGGAGGAGATCCTCGGCACGCTGATGGACTTGGAGATGTCAGAAGCCACTTTCCAGGAGCCCTTCTGCAGTGATCCCTCAGACATCCCAAGAAAGCCAATGTAAGCTCACACTCTCTCTGCCTGCAGCACTGCCACCTCTAGTACCAGGGTGTAATTTCAAGCTTAGAGTTTGGGTTTACAAAGATATATTGCAGGTCTTCTAGTAAAATATTTTTTTCTCTAGACTTTATTCTCTATCCTGTTGTCTAAAAGTTGCCCTTGCGTTTTTGTCCTTTTCTTTCTTGCCCTTCCTTTTGTCCATCTTTCTTTGTGCTGTTCCTTCTTCCATTCCTTTTATACATCTTTTTTTGTTTTTTCCTCCTCTCATTTCTTCCTTCCTTCCTTCCTTCCAGTTTTTGCCATACACATATCTGTCATACAATCATAGTGAATATGTGTATTATCTGTTTTAAAATAAGCAAAAGTTGTGTAAGAACCTTTGGCTATAAATCCTAATGTTTGGTAGTTGGAAGCTCTTTTGGAGATGTTTGAGATTTATGTAAAAAGCAGAAAAATGGTTGTATTATAATGTAATAACAGTTTTATCAATATGTACTTTATTCCCATCAAGGTGTTTAGAGGGTCCAAACTGCTTCACTAGGGTATAAAAGACATGTAAGCATAAAAGAAATTGAATTTCATTAAAAAAAAATATCATTAAAAACAGCAGTTCTAAAATCATCACCCAATCAAAAAAGTTTTTTTTTTTTAAAATGCATACATATTTCTGAGGCTCATAAGAGTTTTATTAAATCACTGTACATGAAATCACTTCATTTTTTTCTTTAAGGATGATTGTCATAACACTCATTTAGTTTTCCACCTCTCCATATGTGTCTGTGTATCAGAATCAACATAAATATTAAATATAATAATTTTTTAACTGTAAGAATCAGTTTTGTAATATTTCAGCAGCAGCTGGAATAATTTTTGTTACACATTCTTGTTGGAAATCTTTTTGTTAATGAGAATTTGAATCAGGTTTATCTACTTTGGACACAAATGCACATAATAAATGATATCTAATTAAAAGATGCTTTATTTGTACA
Organism: Anableps anableps; assembly: GCA_014839685.1. Taxonomy (NCBI): domain Eukaryota; kingdom Metazoa; phylum Chordata; class Actinopteri; order Cyprinodontiformes; family Anablepidae; genus Anableps; species Anableps anableps. The sequence continues at coordinate 3,468,922 of CM026086.1, forward strand.
CATTAGTAAACGTGTTGTAGTTCCTCTGTCCTGGAACTGTCATTGCTTCCTGTTGTCTGGTTTATTCTCCTACTTTGCTGATATCTTTCCAGGGAGGTTGGAGGCCGTAAGCTCACAGTTGGAACCAGATTAGTGAAAGAGCTTGAAGAGTTTGGAGGAGACCTGTCTTTGGAGGGCCTCCATTTCTGGAAGACCGTCTTCTCCGTCATGACACACCCCACTGCCACCATCACCTCATCTCAGGGAGTAGAGGCCTCAGAGACAAAAGAAAAAAAGTCTGGGGTTTCCGCATCCTCAGCCACCGACAAGAAGGTCATCCTCCTGCCCTGCAGAAACCCACCAAGCCGTGAACGTGTGCAGCTGTGGCTGGAAGCCAGGAAACAATATGACAGCTTACAGAAAGAGAGGAGAGAGACGGGGAAGGAGAGGGATGAGGCTGACGTGGAGCAGGAGAACCCTGAGAGAACTGAGCTGCCAGTTGTTTCCAGCTGCCCCTCAGCTAACGTTGGACATTGTGGGAACATTTCCAGCATGAGAACTCGAAGGAGAAAGAACCTCAGCCTCTCTCTAGCCATATCTCCTCTGGTGAATACAGGCCCTCAGTCCAAAACCACAGCAGTGAGTCCAGTTTCAGATGAGAGCAGCGTGAGTCCTGAGTCTGAGGACGATTCTTCTAAAACAACTTCTCCAGAATCCCCTGAACTGCCTCCGTGGCAGGAATCTCATCAGCTGAGCCCAGCAGCACCTGACCCTCTCAGCAACAAGAAGCCATCTGAAAACTCACCAGAGCCACTGTCACCCAGGCTCTCTAGTTCACAGGAGAGGCTTGGAGGGGACAAGTCTCCATCTCCTTTCCATGGCATCGACAGGGATGGTGGTAGCAACGGCCCACACCTCCTACACAGCACCCCTTTCCTAAGGAAAAGGCGGAGGAGCACGGAAGATCTGGATCCAGTGTGCAGCACACCCATAACTGACAGTAAGTTTCATTCTGTCTCTAATATGTTTCATTAAAGAGTGATCATATTAAGCTACCGTTCCCAGCTATGATATCCGAACATACAGATGTAGCATTATTAGCTTCTTTCTGACTGAAAACAGTAGAAATGTAGAAGTTCTCGTGAAATTAGCTTTAAGAAAAGAAGCTAAAGCTCTTTTTTTCCCGAAGGGTTAGGAGGTGAGCTGTATTAATATATTATGAATGCCACAATAACTAATGCCAAGTCTAGTTTGAAGAGTTCTCATCTGTTATATTTGGTATCACGCACAGCTGCACAGTGTCAGTGTGTGCAGCTGCTGGATGCATTATTTTGTATGTTTTAATAAGTCAGGTACTATGCATTAAAACTCTGCTTGTCAATAATATGTAACAACTTGGGGGTCACAAAACAATTAGGAAAACAGAATCATGAAGAAATCAGTAACATCATTCCAATATTACACACAACATCACAGTTTCATGTTTTCCTAACATCACTGAGCTCTAATATCAGTTTATTATAGTTAATCAGCATAAACAGTAAAATACATACTGTTATATTTTGCTTAATGTCATTTTCAGCTTTTAGAAAATCCCCTTTAAAGTGACTGTGATAGTTTTGTTGAAATAACAAAAATAATGTGTTAATCCCAAAGGGATTTATACATTAGATGATATTCAATCACATAAACACAGACTTATCTGGTCTTATGTTTTTGTTCTTTAATAAGCATTTAAAAAAACTGTTTCTCTCAGCACATGTGAGCATATTAAGTTTGTTTACATATTGGGAAACAGTGAGAACTGATGATGATCTATCAGCAGGACAAGTTAGGTTTTTGTCCCTTTGAACATAAATATTTGTGCATCAGGCTGTATCTGACCCAGCTGTGAACAGTGGTTTCAACATTCCTTGGAAGTGAGGTTGTGTCCTGATCTTTCCCTGCTGCAGAGGATCCTGTTTCTCCGAGACTCCAACAGAGAAGAAGCCAGGCCGATCCTTTAAGGAGAGTATTGCTGACCACACAAATGAAGGTGAGAGCATATCTCTGTGAGACTTCCAGTTTATAGTGTCTCAGTTCATAGCACAGTGTATGTATGACACTGCATTCTCATCCCTTACTTTGTTATTGGAGACAACGCTTTTCTTTTTGTGTGATGGATCTGTGCTGTCTGGGTCATCGCGGTGCTTTTTGTGCTCCCTCTTTTCTCCACAGAACCAGTTTGCTGCTATAAATGTGCCAAAGAAGGAACAGTCTCAGATTGAAGGGCCCAGTATAGCCAACTCATATGGCTTCAAAGTCAGCATGCAGAATCTGCAGGATGCCAAAGCTCTGCATGAGGTGAGCTGCTCTTCAGGACATGTTCAGACCCACAGCTTCTGTGATCCGGTCCAGGTCAATGCCTTGCTCCTTCCCTACTGGGTTAAAATAGTACATGTGTGGCACATTTTAATTAAGCAATACATACATAAATTAAAATGTTTGTTTTATTTACATCAGTCAAAAGAGAAGTCGTCTTGATGCACTTCATTAGACAAATGGGCCAAAGTGATATCCTATTTTGTAGCATCCAACTTATTTCAAATTTGTTTAAAATGAATTCAGTCCAATCAAATGATCAAATTCAGAACCACCTCCATGCAGTCCAGTTCAATATTCGTTAATACACTGCACGCTCAACTTCAGTTGATCATGACATGTTAATTATTAAACAGTCATCTAGGGACGCCTAGCTGATTGCTAGTCTATGATGTTGCAGCAACTACTCATTCAGAGGAGGAATGTGGCAACGGTGGAGAGGAACCACTGCACACCTCCAACTAAACCGTAGGACTCAGAATCAGTATCATTTTGATGTGGTAAAAAGCACACTGCAGCATTGAGCCAGGAGTACTTTCTATAGAAGAGAGAAGCATGGGAAGTAAACATGGTTAACGACAGCACTGGTTGTAAACAATGTACTAAAACTAGGGATATTTAGTGGTTTTCTTGAAAATCACTTTGTAGTCTCTGACTAAAAAGTTGATTTATTCTTCTTTAGCTTCAGACTTCTGTGAGTTTTTGTAAGTTTCATATTTAGTTCACAGTACAGTTTGTTTTGACTTTTCAGGTCCAGTACCTAACGTTAATGGGAATGGAGCTCCATGCAAGAAGCCGTCGGGACCTGGAACCCGACCCAGAGTTTGACCCAATATGTGCCTTATTCTACTGCTTCAGTTCTGATGTAGACAGCACTCAGTTGACAGGTGCCATCATGGTGGACAAAGACCATCAAAGTTGTGGTCAAGGTAAAGTCCTACCTTCATGTTGGCATGGATTTCACTTTGCTTCCCTGATTCCCAGTCGGGGGAAGTCTGTCAGTCTGCACTAGTTGTGTTCAGTCAGCAGGCGAGTCAGTACAACAATGTGGTAGTGTGTGAGGGGAACCGACCTGAACTCAGTTGGACAATTGTGTTTGAATTTTTTTGAGGCAAACCGCAGTTGAGTCATGTGAGCTGATCACTAACCCAACACCCAGTATAAAAAAAGAAGACTGGAACACATCAGTTGCTAGGCGACTTTTTTTTTTTGTTTGTGTTTAATTGTAACCATACAGCATTATGAACCATAACCTAATTATGATCATGTAGTGAAAAAAAACAAACAAACAGAAAACCAGCAGAAAGACTCTTGAATATTAAAAACTGAAACACAGTGAATAATAAAGGGCCTTTTTGAAATAATTCAAATATGTTGAACATGAATAGTCATGGGACTGAAATTAACAAATTGATATTTCTGAATGAAAAAGTTTCCACATAGAATCAAACATTCTTAATTTTAATTTATGTTACCTGGCCCAAACGTGATATTGTTGTTTACTGAGATAGTAATAATAACATTTAGCGATTATAGACAACATTGACAGTCATTCCAAAAGCCACAAAAAAGCCTCATATACTTGCTCCAAACTCTCAACATGAGTGTAACAAAGAACACAGTCAACAATATCCAAATCATTTTCACTTGTGGGTCAAATTTAGGACTTCATTCATTTTATGGTGGAGTGGAACAGAAATATTGCCTGAGAATATCTTCTATTACTGCCCCCTACTGGTAAGTTTGTTCCTTCAAACTGTTGTCCTTGCAATGGTTTCCATGAAACCTTGATGCACTCTGTTTGCTTTAGTCGGTCTACTGAACCCTGTAGTGTGTGTGGTCCAGCAGCAGGTCCAGTTGTTCAGGCTGTTGGTGTGAACACCAGGTCTTCTGAGAATCAGTCCGAACTGTGAATTGTGTTGTGTTCCCAAGGTTATGCAGCACTGAAATGTTTCCATGACCTCTTTAAACTTAAGCTCCTACACTTAGTGAAACGATCGTTGCATTTGTGTTATGGCTGATGAACCTGTTTGAATCTTCTCTGCAGGCCGCAGATCCACAGCACCGCTGCTAGTCAGGTCAGGCGTCTCTGGGCTACAGGTTACCTATGCCAGTGAGGAGAAGATGCTGTTTCAGGAGCTCATCACTATCATGAGAAGGTGTGTTTATTCTTTCATTGTTCAGGGTTGAGACAGTTTGTGCTACAGTTCTAACAGAATCCCCCTTAGTAGTGAATCAGTCAGGCAGAGGAGGGGTTGTTGTGCATCCTTTCAAACAGTTTGCATGTTGTCTTTGCATGTCTTCCAGGTTTGATCCAGACATCCTGCTGGGCTACGAGGTGCAGATGCATTCATGGGGATACCTTCTTCAGCGTGCTGCAGCACTGGGAGTGGACCTTTGTCAGCAGCTGTCACGGATCCCAGGTACCTCCTGGAGTCACCACAGCAGAGGCTCATGCTTTGCTTTGTTGACCAGCTGGTCCAGTTAAACACATACCTGAACACTTTCAAACCAGTGTAGCTTTTATGATTTGAGCCTTTTTACAGTTTGGAGAAATTTATGTAATCTGCTCATCATTACAGGGAAACTTGCTTTCTAACATGTCCATTATTCTTTTTCTTCTCACCATTATATCACAACATGTCGTTAATTATCGACATCCCCTCCATTTATAAAGACTGTGCATTCAGGAACCTTTGTGCTCTAGAACGTCATTTTCTAGAACCTTTTCTTTAACTCTGACTATCAGTTGTGTGTCTTTCCACTGTGGGGTGCTGCTGATTATGTAAATTGTGTACCACTGAGTGGGGTCACTTGTTTTTGTTTTAATCTCAGTCATTTCTGCAGCTGCAGTGATCTGGGGAGATGGATTCCAGAGGGACATTAAAACCTGACCAACACAGCATAAATCTCAGATTGTTTCAGAGCACTTACAGTTCAAAACCTAAGTAAAGTCACTTTAAGCTGTATGGGAATGTGTGACAGTAATGGATTTTAAGTGAACTGTGGCGATCCTGACAACCTGTTCAGCAATATTGAAACTATAAGTGATTATTCTGTCACAGCAATTACAATTTCTAACGTATGTAAGTAACTCCAAATCCAATGAAAGGTGTAACTGTGACAAATTGTACATATATTTAGCTAGCTTCATGATCTATGTTTGAGGTATTTTACTTTCAAGGAGAGGAGAGATTTCTGGCTTGTCATAATGTGATGATTCCACTGTGGTCACACTCCTTTATTACTGCTGTAAACTTTAAAGTTACAGAGAAAGGAAATGTAAAGGAGTAGATTCAGCAGCTATGACCTCCATACCAGAGAAGTTTCAACACATTTTCTACACTGGTGATCTAAGTTCTCTGTAGTTCCTGTGCATGAAACAGCAGGGGGAAGAGAATGGCTCCAGAAGCCTACCTTAGTTCCTGGAAAAGATTCCTGCAGTGTGAATTTGAGTGAGTGTTCATTTGCAGTCAGGGTGTGTGGTTTACTTTTATGGTTTTGTTTTGAGAATGAGTTTTATGTGAGCCACCTCTCATTTTAGAAGAAATCCTAAAATCAATGTTAAGAAGTGTGTGAGAGAGGTTTCTGTTAGTGCTAACATGGGCTTCCCTGGGACTGAGCGTAGCGTGTGTGGACGGCGCCCCGTGTGTGTTGTGTGAATAGACGTGTGTCTCCCTGACAGCGGCTTTGTTTGTGTGCTCGAGCTGAGTGCAGAGCCTCAGGCGGCTGCCAGCCTCTCTAATTAGCTTTCTGTCTGTCTCTGTGTGTGTCCTCAGGTGACTCCAAGGAGAACCGCTTTGCCGCTGAGAGGGACGAGTACGGAGCAGACACCATGACTGAGATCAACATCGTCGGCCGCGTCACCCTCAACCTGTGGAGGGTGATGAAGAGTGAGGCAGGTTTCTCTGTTTGGGCTTTGGCGACCTCCATGTCTACATCCCTCTGCTCTTTCAGGCTAAGTTTTTGATGAAGAAGGCATTTATTGGTACAAAGAACACAATGAAAAACATGTTCTGATGAACTTTAGTTGACTGAATCAGGATCTGGAAAGTTTTCAAAAAGAAAGCATCTCAAAGTCATGTTAACTCTAACCTCAATTTACAATATTTGTCTATCGGGGTTTGTTGTAGACCAACGCAAATTAGTGCATAACTGTGAAGTAGAAAATAAATTCTATGTTTTTTTTTTTTTTTTATTCACAAAGATGGTGGCATGCATTTGTACTCATCAGGTTACAGACAACAGTTTACAGACAAGAATCTACATCAGATTGGATGGAGAGTCTCTGTAAGCAAACATTTCCAGGCCTTGCAGCAGATTCTAGATTGGAGTTAGGTGTGGACTTTGACTAGGCCGTTCTGATTCATGAATGTGTTTAGATCAGTCTTCCTTTTGCTGTGAGTTTGGGGTCATTGTCCTGCGTGAAGGTGAGCCTCTGCCCCAGTCTCAGGTCGTCTTCAGCCTCTTAACAGGGTTTCTATTAGCACTGTCCTGGATTTAGCTCCATCCACTCTGACCGGCTTCCTTGTCTCTTCTGGAAAAAACATCCCCACAACATGATGCTGCCACCACCATGTTTCCACCACTTTCTCGCAGTGGAGATTGCACGTTTTGAATGATGTGCAGTGTTAGTTTTCTGTCACACATTGCATCCAATTTTGGTTTCATCTGACTGAAGAACATTCCATGCTTGCTGTGTGCAACTCTTTTTAAATTAATAGCTGTGAAAACAAAACGAGTACCATGTATCCTTTTTCTTCTGCTTCATACTTGTTGGTTGATCACATGAAACCTCTTTAAAATACATTTACGTTTGTGGTTGTAACATGAGAAATGTGAGAAGGTTTAAGGGGTGTCAATGTTTTCACACAGCACTGGACCCTTTAAAATACTTAATACTGTATGTTGTTAAACTACAGGGAGGTCTGAGTAAAACTAATGTTCCCTCCATTAATGGTCTCATTCTGATTTTCTTGCTCCTCCAGGTGACGTTGAACAACTACAGCTTTGAGAACGTGGCCTTCCATGTGCTCCATCAGCGCTTCCCCCTCTACAGCCCCCGCACGCTGTCTGACTGGTTCGACCACATCACAGACTTACACAGGTCCAGCACAATCAAAAACACTCCATCAAGTCATGTTCAGTGGTCTATTCAGGAGTTAGGTCCTCCAGCTTGGTCTGTTTTCCAATTCTCTGCATTATCTAAGGGGTAGTCATGCATCGCTGGGTGAACAGAAGCAGTGAAGGTTTGACCTTAGCTGTTCTGAAGTAAAACAAGGCTGTGATCTCTGATCTGGATATTGCTGCAGGTGGAAGATGGTGGACCACTACGTGAGTCGTTTACACGGCACCATGCAGCTCCTGCAGCAGCAAGATGTCATCGGCAGAACCAGCGAGCTGGCTCGACTCTTTGGAATCCAGTTCCTCCATGTTTTGACTCGAGGATCCCAGGTACACACACACAGAGTCAGCAGGGTCCTGAAACCGTTCACAAACACACTACGTTGCATCTCTGTGCTGCAGTATTAGTTCTCAGGGAGGTACAGAGGCTCACAGCTTTCTACCACACTGATTAGCAGATGGGTTGGAAATGAAAAATTCCCAAAAGCAAGTATAAACAAGGCTGTTAAACATTTAGCTTAGCTAACTTTTTAATGCTGTCTTGTAAACACAGCAGCACTCAGAAAGCAGGATGTTTACTTTCTAGCCCTCTAAGAACTATACCTCTGATAAACTGTAAGCTATCCAACCATATTTAGTAAATCCCAGTCTTTTGGAGGTGATTTACTGAGTTTGAAGCAGAAATGCACCGATCACAGATGGATGGCCAATTTTTAATGTCCAGTTTCTCTAAAGCTTTGACCTGCCCATCTGGGTTACTAATATGTTTAAAACAAAGACTTGAAGTCAATTTCGACATCCCTCAGTATGAAATATGAAAGCGTCTTTCAGGTTTAGTTTTTGCTTCGTCTGACTTCCTTTTTCAACACCTCACTGATTCTGAAAATAGAACTTCAATTCTTTCTTTGGTAACAACTTCCACACTGAAGAGTGTTGTTATTATAACCCTTAGGTATCTTGCACCTATTGAAGAACGATCCTTGTTTCTTCACTTTCTGATCAACCAATCACCAATCAGGGCTTAAAATTGTCCTGTTCCAGTTACCGGTCGATGAGGAACAATATAATCTTAGTGTCCAGATTAAGTTGAACTTAAACTGAAAACCAGATCATAAAACTTAAATCAGCCATTTAGATTTTCTTAATGCAAAAAATATTTTTGTTTTTCTTGTTTCTTCACATATCGATGTCTCATCTGGTGCAGAAATCAAACTGATCAACTAAGTTTTTGGCCTACAATTTTCAGAATTTTTGACCCCTCTTTATTATGTATATGTTTATTTAATGAAAATGAGCCAATCTTGGCTTGATTTGTTCTAATTTGCAGATATGAAAATATTGAAAGGAAGTGATGCTTGATTAGCAGCTTTTTTACAAATTAACATTAACTTATTAAAATAAATAACATCAGTCTTTTTAAACCTGCATACCATTGTCTTTTTCTTCTGTCAGTATCGTGTTGAGTCCATGATGCTTCGTGTGGCCAAGCCCCTGAACTACATCCCTGTGACGCCCAGCGTGCAGCAGCGAGCCCAGCAGAGGGCGCCACAGTGCATCCCCTTGGTGATGGAGCCCGAGTCCCGCTTTTACAGCAACTCTGTGGTGGTGCTGGACTTCCAGTCACTGTACCCCTCCATCGTCATCGCATACAACTACTGCTTCTCCACGTGTCTCGGCCACGTGGACAGCCTGGGAACGTAAGGACATGGCCGACCCACACACCTACACCGGTCCAGAACCTGCTGAAGCCGCACGTCTGCTCCAGCACCACCTTCCTTCCCTCATTATTTTTTAATTAAACAGACTTACTGTTCACAGCTCACAGCAGCTTACACTCCAACTTACTCATTATTTTAGTTTTTCAGCTGGATAAATATTGTTGCATGGCAACAGCAGGAGCCATGAACACTTCTTCTTTCCAACATGAATATGTCTGCAACTGCAGGGGAATAATTATAATAATGATATAGTAGTAGCTGGCAGATATAAACAGATTTTATGCTCCATATTCACTGCAGAGGAGGAGATGGAAATCATCTCAAAGATTCAGGAGTTTTAAAAGTTCTTTATCTCCACGTCTTTATCTCTACATAGTCTAGATTAGCTTTTGAATTCTTTTTGAGCTATCTACTTATATGAATTAAAATAGTTACATTAACAGGAGTATAGATGAGGTCCTCCTTCTCTGACATGCTGCTGTGGTGTCTTTAGGATGTTCTTTCCTACCAAACCAACTGACGCACCAGATTTTATCGCTTATTTTCCAGCTCCAGTTCTATAAACCTCTGACCTGTTAGTTCTGTTTTTGCTTTTATTCGAGGATATTATGGAATTTTAAACTTTTAGTATTTTATATTGGAGATTAGTGCAGACAGTATTACCAGCTGTTAACAGTAGTGTTTGTGTGTGTGTTCTCCCTGGAGAATGTGTGTCTATATACTGTGAGACTCTCATAAGGATAATAAAGCAGAGCAGCTTTGCTGTAATACGTTTAGTCGTCTCATTAAATACTGTCTCAGAACTGGAACCCAGAGCTCTGGAACGGAGAGTCATGGAAGTGATCTATGCCTCCATTATGTTTTTCAGGCCTGATGAGTTTAAGTTTGGCTGCACCTCTCTGCGGGTTCCTCCTGAGCTCCTCTACCAGCTCCGTAATGACATCACTGTGTCCCCAAGTGGCATCGCCTTCATTAAGGTACGGCACCCTCCGAACCGCGGACTTGGTTCTAAAAACACGCCTCCTCAGCTGTTTCAGGGCCACTTATTCAGAAGTTTGTTTAGAAATGATCATTTTTCCAGTCTGAAGTTGCGTTTCAGACACCTTGTGTGTGTCTGTGTTCAGTCATCAGTTCGTAAAGGCGTTCTGCCCAGCATGCTGGAGGAGATCCTCAGCACCAGGATCATGGTGAAGCAGTCCATGAAAAAATACAAGCAGGACAAGGCCCTGATGAGGCTGCTGGATGCCCGGCAGCTTGGACTCAAGCTCATCGCCAACGTCACCTTCGGCTACACCTCTGCAAACTACTCTGGACGCATGCCCAGCGTGGAGGTGAGGTTATCACCAGGGTTTCCTATTAACTGTCTGCACCCTGAGAGGACAGGGAGTGCAGCTTTGATCTCAGCACACAGGGAGATTATGTATTTCTATTGTTTGCAGAATCCTGCAAAAGTATTATCCTTCTGCTTCACGTGTTGTCCTGTTACAGCCACAGACTTCATATTTAAATTTTATTTGACAGACCGACACAGAGTAGGTTTTACTTGTGCACTGGAGGGAAAAGGACCAAAATAAACCCTCTGGCCTCCATGCAAAACACATAATATGGTAGAAATACAAACTCTGTAAGTTGCCCCTTACCTACTATCTCCATGGTAAAACATGATGGTGCCAGCATCATGTTATGGGGATGCTTTTCTGCTGTATAAACAGGTAAGCTGGTCGGAGTTGATGGATGGAGTTAAATATACAGCAGCCTTTTAACATCTCACAGAACTCCGTTCAGTCCGTCACTGAACACAGAAAGAGGATGAAGCATTTAAAGAAACCTACCAAGACATGGATGTTCACCTGAACTGACAGGCTTGGAAGCTGGTCTCAGGTGATATTAAGTTGGGATGGAGCTAAATCCAGAACAATCCTGGAAGAAAAGCTCTTAGAGACTGCAGAGGACTTGAGTTGGGTTCACCTCCAGCACAGTGACATGCGGTCAGGATTCCAGGTGAGTAACTCGCTCACCTGGAATCCTGACAAGTAAAACAGGTACATGAGCAGTAAAATAGATCCTAAAAATGATGAGAGGAAATCAGTTTGTCCACTTGATTTTTCTATAAATCACCATTTTTATGGTCAAAATCACTGAATCAACATTGCCTGTTGAAATACATAGAAGAAGTCAGAGGTGAGGCAGCGCAATGCTGTGCCTCACCTTTGGGGGCTCTGTGTCACACATGGTGAATGAAGCAGGCGGTTGGCATATATTGTTTAATTACACATGTTGATGTTCCAGTCTATCTAATGAGTGGTGACATATGTCACTGAGTGACATATTTAGTCTTTCTGATTGGCCATAAATGTGCAGTGAAAATGAGCAGTGAAAATACGCAGGGCGAGGCTGAAAGTACCGTGCCTGACTGATAGAGGGCAGTGCTGAGCCCCATAGGCGGAACAGGCAACAGGTGCTCTTCTATGCAGTGAAAAGGCTGAAAAAAAATCAGAAAACTACAAAAAAAATACAGTCACAATAGAATCGTTCAAAGCCACTCTCCTGCTTGGTGATCACCACTAAAGCTGCCTGATTTTAAAAAATGAAAGGAAAATGAGAGACAAAGACATTTTTTACACAGAGTGACAGAGAGATTCATGGAGAAGGACATGGACTTCATATAAATATAAAGGTAAAATCATAAATGATTTTCAATTTTAATCAGAAAAGAGAGGGGTCAGTCAAAGAAAACATTCAAATTTAAAAAAAAAATCAGATTTGACCTTAAAGGTTATTTTATTTTTCCTGCTATCATATTATTGAATTGTATGGAATTGATTAAAGCATAATTAAAAGTTTTAATCAATTAAGGTCAAAATTAAAATATAAGCTTCTATATTGAATTTTGGATTTGTACATCTGACTGTGGGAGAGTCTGCAGCAAGAGAACGGCCCAAAACATGGAATGGTTTGTGTGAAACCATGTTTAAGCATTAGAATGGCCCAGTCAAAGCCCACACTTAAAATCAAGTAAAAATCAGTGGCAATAGTTGATCGCTGATGTTCACAGAAGCGCTCCATCTGTTCTGAGTGAGCTTGAGATATTTGACAGAGAAGGTAAACATTTCAGTCTCTAGATGTGTAAAGCTGGTCGAGACTTCAAGATGGAACTGCAGGTGAAGTGATTGACTCTGGGGGGCTGCATACCAACACTACACTGTACAAATGTTTGAATTTCCTTCCACTTCACAATGATGCACTACTTTGTGTTGGTCTCTCACATAAACAGAATGGTGGTGATGTGACAAAATAGAAACAAGTTTAAAGGGTGCAAATAGTTTTGTCAGGCACTGTAAATGTATTTCTATGAACCAAGATGATGACAGACAGTAGTCGGCCAGCATGTGTAAAACAGATGTCATCAAGGTCTGATAATTGTGCAGGTGGGAGACAGCATTGTCCACAAAGCCAGGGAGACTCTGGAAAGAGCCATCAAGCTGGTCAACGACACTAAGAAGTGGGGAGCTCGGGTTGTGTATGGAGACACAGACAGGTATGCTTCTCACTTTGAACAGATGGAGCCACGCCTGCAGGTCACACATCTAACACACACACTCCTGATAGCAGTCGACTTCCCCTCACTGTGGTGCCACGGTGTGTGAGTGGAATAAAAACAGGAGCTGAGTTCTTTTGAAAGCCGCCTCATTGATGCAGCATGCCTGACATGCAGCCAGTGTAGTTGTGAAGGAACAGTCTTCAGGCTGAGCTTGTATGTAAAATCACGAACATGTGAGAGCTGCATGAAGCCTCAGATTCCCTTTGATTTAACGCGCTAAGAGGCCACGTTACTAACAGGTCCAGCTCATTTCCAGTTCAGCTCTGTCTTTACTGGAAGAATCCGGCAGCAGAGCCAGGCTCAGCATGAGCAGCCATGCTTTTCCTCTACAGATCAAGTTTAGAGGAAGTCATTCTAAGCAGTTAGGAGCCTCTAGTGGACCGAGGTCAGGCAGAAGCTTCAGCTGCCGCTCAAAAGGCTTTCATTAGTTTCCTCTTATTAATTTCATTGAGACACATGGTAGGAAAATCGGCTTGGCTTTGATCACAGAGCTCTGACTCTTAGCTTGTCTGCTTCCTCTGAACAGTTCGAGGAAACCAGATGAATCTCCCTCTGGTTTATTTCAGTTTGTGTGGTTTGGAGGACCTACTTTTCCAGAATGCCTTCACACTGTCCTGGAAAACCACAGGGAAGGATGATGAAACAAAGCAGACACATTGAACTGACCCCACCTTCAGTCAAAGCTGGTTTACTCTGGAAGGATTGGAAGGAGAAAAGGTTAAAAGAAGTTAGACCTTACAGATCTTTGTTTCTTCTTCAGAGAGTGGTTCTTCTTCTGACTCATGTCCCCCAGTGTTTAAAGTCTCTCTTTATGCTCCAGCAACAGTTATATTTCCTTTCATATTTTCTGCAAGTGTTGCAATGAAATGACTCATTTGTTAGGTATCTTAATCTGTGTAACAGCAAAGTTAGAAACCTTTTTATCCTTATATGATTTAGTCCATCTGCCAGGACTGCAGAATTCATCTTGGATCAAGGAAAATAAAAAAGCTGTCTGCAGGTTCCCAGGGATCAGGCGGTGAAATGCTTGTTTCTGTCGTGTCGGCAGCATGTTTGTCCTGCTGAAAGGAGCCACCAAGGAGCAGGCCTTCAAGATCGGCCACGAGATCGCTGAGGCCGTGACTGCGACCAACCCCAAACCTGTCAAGCTCAAGTTTGAGAAGGTAAACCTCAGCTGCTTCAGAAACACAGAGACACAGGCAGCAGCTGGTCTGTGATGTCAGATCTGGATCTGTGTGCTTCAGCGGGAGCTTCACTGTGTGTGTGTGTGTGTGTGTGTGTGTGTGTGTTTCTGTGTGCCAGGTATATCTGCCCTGCGTACTGCAGACAAAGAAGCGCTACGTGGGCTACATGTACGAGAGTCTGGACCAAAAAGAGCCGGTGTTTGATGCCAAAGGGATAGAAACAGTGCGTCGTGATGGATGCCCCGCTGTTTCCAAGGTAACAGAAAAGCCATCGTCCCCCTGCTGTCACAGTGCTTTGGACCAATCGCAGCCATGCCAGAGTTGTTCCTGTTCTGGTTTCCCCAGATCTGCTTACATGAGTCCCTCAGGGAAATTTGGCAGGTTCTGTTCATGACCTGAAGACCACACTGACTACTAGTACTTCTCCCAATCAGACTTGTAGCTTCATTCCTGCTCTTCTATGTGTCCCAGATTCTGGAGCGCTCCATTAAGCTGTTGTTTGAGACACGAGACATCAGTCAGGTGAAGCAGTTTGTCCAGCGTCAGTGTGTGAAGGTTCTGGACGGCCGGGCTAGCATGCAGGATCTGACCTTTGCCAAGGAGTACCGAGGCAGCGGCTCATACCGGCCTGGAGCCTGCGTGCCTGCTCTGGAGCTCACCAGGTGTGTTTGTGTGAAACACAAAACACACACACACACACACACGTGTGCATTTGTGGTTTATGACACTGCTTTGCCTTTTGGGGTGTTTGTAGGGACACACCTTTCCCTTCAGGTGGTGAACACAAAACATGCCAAAACATGCACACACACCCTACAGTCTCAGATTGGATAGATATTGTAAATAACATATATATAATGGAAGCAATTACCTTTTCCATCTGTTTTAAAAAAAGTATTTTTATTAACCTATGGGGGAATTTTAGCCTGGTCATTGCCTTCCTACGCAATTCTGCTCAACTCTCGTCTCCTTTCACTGGGCTTTCTCTCACTGAGCTGGATTCCTCTGGTAGACTTTCAACCGGGCCGATCAGCGAACAGAAGGAGACGTTGTGAAGGATGACGTCGATTTTCTGCGCTGTTTCAGAATTGAAGTCAGCCTGTAGTTTTGCGATGGCGGCGGAGGAAGTGAAGGAAGCCGTTCAGTCCGTGTCGGCCCCGCTTCCAGACACTGAGTCAACATTAGCAGCCATCTTGTTCGGCCTGGCAGTGGGGGACGGTTGTTTACAGCTCAGCCGATTTCCAGTAAGCTTCATAACGTTGAACTGGCGCATTACATACGTCACGGACAAACGTTAGTGATTGGGTAACATTTAAATCCTCAATAGAGTCCACACCTCCAGGAAGCAACTGTTTCTCCATAGTCCAGACCCTCTGGACGAAGTAAAGCGTACAACAAGGGGCTGCTTTTTACCAGGCTTGGGGAAATGGGTTAAATATGTGAAGTCTCTGCTGCCAGACTTTGTAGAGGTCTTGTATTACTGAGCCTATTTGTGCGTTTTATTTTTTTGTTCTGTTTTGTATTCTCTCCCTCCATGTCCTTAATAACATACGTGTATATTCAGCAATGCACGTTTCTTTTGTTCTCTCCTAAACTGTTCTAAGTTGGTATATCCCTTGTTCATCTAAATGAGCTGCTTTTTAGGTTGTAACTCCTGTGTTTCTGACTGTAAAAATATAACACATTGATATTTCTAACTATATTAGGACTTTGACTTGACGTCCATTCAGTTAATAACTAACCCTTACCCTACCCTTAACCATTACCAGTATAACCTAATTCACACCATACACACTGAAATCCCAGCTGGTTGTATAGAAATGAGCAGCATGGTAAGAAAAGACATCCTGGTTTAAAGTACCTGAGTCTGTTGCTAGGCAACCCAGCTCATATTGGGTGAAAAAGATGAGATTTTAGAGACAGATGGGAGAAAATATGACATTCCTAAAGACTAGGAGAGTCAATCCTGTTTCTACGAGCAGTGAGACAGCAGACAGCCCAACCCATCAGGTTCTTGTGTTCTGTGGGTTTTCAGGCGTATGATGACGTATGATCGTCGGCTGGAGCCTCGCGTGGGCGAGAGAGTCCCCTATGTGATCGTGTATGGGATGCCTGGTGTGCCCCTCATCCAGCTGGTGCGGCGGCCCATGGAGGTGCTGCAGGACCCCAGTCTGCGCCTCAACGCCACTTACTACATCACCAAGCAGATCCTGCCGCCGCTGGGCCGCTTGTTCCAGCTGATTGGAGTGGACATCTTCAGCTGGTACCAGGAGCTCCCCAGGGTGAGCGGGTTGGAGTCAGTCAGTCACTTTACAGTTTAATTCAGTTCAGTTCAGTTTATTTCTATAACGCCAATTCACAACAAATGTCGTCCCGACACACTTTACAAAAAAAAAAAAAAAAAAAAAATTTAATCATACATACATTCCAATTGATCCGAGTTATCAAACAGTACAGTTTAGCCCACCTGGAAACATCCAGAATAAGGACACAACCTTACTGGGAGAAAAAGCCTTTCCAAATATGATCCAATTGTTGTCAGAGTAAAGCCAGACTGGTTTCAGACCTCAGTCAGAGATGGGGAGGACCAGCCTTTTCTGCTCCCTGCTGACAGTCCAATCAGACTCCAACTGAAATGCTGTGTTTTAAGTCAGTGCTGTTGTGTGACAGAGCACTACTGCCATCTGCTGGCAGATCTGCTGCTCAGCATCCTGAAAGGCAGCTCTGGTTTTTGACTTTTGGGTCTTGTAAGGAAAGATCTAGCCCAGTGTGACTGGAATGCAGCTCCTGTTTGCTCCGGACATGTTGGCTAGTGGATGACCTGAAGTTAAACCCAGAACTCTGTTTGTCTGTCATCCCTCATCAGATCCAGAAAGCTTCCTGCTCCTCTGGGGTGGGGGTGGAGGAGCCCACTGGGAGGAAGGGAACCATTTCCCAGTATTTCACCACGCTTCACTGCCCTGTGTGTGACGAGCTGACCCAGCTGGGGGTGTGCTCACGGTGCCGAGCCGACCCCCAGCGAGTGGCTGTGACCCTGCAGCAGGATATGAGGCAGTGGGAGAGCCAGCAGGAGCAGCTGCTCAAGGTGAGTCCACCTTGATGATGTCACTGCCATGAATGCACCACGTTCTGTTTAATACCTGCTGGCAGAACAAACATATCAGCACCAATCTGAAAACAGAACATCTGTTCAGTGGAGAAAAATCCTTGGTGGGAAATATTGGTTCTTCGAAAAACGGGTGCAAGTATTGGAACTCGCGACAACTCTTCAGAATAAATGTTTCCTAAAGTCATTTTTTATTTATCCTTGATGTTTTTAAGTTGAATAGAGATTTAAGGTCAGGGGTCTCCTGAACTTTCTGGAGACCCTGGAACTTTCAGATGTTTCAGCACACCGACATCAAATGGCTGAATTATGTATTAATGAGCCTTTGTTTTGATTCATGTATGATGGAACAGAGATGCATCTGAAAAGCTGCAGGACAGTGGCTCTCCAGGAATCCATGACTTTGTTTCTCTGGGGTGCAAATATGACTTGATCCAGAGACCCTTGTCTTTTAGCCACCTTGGCTGCTGTCGTGCAGTCAACAGGATGGGAAGGAAGGTCAAAACATTTCTGAAGCTCACTTCAGAAGAGAGGGGCATCTTGGGGTCACCATAGCAACCATTCAATGCTGTCCACATGCCAGAGTTGAGACTGAGGCCAGAAAAGTCCTTTCTGTTCTACCATCACAAACATAAACTCCACCGAAACTTAATTGGAACCATTTGCTTTGGTCAGAAGGACTAGGATGGAGCTTAGCAGCATCACTCCAGGTGGGTTTGATGTAAAACTAAGGATGGATATGTGGAAAAGCTGCCATCTATGATGCTGTAGGTCTGGGAGCCTTACCTTTGAAATAGTCAGTATTTCCAAACAATATATACATTTAAGTGTAAATCATTGTGACTTTCAGTTAACTGAAAATGGGTCATTATTGGGGTTTTTAAATGGGAAAATGGTATCAAACATATGACCAAATCAACACAGAACTAGTCCACCAAACCCAAAATCAGCCTTCCTCCACGGTGCTCCAGTCCCCAGACCTAAATCCTACAGAAAACCTGTGGGCCAAGCAGAGGAGAACAGAGAATCGGGAAGAACCAAGACTCTGATTGTGTAGAGATTGTAAAATGGTCAAAGATTCCTCTTTTCTGGCACACAGAATCATTTTATAGCTCAATCAAGTAACTATGTTACCTTCAGTTGTTACAAAAATGCTGTATATGTCAAATGTGACTTAAAAGAAATTTGACTTTGTAATTCAATGCCTTGAAATTGGGACCCCGTATCTTTAAGAAAGTCCTGCTCTTTGTGAAACTCCGCCTTCAGGAAGTCATCACAACAGCTAATCCTTTAACCATGTTTTTACCAGCGTTTTACTGAGAAATAGCTCCTGTAATGAGTTCAGTAGGTGCGCAGTTCCACCAGGTGTTTGCTAATTCCTGCTGGCTAGGCTGAGGGAGCTGAGTGGGGGAGTCGCAGGGGGAGGGCAGCTGTGAGGCGGAAGCTTAGAAGCTCTCAGGAGGAGCTACACCCCGAAGGCGGCGTTAGGTCCATCTGGGTGTTTATCACAGCTGAACGGCTGCCACAGGACATTAAAGGATTTCTCAAACATGCATGAAAGAATCAAGGCAACACTCCATGTATGTTTTTGATGAGGGAATAACATCGTAACATGATGTAAAGCTCAAAAAAGTTGATTTTACATAATACTGCCCCTTTAAAACCGCTTTTTTTTAAGCCTCACTGAATAAAGGCACTACTGTTAACAAACTCTGTTTTAAGGAATCTGCATTTATTATAGGAGGTTGTTATTTTTAGTCTAGAAGCCGAATAAGCAGTGAAATGGTCCTAATCCTTGTAAAATCACAATCAGATTTTAGCATTTTCTTTTATGAATTGTGGACTCTACAAATAAAACCAGAACTCTTTTAAATTCAGTAAATGTTTTGTTTTTAAATGTTTGTGTATATATATTTTTAAAAAACCTCCAGAAAGCATATTGAAATGTAAGTCTGGAACAGTGGGATTTTGGAGTAAATCATCTGTCACAGCCCTGTGTGGAAAATGACAAAGGGAGTAGTACATCGTATTGCCACCAGGGGGACGAATAATTGCAAAATCAGGGATTTTGTTAAAAACAAAACATGGGATTTTTTTTCTCACTGAATAAAAGTTAAAAAAAAAAAAAAAAAAAAAAAGATTTTTTCCTGATGTTTGTGTCAGATTCTTACTGTAATAAAAACTGAGTTTATTGCAAGGCTGTGCATCTTTACCATTGGCTAGCTCTGTATGAACGTTGTGACATCACATCTCAGTTTAGCCAATCAGGATGCAGTATGTAGCACAGAAACAAAGAAAAGTTACAAAGAAAAGTTTATAGTTTTTCAGTCTTACCAAGTCATTTTAGATCTAAATTGATGTTTCTGTCCAGTGACCTGGACTCAGCAGGGGAACATCTGGCTTCCAGCTGTTTAAATCATAGCAGGATGTGTTGCTTAGTCTCATTACTGATGAGCGTTTGTGTTCAGATCTGCAGGAACTGCAGCAGCTGTGCTGAACGCCAGGTTCCTTGTGTGTCCCTGGACTGTCCCATCCTCTACAAGCTGTCCCGGGTCAACAGGCAGCTCTCCAAGGCCCCCTACCTCCGACAGCTGCTGGAGCAGTTCTGATTGGCTCCTGAATGCTTGGAGCCCCCACTGATTTGGTGCTAACAGCTGACGCTTTACTTGGTTTGAACGGTGCTTTGATTCAACTCTCGGGTTTTGTTTTTTCATTCCTGTAATAACACTAACTTATTACAGTTAGTCAGTCATGCTTGTTTACTGCCAGCTCCATAAGCTGCTGAGTGAAGCTGGAGTCTGATTCCTCTACATGATGGCTGAGCTGCTGCAGCAGTTTGACATCAACGTCGTCCTTACATAGACTGTGGTATTTGGTAAATATTTCCTGTACAGATCTTTATTAACATGCAAACTGAAGCTTGAGCCATGAATGCAGTCAACTGTTTTTATGCATTCTGTTCAAAGGGTGCCATGTTTCCTCTGATTGTACTGATGTTGATTTAAGCAGATGTGTTGCATCAAACTTCAACGTGTGAGAACTGGAAATTCATTTCTTGTCAATCTGGGACTGTTGCAATACTATATTATAATTTGTCAAGAAGCGTCTATTTCTTTGTGCACATACGGTTTTATGTCCATGTCCAGTTTCCCATGCAGTCATACACAGGATCTGTTTGTAAAAATGTAAAAACTGAAGATATTGAAGGTGTTTTTGATTGTTTTTAATTGACATTGCTGTGGGTGGAGGTTTGAGATTGATATAATAAAAAAAACTCCATATTCATAAGCCGCTTTGTTCAATAATTCAGATTTAACTTCAGTAAGTGACTCACAGTGATGACAGACATAAACTTCAACACACTGCATCATAAATTCAAAACCAAAACTCTTCAAAGAAGTGCAACAAAAAGTTCTCCACTCTGACTCTCCACAGTCTGGCAGCTGATTGGCCAGATGATAAGGGGCGTGTCCTCAGGAAGGCACTGAACTGTCAGCTCTGGGACTCTGAGCTCCCTGTAGAGGGCGCCAGATCAGCAGCAGGTGTGTGTCTGTAGTACAGTTCATCACATCACCCCGAGTCATCCAGCAGGAGTGTAAACAACTGAAGCGGAGCTGCAGGCTTCAGTCTGCAGGAAATCCGAGCCTCCCACAGAAACTCTGGGCAAGGGATGAAAACACGCATGGCTCATGTGATGCTCAGGGCAGGATCAGCAGGTGGCGCTGCAGCTTTCAGTCTCTTTTCTGTCTGTCCAGCGAGAGCTGCAGCTTGCATCCAGGAGAGTCTCCTCCCAGGCTGCTTAAGGCAGCAGAGGGCCCCGTTACAGCGCCACCACCAGGAGGAGACAACCCCTTGCTGGGAGAATTGATACTCGATGTGTCGTCCATTTCAATGACCTCAAAGTCTGCGTCATTCCACTGATCAGCCTCGTTGTTTTCCTCCTCTTCCTCCTCATTGGCTCCTGAGTCCAGCAGGGCCTGTCGGTACTCGCTGTCGTCGGCGTCTGTTCGGCCCCTGATGCGGAGCTTCCTGCTGGGACCACTGGGTGCTGAGGCCACCTTGTACATGACGGGGAAGAGGATGGTGGTGAAGACTGCTGTGATGAGGGAGAGGTACATCAGCAGAGGCTGCTTTGGGAACATTCCAAGAAGGAAGCCTACGAGTGCAGGGAGCACCATCTCTCCCATGGCAGCCCCCACTACGAAGGCTGCTGCGGTGTGGCCCGTCACTGTGGTGTACTGCTCCAACCAGGAGATCCCGCTGGGGAAGGTGGTGGCCATGGAGGCCCCGTAGAGGCCGGTACCAACCCACAGCACCACGTTACGGTTGGTGAAAAGGCAGAGAAGGAGAGAGGAGATGATGGTGCCCACCAGGCAGAGCAGGATCATGGTGCCGGGGTACAAGCAGGCTGCAAAGAAGATGGCCACCCCTCGAGTGGCTGCAAAAGTGCCCCAGAACAGAGAGTTGAGGCCGGCTGCATGGGCCTGAGGCATGTGGCCGTAGTTCTTGGCAAACGTAAAGATGAAGGAACCGTACGCCACCTCTGCACCCACATAGGCAAAGAAGAAGAAGAAAAGCAGGACAACTAGAGCTAAGTGGTGTTTGGCCATCTTAGGCTTCCCCGATGCTGCCTGCGGTTTGTCTCGTGACGTGCTGCCGCGGGAGTACAGGACAAAGAAGAGGAAGGAGATGAAGAGCAGAAAGGAGCCAATCACGATGTAGGCCCACATGGACTTCAGGGAGCTGCTCTTGACTTGCATGTTGTGGACCATGGTGTGAGGGTCAGGAGCTGCGGTGACATTAGCCAGGCTAACGCTAGCACTGTTGTTCCCATCATGGCCGAACAGCAGCTTGGCTATGATGGGGGATGCAAAGGCCCCTGCTGCAAAGCTGAAGTGAAGGGCCTGCATGTGGGGGCCAGAGTGCTCGCCCCATGTGTTCAGGATGAGCACATTCCCACCTGAAAAGGAAAAACAAACAAACAAACAAACAAACAAAAAACAAACAAACAACAACAACAAAAAAAACACCATTACTGAAAATACTGAGAACAACAATAACGGGAAATAGATGTTATCAGAGCAACCCATGATGGTTTCACCAGAGTTCTACTGGTGACCACTTAGCTTCCTGCTAGAGTCTAAGATAATGGTCTCAAAGAGGGGGACATTTGATGGTGGACAACACAAAGAGACAAGCAGCAGGAAACACCAACAGCTCTAAAGGTGAGTCAGCAAAAACACATTGATCAAGAGCAGAAACCTGAACAGAGCTTCTTCAAGGGAACAGGTGACAGCTAGCAGACTGGGTTCATGCAAGGGGAGAACATACAAACCCCATGAAAAGAGCCCAGATTAGAAGCCAGGACCTTCTTGCAACAAGGCAACTGCTCCACTGTGCTGCCCTACCTGCATTTCACTCTAATCCCAACTCAGCAGATTGACTGAAATGTTGGTAGTAAGGAGCTTCACAACAGAGACCAGGCATCTTCCAGACTTAGTGCTGGTTAACAACGCGTAGCTGTGCTCTGCACAGCAGAGATGCACCAATTAAGCTGGTACGATCAGTTCCAGTTTGGTCTTCTCAGGACTAGAACACAAAAGAGAATAAACTGTGCTCCAGGTTCTTTGGTAGAGGAACTAAGATTAGAATCCTACTGAAAATAAAAGCATTACAAGGTTGTTTAAATAACCTGATCTGATTTTTTTGAGACCAGTAAATTGTGATAGGGTTGAAGCAATTAATCAGATGAATCAATTATTGAAATAATTGCTGACTGATTTAGTCATCGATTAATCTTTAACTGGAGTATGCAGACTCAAAAACAGGCCATTTGCTGAAGGAACAACACACTCAGAGCAGTTCGTGACTACACCAGAGCTGTACAAACACATACATACAGTTTGCATTTACGATTAAACTAAGCCTTTGTCTGTAAATATGTTCAACTCAAAATTCCTCAAGTGGCAACTTTAGCTTCACCTGGTTCATATTCTCCTAAAAGGAACTGAATTATTTGTTTATTTGGATCATTTAATGTATTTCTAATGCTGCATAAAAAAGGCTGAAGTGTTTAAAAAAATCTGCAGAAGGTGGCAGTTTTTAAAAATCAGATTAACTGATTAATCATCAATAATTGATATTATAATTGTATAATTATCAATTATTGTACAATTGATTGATTAATCAATTATGAAATAATCAACAACTGAAGTCCTAAATGGTAGTAGCTCCTAGTTAAGATGCGTTTAATGGTTCAGGAATATCATGACTGGTGTAGCGATGATCAACCAGAGCCCTCTGATCAGTGCCAACAACTGCAGCCCAACGGTCATTCAGATCCAATCAGATTTATTGAAGTTGATGTTGGTGGTCCAATCACAGCTGACTGACTGCAGCACCTCTACTGTATACACATGTAGTGATATTTTGTTCATATATCAATATCATAATCTATCAGAAATAGAAAACGTCTATTCTTTGCATTTTCATTTAATGATCTCTATTACATGACAGAGAATGAAACTGGGATTTCTGTATATTTATCAGAACGAGACTTCTAAAATTATAACGTGGACCTAAAACTTTATCGTGATATTTATTTATTCGTGATAAAAGGTAGAAAAGAAAAGCAAATATTCATCACAGCCTTTTTGGAAATCGATATGTCACTGCATGCTGCCAGAGCCCCATGGACTAAACACTGCTCGAAACAGAAAACACTCCCATTATCTCACTGGCTCCTGCTGTCACAAGTTACATTAAGCAGTGCAGCTGTACAGCTAAGCAATAATTACGCTTTCCTATCATATTTTAAAAGATATTGAAATGTATTGATGTTCCCATGGAACCAACAGTGGGCAAAACAGTCAGTCAGTCTTTGAGGTTAACAAACATCATTAGATGATAAATTGAAATTATTATAACAACAACTAGGGATGCACCGATGTTAATGCTGAGATATCATCCATCACTAATGATAACCATAAACAATCCAATCTAATCTAAAGTCTGAAGTGATCTGGATAAAGACAGCTCTTAGAGGTGAAAGGTCAACTCCAAGGTGTGTGCTCTATATCAGTGTTTTACTAGCTGCTGCCATACTGGTTACCAGAATGACCCATACAAGTCACTGCTGGTTGGTAGACGTGCCACTGGAAGCAGCTTTAACACAACAGAAAATATTAAAATAAAGAACAAAAGAAAACAAAGCATATTTCCCTCTGGGTGGTTCATAGATCAAGTGAAATTGTCAATAAGAGAAAACATTTTCAAAAACAAATTTTTAGTTCAATCGTCTATTCTAGGAGTTGACCTGAAGTCCAGCTAGAGACTAGCTGTAAAACATGGTGGGCGGGCTGACGTCACTCTGAACTACGGAGGCCCAGGGAGTACATTCATGAAAAAAAAAACATTCACATTTATCCATAATTAAATCTTCATCAACAGCAAATTCAGTTAATCGATGAAATCGATTTATCGCCCAGCCCTATTGTCTGCTGTCGCCCCCTGCTGGTCTGACTCGATGCTCTGCTGGGTTTCCTTGGGCAGAAACTGTTTAACCAGTTTCAATAATGAACTGAGCTTCATGCACTGACTGATAACTGCGATCAGTTGGAATGTCTGTGTGACTGCAGTGAAATGAGTTTTTCTGTAAAGTTCCTTGAGATGACATGTTGTGAACTGGTGCTATAGAAATAAAACGGAACTGAACTGAACTGGAACCATCCTCAGGTTCTTCACTGACTGATACTAAGAAAGCAGCACAAACCAAACCAGTTGGACTGAATTCCACTGACTGGGTCATGTTGAAGAACTTGACTTAGATCTGAGATCTAACATTCCT
Source organism: Anableps anableps (assembly GCA_014839685.1). NCBI lineage: Eukaryota > Metazoa > Chordata > Actinopteri > Cyprinodontiformes > Anablepidae > Anableps > Anableps anableps. Next base: position 3,493,841 of record CM026086.1, read on the forward strand.
CTCAGGCTGGCATGAGCAGAAGGATGAAGAACTATTTCTAATAACAGAACCAGAAGCATTTCAGCTTCTTTTAATAGTTTCAAGCAATGCAGTAAATACAGCATGTAGCTCAGCCCAGCAATGAGCAGAGCCTCCACTTCAGTCCACAGGAAGCAGGAGCTGCAAAAGCAGGAAATATTCAACCCGATGAGCCTATTTTACCAGAACCTGGAGCTAGGAGGGCGGCCATGACGTTATTATTTACTATGTTTCATCATGATGGAAACTGCAGGGTAACATCAGCTTTATAAAAGATGTTTTCATCTGCAACCTGAGAGGACGACATACAGCTGAGAGCAACTCCAGATCAGCATATAGACAAACACATCTCCACAATGTTCACACTTCAGCAGAATAAAAACAGGAAGTTTGGTTCATTTGGGTTAAAGAATGCTGACCAAGCCTGCTCACGATCATGAACTCGTTCCTTGGGTAAACACAAAGTAAAAAAACAGGAGTGGACATTTTCAGGTCTGAAGAACTTTGACCAGAACGTCTTCATGAGTTAAACTGAACTAAAGATGTTTCCATGGCTGAACGGCATGGCTCAGTGCAACTGGAGAACAATGTGGTCCAAAGAAATATCTGCTCCAAAATGAAACCAGGGACCAATCAGATCACAGCAGACACTCAGCTCCACATGCCTGCTGCCGCCGCTGCCGCCGCCGCCGCACTGTTTGTGATTACTCTACTGATTTCTTTTAGTTGTTACATGAACTAATCATATTCATTATTGAGTGAATTAAATAAAAAATAAAATAATAAAATGAAATAAAAAACAAACACAGTTCTGCATCCTGTTGCTCTGGAGACACCAAAGTTCTTAATAACTTTGGCTAAAAATGATACAGCACCAACTAATGTTTCTAAATACAGCTCTAATAAATGTTGGTTTTATTAGTTTCTCTTAGAGTAATCACATTAAATCGCCACAATGACACTAAAAGCCCCAGTAATATTGTTTTAGCTGTATTGTTCTTGTCATCAGGTTTAGACTATGTTCTTTTTTTTTTTTTTTTTTTTTAAAAAAAACATTGTTTTCACAAATATCAACATTCTATCGGAAAACATATATATCTATCCTCTTTTCTGCAAAAGTCTTATCTTTTTCTTAATTTTAAAACCTAAAAAAAATTATTTTTCATTTAAAAATCAAAATAGATTTCCTACTTTTTTTCAACAGGTCAGGTAACATTTGTGGCTCTAATGAGTCTTTTTGGCTGGACTGAGGGTGAAAATGAAATGGGATTGTAAAGGTTGCTGACCCCTGACCTAGGGGGACGGCCCTGCAGGAGAGAGAGCCTCACAGGCAGCAGCTGAAACACTCAGCATCTCATTTTCAGACTACCAAGATAAAATCTACGCTTCTAAAGCAGGACAAGTTTTGTCGGATTAACCGGAACTCTATTTCAAAATATTAGCAGTCACATCAAAACAGAGAGTTTACCTCAACAAAATGCGCCTTAAAACATCAGCAGCAGAACCAAGCTAGGAGTCCATTAAAGACTGTCGCTGTGCATGTGGAGTCAGATTTATGTCGAGAAAGAAAACAGAAACTCCTGTTAGGACTAAATATCTGTCGCTGTCAAGAAAATAAGGAAAGTCAGTAAGAAGTGGGACCCAGTCTCCCTGATGTAGATCATGTAGTAAAGATGAAATCATTTTATTGCAGTTTGAAGCTTGACTTCAAGCATATACATGGCACTGAGTTTATGAAGTATTGGACTGGGACTTGGAATTGGAGAAAAAAAAACATGTTTTAGAACAATGCTTCAGTCTGTTTTAAATGAACAGCTCCTGCTGACACTAACTTCTTACTTTTCTCAAACATAGAAAGTACTCCTGGATCGGTGCTTCTGTGTCTTTTTGTGTCTCTGCTCTGTCTTCTCAAACCCACAGCAGGCTGTGCCAGAAGGCTGTCCACACTGAGCCAGGTTCTGGTTCTGCTGGAGGTTTCTTCCTGTTAAAGGGGAGCTTTTCCTCTCCACTGTCGCTACATGCATGCTCGCCATGAGGGACTGCTGGAAAGTTAACGTGGCCGTCCAGGAGGAGCGAACGCTGCAAGTCAATGACTCGATGCTCTGCTGGGTTTCCTTAGATAGAAAACTTCTTAACCAACTTGAACAATAAACTGAACTTGATGCATTGTTTGATAACTAGGAACAGTTAATCTACTTTGAATCTGTCTTTATGATTTGATTAATTGCCTTTTTTTCTTGTTTGACTGATTGAACTGAAGCAAAGTGGAAAACCCAGACAATAATGACATTTTGTGACCCTGATTGGCCACTGACACGCCTTGCCTGGTTGTCTTACCTGTATCTAAGGCTCCCATAGACATCCCAACGACAGACATGATTGCAGCGAGGAACAGGGCCTGCTTACAGAAAGGGATGGCATACATCCCAAACGCTGTGAGCAGCATGGAGATCCCTGGAAAAAGACAGAATCAGCTGTTAGGTCTCCAGCAGACACCCGCCATGCATGCAGCTGGGAGTGTTGACACATCTCTGTACCAGCAGCCACTAAGAAAAACTTGAGGGTGAGGGGTCACCTAGCAAGATGTGAGGGTTCATGCAATCAAACAGAATGCCTCCGACGAGAGATCCACCGATGTAGCCAGCAGCACGGCCAACGAAGATGTAAGAGATGTTGCTGATGTTCTTGTGCACATTGGCAGCCAGATCTTCGAACGTGGGGCCGAGAACAGAGATTCCCATTCCCTGGACAGAGACGACAGGAAGCTTAGGGCTGCTGATCTGTGCAGGACAAAAGTCTGTGTGACTGAATCTTGTCAGGGTTAACATCCCCTACTCCATAAGATACAAACATGGAATCTAGACCAGTTCATCTGAGCAGTCTGTTCTATTTGACTGAATCTTGACTCACAGAAACACGTGAACAGTGGCTAGCTTCATCATACAGTAGGAGTCCCTGCCTTTGCCAGGAGCCCTCCCAGGAAACAGCTCAGGATGCAGTGAGAATCAGAGAAAACCTGCTCCTGCTTAATGTTTCCCTCTGATCGTCGTCGAGCCAAATAGCAGCAAAACTCTTGTGTTTAAATTTGTTGCCGTGTTGGTTAGGTTTCACATAAACAATCAGAATTTCATTTATGCAAACTTATCTTGAGTCCAAAATCTATTTTAATGTGAGGTTAGAATCGGCGTCCTGTTGGAACAGCAAATGTGTCCTGATTCCAGACCTCTAGTTTTTGATTTGAGGCGTAGTAGAAGGAGTGAGCTGAGTCCTCCTTGGTACATTTTCTGCATGTACTGGTAATTACTAGCATAAAAACAGGCAGCATGATACTACCACCACCATGCTTGACAGTTGGTACAGTGTTCTTAGGTTTGAAAGCCCCAACTTTACACCATAAAACTCTTCTCCAGAAGGATAAATGTCTCTATAATCCGCCATGTTTGGTTTTTCTGCAACAAGATGCTTAATTTTAAACCAGCCAGATAATCCTGAAAAAAACTAACTAAAACTGAGCATACAAGCATGCAAAGTCAAACCAAAAACTTCTAGGACATCTGGATAACTATATGTCAAGAACAGTTTAAAAAAAAGACAGTAATTTTAAAGCGTTATTGGTCACATTTTGATTTTTCTTTCTGGCAATAAAAATAGAAGAATAAGTGGAAGAGAGTGGCTGTTATTATAAGAATGAGAATTTAGCTCAGAGTTTATAAGCTGTGATCTATGACCATGAAATCATTTAGCTTTAATCAGTGTGAGATGGACTTTGAACTAGAAGTAGTGAAGGGAAAGCTTGCATAAAACTAACCATGGTGCTGCAGAGGGAACAAAGACCTGATTATGGTGGCGACGTTAAGAAAACAGCAGCTAGCCGACACCGACGTGTACATGCTGATGGTTTCTGTAATCTGAGGTGGTGTGAGCTGTGGTAGAGCAAGTTTTGCAACTATGAAAATCCCGTCTGTGGAGGACACTGCTGCATTCACTCTGTAGTGTCCTACCGCTGCCTGATAACCTGACACTTGCATATTACTGCTTGTAAAACATCATTCAAGAGCCACGAGGAGTTTTTATTAGCAAGTGAAAACAGTTCAGGCTGAAATAAGAAGCTAATACAAATAGCTTTTGAAACAGCTGAATATGATCAAGTGCAAAACACCCAACAAGTTTAGAAGTTAGCGATAGTTTCTGCAATAAAAAGCAGCCCCATGGTTCTCCGACTGCAGACAAGAGCTTAAATCTGTTGGAGCATCTCTGTAAATGGAGGTGCATCGATGTCTCCCAGCCAGACTCATGGAGCTCGGGAGATTCTGCAAAGGCAAATGGCCAAACTGGCCAAACAGGGGTGTGTCATATTCATATTCAAGAAGACTTCCGGCTGTAATTACTGCCGGAGGTGCATTAAAAAAAAAACTTCAGAGCTATGGTTGCAAATACTTATATACATTTGATTTGATACGTTTTTAATTTGTAATATTTGAAAAAAGAAATGAATAAATAAAAATGTTCACTTTATGGAGTATTGCAAGTACAGTTTCAAGGAAAACATGAATTTAATCCATTTTGAAATAAGGCTGGAATATAACAAAATGCGGGATAAATGAAGCACTGTGAATACTTACTGGATGCACTGCCTGCTCAGCAGCAAGCTAACTGTTATTAGGAATAGAAGGTAGTAATGTGTCACTCGGACTGTTATGTTTTCAGACACGCTAGCAACATGTTCTCCAGTAGAGACTGCAAAGTCCTGTGTGTGAAATAAACAATACAAGCAGATGTACAAATAAACTGGTTTTCACTCAATTTTCAATCCAAAGCAGCCATATTGGATTTAGAGCTCAGGTTAGGAGATTTCCAGCTTTCCCGCAAGGAACTTAGATTTCTGTTTGTTTTTCCAAATTAGGTTGTAGAAATTTCCATTTTGGGGGTAAAAATTGAACAGGTGATCAGAGGAGAGTGGGGTGAGTTGTGCCAGTTTTGACCTAAAGTGACTTTAAAGCAAGGTTATGACAGTAATGCTTCCAACTAAAATATATACATATATTTCAGGATGTGGCACATCCCTGGCAACAATCACTTTGGACCTGAAATAAAGTTTATAAGAAATACGGCTTTCTGGGGGGAAAAAAATGGTCTTGTGGCACAACTGCTTTCTTTATTTCAGTTTAACTCTTTGAAAGCCCTTTTCTTCTTCCTTTCATTCTTTGTTTTTCCTTTTTAGCAATTTTATCTTCTTTCTATGCTTTCTCCAGCTCCATTTTCTCAGATGTGCCCATCACGATTTTTGATTTGACTTTCTTCCTTCTCATTCTGGGCCTTCTTGCTGTGGCTGTTGGAAAGGGAAGTATAGCTCTTGGAGAAGCCTGACCCAAACTCGCAGAAAAAAAAAACTATTTTGTCGCTTTCTAATTGCTCGAGATTTGGTTCCTGGAAAAGTGGGTGGCTCCCCCAGGGTCTGGACCTGCTTCAAGTTCTGTCTGCAGTATGATGGTCTAGTTCTGTTTTTGGACTAAAATGACTAATGTCACATGGTTATAGTGAGAAAATGTAAGTACAGTTAAAAAAAAAAAAAAAAAAAAAAAAAAAAATCACCTCAACCCAACTATTTTGATTAAAATGCATCATCCAGCAGTTTTATGCTAGCTATATGGACTGATAGTGTAGAAAGCACTAAAACTAAAACATGTGTTATAATTGTTTAGGCACAACTTTGACCCTTGAGATGTTACTTCACAAGGCAAAAGACAGTTTTTTTTAACTTAAATGTGCCTTCCTCTCATGCATTGAAGCTTTCTTCTTTCCATGTTGAGAGCTCATTCTTCAAAAATGTCTGGTCCATCAATTTCTTCCATGATTTTAAAAACATGGGGGGTGACAATTTACCCGCTGGCACAACTCACCCCAATTTCCCCTACACTCCTTCCTGCCCATGAATCCTGTCTTGCTACAGTTTTAAAACAAATTCTGCCATTGTGTTGGTACTTTACTAAGGTGGAACTTGTTAGAGTAAATTAAGAATCAGACTAACAGAGCAAAGCAACCTAATATATTAAAGCTATTTCCACTGGAGAATATATTTTAGTGAAAACAGCTTTAATCATTCCAGAATAGGCCCGCGGAAAGCATGCATGAAACTACACAGCAATTAAGCTGCTAGCTAGCCCACTTGAGTTGGTTCCTGGCTATGACTATAGTAACATAATGGGCTGATATTTACCAAGCCCAGAAAGGACCCACACAGCGCGAGCGTGACCATCCAACGGCCGCACGCCCCGCTTCCTTCGCCGACCGCTTTCACCCGGTTGTCTCCTCCCGGCTTTATGGTCCTCTTCGCCAACTTCAGAGCGCTCTTCAGTCCGCGACCGGCCTCCTTCCTCTTGTCAAACAGCGTGTTCTTCTCCTGCTCGTCGTTGTCGTCCTCCTCCTCCATGCTAGCGAAACGAACGTGCTTCTTTTTGGTGACGCTCTCGCGCACGGCGGACGAAGACATACCTGGATATTTATCACTATCGCAACCAGTGCTGTCCGAAATGCAGCTTTTTAAGCGACCTGTTTAAGCCAGCAGCGCCTCCTGTTTGGGTTGAGTGCTACTGCGCTACAGTTAGCAGGTTCATATCAAACAGCGACAGCTGAGCGCCGCTGATACAGCCGCGGACCTCCAAATGTCAACAGTCAGGGTACGGCTGCTGGAGGTCTTCAGAGATCGTCTATGGAACATCATTATTTAGTATGACTCCAAAGGGATTCTGTCGTGATGGATAGTTCAGTTTCAAAGTCTCGCAGGCTTAGTGAGCTACACTTAACGAAGTGGTCTGGAAGTTACTCATAATTTTCCGACATTTTTATTCCTTAAAGTTTGCAATTAAATGTGTGAATGGACTTGCGCCACCTGTTTGTGATTCCATCAGGAGATTATAGAATTGTAATAGATCTACCAAAGGTGCTGAAAGTGCTAATGTTCAAATTCCTTTCTATTAAATATCCTTAGCCCTGACAGCTTTCTCTGTCAGTCTTGAACCTATTGTGAATTTCTTTTCTTTCTTTTTTTTTTTTTTTTTTTTTCGAGAAATCTGTTAAGTTTTGGTTGGTTCAAAAACAACTGAGCGTTATTATTATTTTTAATCTTCTGTCACAAAATGTGGGGACTTTTTTTTCTTCAAGATTCTGTTTATTTCTATCATCTCTTGTTTTTCTTTTGTATCCCGAACTTGTAACAGCACTGCATCTGTATTTGTTGTGCATCTGAGTTTCAGCTGACGCGTCGAAATGATCCAGAGCTGCGGGAAGTACCTGGAGATTTGCAGTTAAATAAATTGGCGACATCTAGTGTTTGGCGAAAGAATTGTTAAGCCCTTTGGTTCTTACACATTAGGTCATTATGATGAAAAAAGATCTTCACTAGGTCTTAAAATTAGGAAATCCAAATGATCTATATCAAATATAATAAAAATAATAATTCAATAATAATAACTAATTTGGAGTCTATCATTCTACAGAGAATGAAATATATATTTTAAAAATTCAGATAGTTGAAGTTCATCCTGTGAGTGGTTGTCCTTAGCAAGTTCCCCCCAATGATGACTTGGTGTGGGCTGAACCACCTGCAGCTCAATGTGACAAAGACCAAGGAACTGGTGGTGGATCTGAGCAGGACTAGGATGCTTGTGAGCCCTGTTTCCATCCAGGGGGTCAGTGTGAACATTGTGGAGGATTTTAAATGTCCGGGTGTCCACATTGATGATAAACTGGACTGGATTAAGAACACCGATGCTCTATACAGGAGGGGTCAAAGTGGCCTCTACTTTCTGAGGCGGCTGAGGTCCTTCAACATCTGCCGGACCTTGCTCAGAAAGTTTTATGAGTCTGTGGTTGCCAGTGCTATCCTGTATGCTGTGGTATGCTGTGGCAGCAGGCTGAGGGTGGAGGACGCCAACAGACTGAACAGACTGATCCGCAAGGCCAGCGGCATCGCTGGAGTGAAGCTGGGCTCTCTGACAGTGGTGTCAGAGAAGGATCCTCTCCAAGGTGCAGGTCATCTTGGAAAATGTGTCGCATCCACTTCATGATGGGCTGGCCGGCTACTGGAGCACTTTCAGCCAGAGACTCATTACACCAAAATGCACCACAGAGCGCCACAGGAAATCATTCCTGCCTGTACAAGGCCCAACTCTGAGTATCTTTAAGTCTATTTTTTCTCTGGACTCATTTACAGATTTATTTATGGATTAACATATTTCCACGTACATGCTTGCTTTTATTTTATTTTATTTATTTATTTACTTTATATTTAGGTCATATTTAAATTACTTGTTTTTTATAATTTTATACTGCTTGTGGTTATATTGTATTTACTAATATTTAACACTTTGGATGGAGTTGCTTGTGAACAAATAAGCAATTTCCCGTTGGGGCTCAATAAAGTATATTCTATTCTATTCTATGAACCATGCAGTGCTCAGAGACAAGTCAAGTCAAGTTTATTTGTATCGCACATTTCAGCAGCAAGGCAGTTCAAAGTGCTTCACATCATAACAACATCAATCAAGTATACAGAAAAATCATTGCGCAAGTATATATCAAAGTCATTGAGCAAATATCAATACATCAAAATCATGAGGATCATCAAGAAAATATAATTTGAAAATACTGATCAATGTTCCACTTCCTACTGATCAAAGACAGCTCTAAACATCTGTGTTTTTAGTCTTGATTTAAAGGAACTCAATGTTTTGGCTGTTTTGCAGTTTTCTGGAAGTTTGTTCCAGATTAGCTGCTTCTTCATGTTTGGTGGAGACACTGGAAATCAATCAGTCAGTCAGTCTGTCTGTCTGTCTGTCTGTCTGAATATCTATCTATCTGAAAATGTTATCCATGGATGGATCCTTAGTATCTTTAATTTTTGTCAGTGCTGGCATTTTGAAATGAAGGGGAGGCTGAGTGGCTGACATTATATGAAATATAAGAAGGCTGTTATTGTTCAGTCTAAATGTACAGTACATAAATAAACATCTGTTTAAGAAATAGTTATAAAAGTGTCTGTAAAGCAGATATGTGAGACATTATTTTCATATGTGTTTTATATGGTGTATGTATGTCATAAAATGTGAAACATTACGGAAAAGCTCATGGAAAACATGAGATAAAGCCTGTATGTGTCCCATGAAAGTGTTTTACATGTTGAAACAATGTTATGCAAAAATAAATAAATAAAATAAAATAAAAATATTAGTCTGATGTAGTTATCTAATGTTAAATGTCATGTTTTCTTTAGCTGTAAGCAGAAAATCATCAGAATTAACAGAATTAAATGCTTGAAAACATCAATCTGTGTGGAGTTAATCTATGTAATTTCTTTCACTTGATGAATGGAGTTGCTGAAATAAATTAATTTTTCTATTAGTATTCTAATTTATTGAATTTGACTGTCTATGGTGTAATAAAAGGGTTACAGTTTTTCTCTGTCACTTTGGTGCAGTTCTGAGAACAGAATTAAAATTTCCAAAACTACTTGTTCAATCTTCAAATCATTGTGTCACTTGTGCACATCAAAAAAATCATTTTCTGATTCCTTCGAGCAAGTTGCAAATGCTTTTGTACATCATCCAAGTGATTATGTGCAGTTCTCTGCTTTTTCCTGCATTTGCAATTGCTTTTGTCATGTTTATCAAAATGAATTATATGGGTCTCTGTTGAATAGTCTGAACCTCCACATTAAAGCATAAGTTCATCATGTAAGTCTTTACATGCAAAATTCTTGAACAGGTTGTCATAACAGGTCAAGCATATTTCTATACATTTCCATTTGACGTTTTTTTTTCTAAATCTTTCCTGAGTTGATAAATTGCTCCCAGGTGAATCCTGAGTTTCTCCAGCGTAGGTAAATGTGTGAAGCATTGGATCAATCGATGATCAACCAGTTTTCTGAAATAGCTTAAAGGTGCCATGAACTATCAACTGGCAAGAATATAGTGTACATAGGTGGAACACAACACAATATTACATTTCTGACAATGGAATAACAAGAATTTGGACGGGGTTAACAGCCCAAGAGATGAGGAGGAAGAGGAGTGAGGCTGTGGCAGAGGAGTTAGGAGGCAAAACAGAGGAAGAGGCTGAGGACATATTCCAGTTTCCATCACTTCAACATCATGAGGCAATGGTTTGCAACCCTCAACAGGATGCTGATGGAGTTCCCCTCACCTTACTTCTCATTCCTAAAAAATTCTTTCCATGCTGCATTGCCAGAAAGGACATTTGTTGTGATGTGGATGAGAGATTGTGGCCCAACAGACATGAACATGAGGAGATGTAGGAAGACTGGGCTGTAATTCTTACAGAACTGCATGTACGGTTTTCCTGAAGGAGATTGTCTTATGTTTCCATTTCTACTTTTTTTTTTCTTTGTGCTCTCTGGTGCTGTATTTTTTTCTGTATCATAATGATATTGTCTGTCAAATTACAGTAAAAGTGTAAATGTGACTATCGCCCAGTCTCTTGCCATTGATCTTCCACAATTACACATTGCAATACTTGTCAGCAAAACTTAAGTCCATAGTTTAAAACAGACCATACCTCCAGAGTACCCTGCTATATTGACAAATAGCAATTTGTCAATATTGCTATTGATTAACTGATAAGACAGTTAATCAATTTAACTGTCTTATCTGAACACACTAAAACAAGGACTTGTCATTCTAAGCCACTGACATGTTCATTGACAGATATTTAATTTTGAGAGATGAAAAAAGAATTTTGAGAAAGAGACTGGATTTTGCAGGTTATCCATATCCATAGTGTTTTGCAGTGAAACACCTGTACTAATTGAATCAGCACCCCCTAATTACATTTTTTAAAGTGAGAATAGAAAGAATAAGAAGGGCGGAGGGGTTGCTGCAAGATTTCATGATTCACTAAACTGTAAAAAGCTTTCTCTGGGCAATTTTCACTCTTTTGAATATTTGGGAATTGAGGTAAAAGGCCACAAATGAACTCTGACACTAACTCTATACAAAACCCCAAATATGTGGCAAATTTGTTCAATGACTTTAGTGAGCTGTTATCTATGATATGCATTGATTATGACTGTTTAATAATTATGGGAGACTTTAACATCCATGTTGACAACACAATAGACAGAGAGGCAAAAAATGATGTAATTCAAAACTTTAGTTTGACTCAACATGTTAAACAGCCGACACATAATCAAGGACACACTATGGATTTGATTATCAGTAAGGGTATAAATATCTCTAAGGTCTCTGTTATTGATGTCGCTCTGTCTGATCATTTTTCTGTTGTTTTTGAAAGTACAATCTCTGTTGACTCGCTTAGTAAAACAGATATTATTGCAAAACGTTCTCTTACAGACAACACAGCTGAAACTTTTTATCAAATCTACTCCTCCACCTCACTTCCATGCTGTAAACCAGTTGATGAACCGGTAGATAACTTCTCCTCTAAAATTTCAGACATCATTGATTTCATTGCGCCTGTTAAAGTGAAAATTGTGTCTGGTAGGAATAAATCTCAATGGATAAATGCTCCACTTGCAAGAAGCAAAAGAAGCCTTTGTCGAAGCACTGAACATAAATGGCGTAAAACTCAACTTCATGTTTATTATGAAATCTACAAAGAAAGGCTGCAAAGCTATCACTTATCACTAAAACATGCAAGGGAAACGTTCTTTGCAGAAATCATAAACAAAAACATCAACAACGCTCGTGCCCTGTTTGCCACAGTTAACAGGTTGACAAATCCTCCTGTGATTTTACCACCTGAACACCACTCTACCAGGGCCTGCCATGAATTTGCCAACTTTTTTACAGAGAACATTCAAGAAATTAGAGGATTAACCTGCACATCCACACCATATCCAATAATGATTCTATGCCCAAACATAGCAAATGCAGAGAAAATGGCTGAATTTCACCAACTCAACCATGAAAACTTAGAAGATGCAAATGTTGAAAATGATTCGAGAAATGCACCAAAGCAACTGAGAAAAACTGATTTCATGCTGTAAAAAGTGACACAGACACAAATAAGGCAAAAAGTCAAGAAAATCCTGAAAATCTTTTTTACTGTCTATAAAACACTGATATGTGACTGTTTTTATCTAAATGATTGTAATTTAACAGTAAAACACAAACTGAGTCCCCATGACTCATGTTGAGATACATTTTGTCACAGAACATTAAAATAACAGAATCGAAGAGAGAAATATACAAAATTAAGACAAAAACAGCAAAGAATAGCTAAATGTATTCATATGCGCATATATTCCGCATAAGGCCAGTGGTCGGATTTGGGATTAGTAAACAATAAAATGCTTAAAGCATCTGGGTTGATGCCCAACATGACAGACACTTGGTAGACTTAATCGATAGAAAACACTCCTAAAGAATTCACTTCTTTATAGCAATATGTCTCTTTGAATGGCACAGATTAAATTATGAAGCTTTAATGTTAAATCAGCTCAACAGCATGAGAAGATAAAAAGAATAAACATCATAATAAAAGTTCTAAACCCTGTATGGTGACAAGAATTTGCAGTATTTAAGGCTGTCAAAAGCACCATTCATGAGCCATCATATAATGGTACAATAAGGTAAATGTGTGCCAGAGTCAGTTTTATTCAAAATATCTATTTAGTGGGAGACATCTGGTAAACACTCATAAACTTCTCTCACTTCTTGCATTAAAATAAAGGCATCTTTGGTTTGTGCAGAAAGTGCTTCATAGCTCCGACCTGCAGGGAGTTAGGACATAGCTCTGTCTTCAGTCACACTTCCTGCTCTGCCAAAGGACAGCGATGTTGCTCCGTTTTCCATAAAGGTATTCAGGAAACGGTCTTATTAACTGATGGTGTCGACAGAGCGAGGAGTGGCATATTCAGATGGTTCCAATACCAGCAGGTAGGCCTCACACAGAGGTATGACAGCAGACAAACACTTTCAGATACACTCATTTCGTCACACTTTGGTCATCAGCAAATAAGAGAAAGGCTGCAGGTGAATGCTGGTTGAGTATGGCATTACATTCCTACCAAAATAAATACAAGACATATTTTCCTCCTACATGTTTTTGAACCGGACACAAAGTTACTGATAAACTGGGCTTAAATTTCCTGATGATCATATAGTTAGTGATTAAGACATACATCCATAAAAAAGTGAGAGACTCTAAAATGATAAGATATAAGAGAGATATAAGAGGTGAATGAGTAATAACATTTTTAGCAACTCATCATATTCAGCCTAACTTTATGGGGTGGAAAATGATTTGAGTTTCCATCCAAACAGGTAATCTGTGGTTGTTTTGACAGCAGCTTTATGACCTGGACCTGTTATTTATTACATGGAAATTATTGGGATTTAGGTGTGATAGACTAACATAAAGTAGTGCACAATTCTGAAATGGAGAGAAAATGACATGGGGTTTTTAAAATTTCATTACAAATTAAAATGTGAAATGTGTGGTTGTCATCTAGTCTGATCTGCAATTTGCTACAAGCCACTTAGGGGACACAGCAAATGTGGCGGAAATTGCTGTGCACCTCACCCTGAACGCACCATCCCCACTGTGAAATATGGTGGTGGCAGCATAATGCCATGGGGATGCTTTTGTGCTGGTCTGTTGCATAAAATCCCAGGTAAATATATTGAAGGCTGTGTTTGCCATGTGACAACATGTGGAAAAGTTGAACGGGTATGAATACTTTAGCATGCTTGTGTTTAAACCCTTAGCCTAAATCACAGCAGAAAAAAGGAACACTTTAACAATAAACGATACATCAGGTCATGCAAAGGCATGTAGAGAAAGATCAAAGTAATACTTTCAATCTGAATCAATGTTCAATTCATAATCGTGAAACAAGCTGTAGCACTGGTAAAGGAATAGTTCAGCATTTTATGAAGCAAGAAATTTCTAATTGTTCACATTTAACACTGAAAATTCCTGAGCTACTTAAATTCTGGTTATGTAGGGTTTGGACAGAGCCAGGCAAACAGCCTCTTCTTGTTTCTTGCTTTTTCCATCTGTTAAGAATATAGAAAAAAAAACAAAACTTCATTTTAAAACTTGTAAAAGCAAACTAAAAGGGGTGGTTAATGATACTCTCCTGTTTCGTCTGTTCCATTTTAGTTTGTGCTATGTTTACAGATCTCCAGTTAACCACCACCATAACCTATGTGTGTCAGTCTGACATGGAAACAGGAATTTCATGAGCAGCTTACAAAGAAATTTCTGAGTGTTCTCACAGTTTAAATCACAAATTAAGATAAACCTTCAAGATTTTTTTTTTTTTTTTTACAAATGTCCCTTTCAGATATAAATGATCCTGTATGAGCAGTTCCTGCATGCTTTAAGACAAAGAAACATATATGTTCTAGTTATGAAGGAATCTTTGAATATTTTCACATAAAACAGAGGTAAAAGCAAACTAAACTACCCTTGTTTAATCCTGTGGATGCTTGTTCCGATGTCTATAGCTATTGCTACAACTACGTGGTCGTGTCGAAAAGCTGCAAGGCAAGGCTACAGTGTTTTGGCAAAGACACTGAGGACTGAAAGAGCAACTTTATAGTGAGGCGTAATGTCAAGATGGAGATTAGGATCACATTTATCTTAGCTTTAGTTCAAACACTTTCACTTTGATATGTTACTTTGCTTTGGAATTTCATCATAGTGAAGGCAACCGTTACAATTTAGGCTAAAAAAAAACAAAGAAACAGCATTTTAACACTGCCAGTCAGCACTGACCCCAGGCTGACCCAATGACTGTCTCTTTCAGTTTATTTGGTGGGGGGGTGAGGGGGGGAGCAGACATAGAGAGGCCCTTAGAGGACAGAATCTCCAGTTTTATTGTTTGCATCTTCCTGAGCCTTCTCATGTTCTATCATCTTCTGGCTGACATCTTGCTCCTTGCTCAGGCCGTCCTTCTTTTGCTTCCTCTTGTTCCTGGCCTCCACCCATGGAATAAGACAGAGCAGGATCCCCCCAATGATCGGGGGGATGCCTGCCAGGTAGAAGGCCATGTCATAGCTGCCCAGTTTGTCCCTCAGGAACCCTGCAAGAGAACACAGGAGGTTACACAGATACACGCAGATGCTGCACAGATGCAAATTTAGCCTGAAATGAAAATCTCCGTGGGTGCTCCAACCCCGAAGCACCCACAGAATAGGTGCCTATGGTTATCCTATCTCAGTGCATGGCTACTCTTCAAATAATTCAAAACATTCCCAAAAATCTAAAGCAACCCTTAAAGGTTAAAAACCAGTAGACCTCTGTTTTCTAGTCTTTTAGGAATCCTGACTGACATGATGATTTTCTCATCTCCTTCCTAAATTAACTGAATGCTGAAACAAGGCTCAGGACTATTGATGGTCCTAAACCACCAGAGTGATGTTTCTCAACCATCAAATCTGGAAACAAATTTCATTTAAACATACAAGAAAAAGGACCTCTTTGTATTGCAGGAGGGAGCAACAGTCTTTACAATATCTGACTCATATCATGCGTTTGCTTTTCTTCAGCATTTAGGCTCATACATAAAAAACAGTGAGTGTCACATTATTATTAGCAGAATTCATTCAGTCAAAGCTCTTATATTTGACCTCCACATGGATGGTGCACTTCCTGAATTTTGGTTCAGAAAAAAAGGAAGAAGAGCACACACGTGTTTTTGTTTTTGCTTTGTTTTGGGGAGCAGTAAATTCCATTTTATGTAGGAAGCCCTTAACATGAGCTGAGGCACATGTTGTACAGAGCCCAGGTTCAAATACAGTGCTTTGAAAAAGTACTTGTCTTTTTTCTTCTTTCTGTCACTAAATTAAGATGGGAGGCATTCTGGTCCACTCTTCTTTGTAATTCAGCTAGAATTCTGCTGCATTGGAAGGATTATTGAGCAGGACATGGGGAAGGTTCCCCTCTGTTCCATGTTTTATCCAGCTACACATGCTGGTTCACATGGTGGTTTTCTAGAATAGGAATACTTTAGACATGGCTCCGTAACCCTCTTCAGACTGACAGGTGTCAATGACTTTCTCTTTAAAACTCTTTTTGAACTCCTTTAGATTAGGGCATGATGTGTTGCTTTTGAGATCGTTTAGCCTACTTCATGTTGTCAGACAGGTTCCATTTAACTGATTTCTTTATTCTACAGGTAGTGAAACTGAACTCCAGTGTGCGAAAAATGTGGTTATTCATCCATGATTTGACAAAGGAGGCAATCTGTCTTTTACATGAGGCCAGGTTGGTTTGGATAGCTGCATTTTGGATTTACTCAGGTTATTTTTGTCTGATATTAAAATTTGTTTGATGATCTGACACATTTACATGTGATAAAAGCAGAACAAATATTTAAGGAACAGCTACCTTTCAATGCTCTGTAACTATCTACGTCACAGCCTTCGAGTTCAGAACAACTGAGATGGAATAAAGACACTAGATGGAGCAATAACCTTAAAATAAGTTGCACACCAAAAGTATCACTGTTTTCTATAAGCAGCATGGCAACTGAGCTGCATTAGATTGCTGCACTAACTCTCTCTGGCTGACAGGGAGAAGCAATCTATTTACAGAGTAAAGAAGTCTCAACATAACACCAAAGATGTTAAAACTGCATTCACAACAGCAGGACAACCACTTTAAAAACGAGCAAAAACATTCAACATAAAGTATTTTATTTCTGTTTTAAGTGCAAAGCTTAATTATTAAAGTATGTCCACAATTTATCTTGTCTTTCTGTTCTACCTGCAATCGGGGGACCTGCAACCATGGGAACGGACATCAGGCCGAGCAGGAAGCCGATGGCCTGGGAGACATCTTTGGCTCCGACCAGCTCAAACGCAATGGGGGCCATGATGCAGATGAAGCAGCCGTCAAAAAGCCCCATCAGCAGGCACACGGCAATCAGCCCTCCAAAGATGTGGCACAATGGGATCATCATGGACATGACACCGATGATGAGGAATGAAATGACCTACAATAGGAGAAATTATTCACAATGTTTTAGATTTACAATTTCAGGGAATTTTATGTCAGAGAAGAGTTTTATGTTGTCTGAAGCTTGCTGTAGAAAGTTTCTGTTGGCTGCAATTCGTGATAACTTATTCTCATAAATGTACATAGTTTTTAATTTTTTTGCACTTTATTTATTTCTCTTTAAAATCTTAAGATCATGTGATCTTTGACCAATAAAAATGCTGTATGGAATGTCTTTAGTGGTCAGACCTTCTCTCTGGAGTCACGCAGCCTCACCTGCAGGAACACTTTGTTGGCTCCCTTCACGAAGTCCGCCACGCTGCCGAAGATAAATCGGCCCAAGCAGGATGTGATGCCGATGCACAAGAGCAGGATCTCTTTGTTTGCATCTGCTCCAAAACGCTCCTGCACGTAGTTCATCTGGGGATGACCAGTGAAACAGATACCAGCTAATTATAATTAATAATACCTAATTATAATTATAATTATTAATTAATTAATAATTAATACCAGCTGTATTGGTATTTGGTGCGATTGTCAGAGCACAGTGCCACCAATTTTTAAAGGCTAATTGAAAAAAATCTAAATAAGTGTTCAAACAATGCAGAAATAGAGTCTTTTAAGGGTCTGAGATCACCACCATGCTTTCTATTTGCAGGAGCACTGAGGAGTAAATTAGCACTGCAGTGGTTTTAAGGCTCCTGCAGCAGGTAAAACGTGTCACGTTTCCTGTGGTATACTGTGGTGTTTGTGTCTCAGCTCTGAGTAAAGTGATCCGCTGGGTTTCTTGAAATTGCCGATTACATTATGATTCTTTCTGTGACTGTAGTTCTGACTTGAGATGGCATTTTTGTGCAGGAAGGGTTCTGACAATGATATAAAAAAAAAGGAATCACATTTCTCCAACTTCAGCATCGGACCTGAAAGAACTCATACTTCTGTTTTCCTGAAAGAGCATTTCATTCTCAGACTGCAAGTTTACTGATTTGTTTCTAAATTGGAAGGTAAATATTTCAGTTATCAGGCTCTTCTGTTATCAGCCTGTTATCAGACTCTAGAACCATCACTGCTCCCAACAAAATTAATAAGCGTTTATATCCATGCTAGTATCTGTATAACTTTATTGTTGCACTGTTTTTTATTGTCACTAACTGCAAATAGTCTGTATTTATATAGCATTTATGTTGAAATTTTGCTCTTACTATACAATATTTTTATTCTTTATTCTATACACACACACACACACACACACACACACACACACACACACACACACACATATACACACACACACACACACACACACACACACACACACACACATATATATATACACACACACACACACACACACACACACATATATATATATATATATATATATATATATATATATATATATATACACACACACACACACACACACACACACACACACACATACATATATATTCTTCAGATTGAACTGGGTTTTTTTCAAGATGGATGAAGTTTTAAATAGTTCCAAATTCTAGTGAGTTTTTGTCCCAAACCTTCCTGTGTCTGCTAAAAGGCTGTACATGGATTTTATTTTTCAACATTGCAATTATTGTGATCTTAATAAACAAAAACATGAGCTTATAAGAGGAAAATAAATGTTCTAACTAGAATAAAGAACTAAATTCAACGGAAAATCTGTGGGTTTACTTAAAGATGCCTGCAGACAAAAGATGCCTTCACAAGCTGAGAGATCCAACCAAATGATGAACACTGCAACTGAGCATATGCACACAAATGGACCCTGTTTATTGCATTTTACAAGTTTATTTTATCTTTATTAAAACAAATTTGTTGGTCACCTACATTGTGCAATTCTACATAAATGTAACATAAAAATGAAACAAGTTTTTAAATGATTCATCATGATCTCATCTGGTATTTTAATAACAAAACTTTTGTAGGACATTTTGAAAAAAAGGAATGCAGATATTTGTGTTCCAGAAAATGTACTGTAGCTGTAGTCAGACTCAGATACAGAATAGGGGGTGGGGGTGTGGATGTTGCCAGCTACTTCTACCTCCAGGCATGCAACATCAATGCAGCTCAAAGGGCCTAACTGTGTGCAACCTCTACATCCGCTCTCATCAGGCTCCAGACCTCTGCAGACCTCAGATCGGTCTGCGTCGACATCTGGGTGACTTATTGTCTCCATCAGTGTACGACAACAAGATGCTCTGTATTCAAGGGTTTCCTGCTCTGAGAGATCTAAACTCAAAGAGCCAATGCTGCAGGCCCAAAGGGATGCTAAGTGGGGGAGAGTGTGTGTATGCATACTTAGCATGCATCAGCAGAGTAACTCATGATACATAAACTATCCTGAGACTGAAGCCCAGAGGGAAGAATCAGACAAAGACATCAGATGTGTCTGGCATTCCAACTGGATAGCTTCCTGGTTTCAACCTTTGCTGTTTTATTCTGAAAGCTCTCTTTGACTCATATGCTTTTCTTCACTGACTCCATGTTGAAGTCAGAATAGAATCTCACATATAAAGCCCTTAATAATCAAGCACCATATGTTCCCAACAGAGCCCTTGGCTCTCTGACTGAAGGTTTATTGGTGCTTCCAAGAGTTTCCAAAACTAGAACATGAGGCAGATCTTTTATAGTTAGAATAGTTTAGGCTATCCTGAACTGAGGCTGCAGGAGGACATACTGATCACTTTTCCTCACTTAGAGGTATAGTATTGTAAAGAGCTGCTGATCTTCTGTGAGGTGGAAATGTTTCAGTGTGGTTGACAGACACTGTAGTTCAGTTTTTCACAGACGGATAACATACAGTGGATAAATTGATGAATGGATAGTTAAAACATTTTAGTTACAGGCCTACAGTTACAATTTATCATTTAAAAGTATAAACACTCTGCATCTCTAAGTTGCCATATCTTGTGGCGTAGCTGTAATATCTGAATTTTGTTGTTGACACTGCAGTAAATGTTTATTTTTGAAGAGTAGTTTGAAGTTGTTGGCTTAATCTTGAAGATTCTTCCTTTAGTTTTGGAAGTTTGAGCTTTAATTTCCAGTGAAGCTGCTTTGATGGACAACAGTGGAAATTAAGAGCAGGGTGCCAATTATTACTGTCAGATGGAATCATAAAGATGAACCATTGCCACCTTCCACCTCATACCATTGTTGACATTGCTGGTTGAACATGGAAAAGCCTGAATACAGGTAGAATATGGACTAATACAGAACAATGCTAGAACTACAACTATTACTTTTAATAACATTATTTAACAAGCTACGGTTCTACAAGGCAAATCACAAAGGAGCAAAAGAGAGAGCACGAGTTTTTTTTTTCCATGTCCCCCCCAGGAATTACTGTCCGAATTTTTCCTGTTTATTGTCCTCCCAAAAAATGAAATGGGATTTTCGCCCCTGATTATGGCTTTTTATGAAAGTCCTTTACCACTCCTTCATCTGTTAAAGAGTAATATGTTGTTTTAACTTTAAGTATCCAACTACAAAATCCGGTGTCCATTTGATCAGGTTTAAAATCAGTCATATGCACACCATCCCATAATCATCAAATACTCATGCAATTTATACTTATCTTTTGCATTTACCCAGGATTTTGATGATGACTCCAGCCATGGATTTTCAACCTCATTAAGGATTTTTCCTATACATAATAAATACCCCAATCTCCTTCTATTTCGCTTGATATTTAGGGTTATACAAATTTATTAAGGGTTTGATTCGTGCTGAACAGAAATAGTCTTTTAAATTAGGTACTGCCATACACCCATTCTCCTTGAAAAGTTGTAATTTTTTGAATCTCACTCGTGTTTTTTCCCCAGCCATATGAATCTGGAGGTTATTTTTCCCATTCCAAAACCTGCTTTATAGTAACTTCAACAGGGAAAGACTGAAACAGAAAAAGAAAGTTTGGTTGTATGTTCATTTTTACTGGCTTTATTCTTTGAGTTAGGTTCATGAAGGGCATGGCCTTCCATCTCATAATTGTGTGTTACGATGAGGTCATCATATTTATGTTTGGCTATGGTTGTAATTTCTTTTTTTAAAAGACTTAATTTGGCACTTGAGGCCTTTATTGACGGTCACCACAGAGCAAATAGGCAGAGAAAGGAGAGAAGACACGCAGCAGAGGTCTCAGGGCTGGGAATCGAACCCAGGACAGCCAGGTTGAGGACCATAGCTTCTGTGTACGGGGCGCTTGCTCTCGCCCTACACCACTAGGGTAGTCGTTTCCGTGGGAATTTTAACTCCTAAATATTTCAAAGTGGCTAAGTTTCCTTTTAGATTTAGTTCTCTCCATTCACTTGAGGGAGGATTGTAATTCAGGGTGATTGTTTGTGTTTTAGTCACTTTCACTTTATATCCAGGATAACTGCCAAAGGTTTTTAGGCAACTGAACAGTGTAGAGAATGATTTAGTTGGTTCTTTGTGCTATAGAAGGTGCGCCTTACATTACCAAACATTGTCTCTGTGAAACGAAGTCCAGTATTAAAGGAGCAGTATTATGTATTTTTCCAGGCACATGGTACCATTTTATAGCACAATCAAGTAAATATGTTACCTTCTGTTACAAATATATATATATATATATATATATATATATATATATATATATATATATATATATATATATATATATATATATATATATATATATATATATAGGAGAATGACCGAGCTAAGATCGTGTGGGACTTCCAGATCCAGACAGACAAAATGGTAATGGCGAACCAACCGGACATCGTGGTGGTGGATAAACAACAGAGGAAAGCCGTTGTGGTGGATGTAGCAATACCAAGCGATTGCAACATCAGGAAAAAGGAACACGAGAAACTGGAGAAATACCAGGGCCTCAGAGAGGAACTGGAGAAGGCCTGGAAGGTGAAGACCACAGTGGTGCCTGTGGTCATCGGGGCCCTCGGGGCAGTCACCCCCAAACTGGAGCAGTGGCTAAAACAGATCCCAGGAACAACGTCAGACATCTCAGTCCAGAAATGCGCAGTTCTCGGCACAGCCAAGATACTACGCAGAACCCTCAAGCTCCCAGGCCTCTGGTAGAGGACCCGAGCTCAGAGGTTGAGAAAGACCACCCGTGGAGGGTGAGAAGGGAATTTTATATATATATATATATATATATATATATATATATATATATATATATATATATATATATATATATATATATATATATATATATATATATGAAATATAACTTAAAAGAAATTTGATTTCCCAATTTGATGCCTTGAAATTGGCCTCTGTCTCTTTAAGAAGCTTCTGGTCTTTCCTACTCTCCTCGTTCAGAACACCACAACAATGCTCCTCCATTATCTCGTTTATAGCCATTCTTAGGAGCATTGGACTGACACATAGCTCGAATGATGAGCTCAGCAGATGTGCAGTCCACCAGGTGTTTGCCAATTGCAGCTGCCACTAGACTGGTGGAGCTGGGTGGGGGAGTCATGGGGGAGTGGTGCTCTGTGAGGCGGAAGCTTGACTGGAGACTGCAGCTCCGAGCAGGAAATAGGCGGTGCTTTTTATGAGCAAGTGTTTAGAGACCCTCGAATGGTTGCCACGGGAGATTCAAGGATACCTCAAACATGCATGAAAGAATCAAAGCAACACTCCAGGTATGTTTTTGATAAGGGAATAAGATTATAGCATTCAATTTTACATAATACCCCCCCTTTAATAAGTTTAGGAAAAATCACCTCTAAACTCTTTGCCAGGATTGATGTACATAGTTTACAATCAATATTGAGAACAGAGATGGGTCTGAATGAGCTACAATTAAGTGGCTCCTTTCCTCCTTTTGGAATTACTGAGATGGTGGCTTCCTTCCATGATGGTGGCATTTTTCCATCTTTTAGAGCTAGATTTAATATTTTTAATAGGAACGGTACTAACTTAGTTTTAATTTTTTTTATACCATTTGATAAATCCATCCGGACAATTTGTTTGCTTTTGGAACTGATATTGCAAAGACAGCTCTCTATCAGTTATTTTAACTGTAAGTGTTTTCAGACACTTACAGGGTTTTCAGACAAAATAGGTAAATAGGCTGTTTCAAAAACTATTTAACTCTTGTCCATTTTGTAAGTTTGGTTGTGTATAACTGCTTATAGTAATTTTAAAACATATTTTGGATTTCAGCCTGCTTACACACATATTTTAGAAATTGGATCTTTTATTTTATGTATTGCATATTTTGCTTGTTGTTTTTGGAATCTACTTGCAAATAATTTGGCAAATTTGGAACCTGACTGATAATACATACTCATAATACTCATCATACTTCCAGTTGGTACACTGCATTTATTCTATTTCTTAAAAATTTTGATTTGTTGTTAAACTCTGGATTCAAATCTCTTATGTTTTGTTTCAAGTTCTTTGAATTCTTTGTTTAAATCCTGTAGTTTAGATTGTCTTTCTCTATTTATGCAAACAAAAAGATATAATTTAACCTCTCATGAATGCTTTTAGTGTATCCCAAACAATTTCTGGACCAACTTCCCCATTTAGGCTTTCCTTAGAAAAAGTTGCAATATTTGTTTTTGTACATTTGTGTTCTACTTTCACAGTGTAGTCTTGGGTTCATTGTTAATTTCTAAAGTTAAGAATATAGGAGTGTGATCTGATGAATCAACACTTTCTGTATCAGTGTTTTGTATCTGCTGGCAATCCTTTTTTAGGAAAAAAAAAAGTTAATCCTTGAGTACACTGTATGCGAATGAGAATAAAGAACAAAATCACGGCTTGTTGGGTAAAGATTCCTCCAGGTCTAAAATACTAATTTTCTTTTCCAGGGAGCAACAGTTGCTTGTGTCATGAATTTAAAAAGTTTTTTATAAAATGTAAAGTCACTTCGTACACATTAAGCAGCATTATCTGAATATTTGGTGGGTAATTATGATCCACATAGAATTGATTGTTGTAAAAAACATGCGTTTTTTTGCCAGCCTCTCCTAATAA
The DNA here is from genome assembly GCA_014839685.1 of Anableps anableps. Taxonomy (NCBI): domain Eukaryota; kingdom Metazoa; phylum Chordata; class Actinopteri; order Cyprinodontiformes; family Anablepidae; genus Anableps; species Anableps anableps. The sequence continues at coordinate 3,517,829 of CM026086.1, forward strand.
CCTCCTCTTTAAATCTGAAGCGAGCAAAATGGCATGGATGGAACGAGGCTCTGATGTGTCAGCAGGCCTGGTGCTCTCTGTGCTCATTCAATCCTCACTTCAGCCTCATATAGAAAGCCCAAAGAATCGCATAGTATTGTTTTCCAAAAAAGGAAATAATGTCGTTGCCCTCGGTTTGCGCAGTTATACTGTACAGCCTAATGTTATCTCTAGGTACGTGGGCCTCTCGGTTACCCTCCATATTGTTCTGTTGGTGTACCGGATGCTGCCTGCTTAGACGTTTCCACCTCGTCAATACAACATTTAGCTTCAGCCGTCACTGGTTTTGTTTAGATTTTGTTGGATGTCAGAGAGCTGTTTCTTATTGTCTGGTCTAAAATCTTTCAGTTGGCTAGCTCTCTCCATTTCATCTTCCTCCGAGTCCTTGTTAAAGGGGAGCGGCTCTGGCTATCCTATATTTCCTCATCATTTAGTTCTGTGTCTGTTTATTCCCTCCTTTACCTCCCCTGTTTTTCATCTTAATAAATCTGTCAAACTTATGCAATTCGCTGGCTTTTCAGGGAGGATTTTAACAGTACCATCGGAGAGCACTAAAGTTATGCGACCATCTTCTAGACAGAAAACTTTTTACTGAGAGGAATAATAACTGAACTTGACTGTTTTCTAACAAGGATTGAATTTGATAGTGTTTAACTGACTCTGAATGTCTATGTGATTGAACTGAAGTGAATATACATTTCCTTACATAAACTGGATTACAGTGCTTTGAGACAACATTTGTTGTGTATCAGCACTACAGAAATAAATTGAATGAAAACTGAAATAGAAACTGATTCAGCTTGGCATGCGATGTAGTTCATGTTTCAAGTTATGGTCCCTTCTATGATTGAGCTTGATATCCTCACTCTAGTAGCTAGCATTACCTCTTTTGGATGGGAAAAACGTCAGTGAGATGCTTCACATCAATTTGCATTTTCATAACAATTTACAAAAACCTTTAAAAGACCTTTTTTCAGCTTTCTTTTTTTTACTTTTACGACTTGAATTTCTCAGTACAGGATGGTGGCACAATCATGCTGTGGGAATGCTGTTTTCAGTAACAGACAGGGAAGATGGTCAGATCTGATAGGAAGACAGATGAAGCTAAATTTAGGAAAATCCTGGAAGAAAACCTGTTAGAGCCTGCAGAAATATTGGGAGTGGGGTGGATCTTCACTGTCCCCGAGGAAAACAAACATAAACATAAAGCCAGAGCTGAAATGGAATGGTTTGGTCAAAACAGATTTATGTATTACAATGGTCCGATCAAAGTCGAGATCTAAATCCTACTGAGAATATGCAGCAAGACTGACAGAGATTGAGCTAATTTGGAAAGGAACAGCAGAGAAAAATCTCTGGATGTCCAAAGCTGGTGTGGGACAACAACTTTGATTTGAATGATTTTTAAGTAGTGTTACACTGTACTTAGTTTTTCATTTATGGGTTAATCAGATTAATCAGATGTCGTTAAGATCAGTAGGGTTTCATAAGCTAGAACAAATTCTTAGAGGGGTGGAGAACACCTATATATTCAATTACCTTTTACTAAATCAGAAACCCCAAGTATAACGTGTGTATTGATCTTAAACTAATAAACATTACATGGTGTGTGTATTAATCCTTTGTAATCGAATCTGCGGTCTAGCTCTGTAACAGGTGGGGTCAGCGAGGGGTCAAGGAGAGCGCTGTGTGGCTTCAGGAGCCAGTCTGAGGCTGCTGAGGAGGACAGGGAGGACAGCTTAGTGGAACGCACCGGAATACTGATAAACTCGGTCGCACGTCCTTGGGTTGAATATTTTGTACAAAACAACACCTGCATTGTTCCTGGGAAGAAAATGGTCATGCAGGGAAGCGTCCACCTCCTGGCGGCTGACGTCAGGACGTCCCAGATAGTAAAGAACCACCTGGACATAGCGAGGTATGAATGTATGTGAGTTACAACCGCTGGTCAGATCACTGGGGTGAGACGGCCTATGTCCTGTCCACACGGTGCTCTCAGGAGACGCGTCTTCATATTTTTCTAAAAGGTGATTAATGTTTCTTTTTCTTGTGGTAATCAATTATCATGTTGGGATGTTGGTGTGATTTCATGCTTCTGTTTGCATGAATAAATTGCTGGATGATTTTGAAGTTGAACAGTGACTGTGTCCTGGTTTTCACTTTTACCCCCGGTGTCCACGGGCCCGGGGAGACGAGAGGGGACAACGAGCAACAGGTGCGAATGCTCTGTCTCAACAAATGGGGACTCGCCCGGGATATCAGGGTGTATCAGGTGAAAATTGATCGATTGGATCATCCACGGAGCTTCGCTTCGGCCCGCAAAGGAGGCGCGGTAAGATAAGACTTTTAAATTCTGTCTGAAGCACCAAGTTTCTGAGCTGTGGTGAATCTCAGTGGCAGTGTGATTGATAATTAAGGTGATTGTAGTAATTTGTGGTATTGTATGAGAAAAGAGTCTTAGACTTAGGAGTTGTAAGTACCGCAGTGGTCGCTGGCCAAACCCCCACCTGCGCCGACGGGACAGGTTGGATCGTGCTGTGAGGGTCGTCCTTCCCGGGGACCTGACTGCCCCCCAAAACGGACTTGGATGGTTGGTACTTCAGCTTAGGAAAGGGAGTGAATCCTCCCTGGAGTTTGGCTGTCTCCAAAAAAGACTGAGGTATTCGTAAGGGTGAAAATTCAGATTGGAGTGCATCCTCCTGCGTCAGATCTCAGAAACTAATTTCTGACACAGAAGGACTTAACCTAAATTAGGGGTGAATCTGCCGTATTGGTACCCGAACCCAAAGGGACTTAGAGAAACTGGAGTGCATCCTCCCCGGCAATTAGTGCCGAAAAGGACTAAGAAGTCGACTATAAAAGGCCTTAACTGTCACCGGTGACCGTAGGGAACTTTTGTTTGCTTTGTTTGCTGAAGTTCAACAATGATTGTGGTTCTGTCTGTGCGAATCCTGAATCTTTCTATACTGAGCTCAACAATGATTACAGCTTTGTGTATTCTGTGAGACGGCTGCATCTCTCTCTCTCTCTCTCTCTCTCTCTCTCTCTGTGTGTGTGTGTGTGTGTGTGTGTGTGTCTGGCTGCGAGTGGCTGCGCCTGGGGGAGAACGGAGAAGCGGATTAAATGGATATATCTTCACTTTTGTGCTGCGGGGGGTTATTGCCATAGCATGGAAGGTGAATTTGAAAAAAAATTAATGATAATTCCTACGGTCCAGGACCATGGAAAACATTAAATGAACAAATCACCAGTTTGATTAGAATAATGACCCAACATGTAGCAAACAAAACAGCCAATGTGAAACCAGATAAAATGAGAATCATGATGGAAAACACAGTAAAGGAACAAATCCTATTAAACACAGCATTTAGCATTCTGTTCTCAACCTTAGGCGTCTGCCCAAAAGCCTGGTGGGAATGCTTCCCCCTGATCCCACAATTTAACTCTAGCTTCTGCCAGAACTTCTGTACAGACAAATACAAGTTCATGGGAGCATGAGCAACTCCACTGTTAGTTTTCTCCAATACAGGAGCTAAGATGCAACACTGAAGTGATTGTTCGTGATTTCCCAGGTTACCCCCAGCCTTCTTCCTCTCTTCAATTTGTCATCTTTGTCTCTTAATAATAATGGTGATCTGTCTTGTTTACAGCCTGAACCTGAAGCAGCCTGTCGTGCCATTAATTCAGGAAAATCAATTTTGCAACAGGAGGTATAATTCATTCTTCCACTACTTACAGAAAATTTGCCCTCACACTTTAAAGCAACCAGACCCACCCATACATAAAAAAGGCTACCATGAACACACTATGTACAGATGATACCTGTAATACTTTCTTTCCTGTAACTAACAAAGAGCCATTTGACTGGTGGGATTTTTCTTCTCTAGGTGTCGGCGAGACTGTGGGCCTAGCTGTGAGTACAGGCGATGGATGGCTGTTTAGGCTACAAGGCCTGTGTTGGTGCTGAGGCCACAGCTTAGCCCCTGTGGTGTCCCAGTCTGAGTAGCTGACACTGGAGAAGTGTTGTGAAAACACAGCTGATCTCCTTCGAATAACAAAGTCTTGGTGTCCAAATAAACAGTACCTCCCTGAGGCTCTCCAGAACATCCAGACCCTTCTCCTTCACAGCTCTCCTGAGAGTATGTTTACTTCAAAGATGAGTTTGGCCAAGTTTCATTAATCTGTGTTGTAAATGTCTTGTGTTAATACTAGGGATGCAGCAATATGGGACCAGTATCAATATCCAATATTATCTTTGCTGTTACAGCTGATAACTAATATTTACCGAGATTATATATATATATATATATATATATATATATATATATATATATATATATATATATATATATATATATATATATATATATATATAAACACCAGAGCAATAGAGGCTCAGATCTACCACACCAGACAAGATCCAAGGTGTAGGTGCAAGATGCTGGCAGGGAAAGCGTACATGGAACGTCATAACCAAGTGGCGGGCATAGTGTACAGAAACATCTGTGCAGGATATGGACTGGAAGCCCTGAGATCAAAGTGGGGCACACCCCCAAAGGTGGTGGAGAATGACCGAGCTAAGATCCTGTGGAACTTCCAGATCCAGACAGACAAAATGGTAATGGCGAACCAACCGGACATCGTGGTGGTGGATAAACAACAGAGGAAAGCCGTTGTGGTGGATGTAGCAATACCAAGCGATTGCAACATCAGGAAAAAGGAACACGAGAAACTGGAGAAATACCAGGGCCTCAGAGAGGAACTGGAGAAGGCCTGGAAGGTGAAGACCACAGTGGTGCCTGTGGTCATCGGGGCCCTCGGGGCAGTCACCCCCAAACTGGAGCAGTGGCTAAAACAGATCCCAGGAACAACATCAGACATCTCAGTCCAGAAATGCGCAGTTCTCGGCACAGCCAAGATACTACGCAGAACCCTCAAGCTCCCAGGCCTCTGGTAGAGGACCCGAGCTCAGAGGTTGAGAAAGACCACCCGTGGAGGGTGAGAAGGGAATTTTATATATATATATTTTCACACTGCTGACACTGGTTCAGGTAAACCACAATCCTGCGCTGCATCACTATTACATGATCACATGACCAAACAAACACCATATTTCCCCTCCCCCAAAACATAAATGGCAGCAAGAAGGAAATAAACATCTTCGTTCATATCAGCCTAGTTTTACTTATCAGACTGATACCAATGTGTTAAAAAATGACTAACATTGGCTGATACAGAAGTTGATGTCGATATATCATGCATTCCTAGTTAATACTGTTATATTTCTTATCTCATAATAACTCATAACGTCACTACAAAATATTCCTTCAAAAAAGATGAATTATCCCTTTAGGCAACATGTATTTTACACCACTAAATAAATGTTAAAACCATTTTTTAAAATCACTAGCTTGTATGATTGCATCATAATATAATAAACATTTTCCAGTAACTGCACCACAAAAAAATAACAGACCTTTAATAAGTAATAGTTAAATATTGGCCTATATTAGTTTGGTATTCAGTATTACCAAGTATCAAATAAATGGGTAATCTAATCTAATCTAATCTAATCTAGCAAAAAGCCACAAGAAATCACAAGGCTATGAAATATGAATGAGGTTTCTACCAAAATAGTGTATATAAATATAAATAATTAAGTGTGAAGATAAATCAGAAAGTCTATGAGGAGTATGAGTATATATCAGCTGGTAACTAAATAAGAACAAACTACTTACTGCTGTTTGTGGACAAAGCAACATTCGAGGAGAAAATAGGTCAGCAAATTTAATATCAAACTCTCTTTAAGTAACTTTATTAAGGAAAGTCTTTCAGTCTTTTAGAAATCCTTCCTATCTGTGGATGCATCCATGCTGTGAAAACGTACCCGCCCACTGACAGATTTCTTCTGTTCTTACCAGTTTGTCACTTAAATGTTTAAGATCATCAAATGCATTTTATTAATATAACTTGAAAAAAAAAATCAACTGTTAAATGATTATCTTAATTTATGTAATGAAAACAACAAACCAACCTTACCCAATGTTAAAAAGTAACTGGCCCATAAACCTAATAACTGGTTGTTCCCCCTTGGCAGCAACAATGAGTATTTCACATAGAGAAAATATTTGGCCTTTTTTTTTTTTTTTTTTTTTTTTTTTTGCAAATTTTTTTTCATTTAATCACTTTGGAGGGTTTTAAACATTAATAGTCTGGTTAAATTTATGCCACTGCTTCTCAACTGGATTTAAGTCCAAACTTTGACTAGGCCATTCGAAAATCTTAAATTAGGTTTATTCGAGCCTTTCAAATGTGGACTTGCTGCTGTGCTTTGGATCATTGCCCTATTAAGGATAGTTCTTGATTCAACAGATCTGACATAAATGAAGCTCGGTGTGGAAAGTGAAACTGAACCAGAAAATGCAGTTAGATTTTTCACAAAGGCCCAGTTTAGTTTAGATACAGTTTTTCCCTATTAATAAATGAAATAATAATTTGATAATATGCTACGAGTTTTTCCTACAATTATTTTTGTCTGAAATCAAAATGTGTTTGATCTGAAACATTGCACTGTGACAATAAAGCAAAACCACAATAATCCTTGAAGAGTGAATAGCACTTTTTCAGGGTACTATACCGTCTAGATATTGTAGTGCTGAGACTAGAAACCCTCTGTAGTATTACTAAATCTGTGAAAGATTAAAACAGTGGTTTCACTTCTTTTTTCTCTCTTTCACATGAAAATGAGTCAAACTACTAAGCTTGTTGCGAAGCTCCCAACAGTATTTCTCTTTCATCCTGGTAAACAAATCAAACACATTTTCCAGTTTCACCTAGAACCCCCACTTATGGCCTCTGGGTTCTGCCATTCAGTTTCTTTGCCACACAGGACATTGAAATTAATGAGGACAGGTCAATAAAAAAGCACAACTCACCAGATGGACGTAGGGTACGTAGTACCCATAAAGAGCAGCAGGTATGCCAAAGGCCCAAATACGGTATCCCATAGACTTCCAGATGTTCATGTTGAAGATCCGACTTATACTAAATCTTCCTGTTTGGGACTCAGGGGCTGGCAGCAGGGGCTTGTAGGTGAAGCCGGCTAGTATCAGCACAAACATGAGGATGCAGAAAACACGTAAAGTGTTTTGCAGGCCCACTTTCTCCAGCAGGTCTGACAGAATGAAGGGCAAGGTGATGGTGAAGATGCCACTGCCAGCTGTCACGATGCCGTTTACCAGGCCCAGGCGCTTCTTAAAGTAGTGACCCAGGATGACTAGGCTGGGCTGGTAGGCAAAAGAGCAGCCGCAGGCGAACACAATGCCATATGTGAAATACATCACACCAAGCGACCTGTGGGGAAAGAAAAACAATAGACGGCTCAAAGAAAGCTTTTTGAGTCAGTACCGAAGCTGCTGTCACACTATATCCAATCTTGACATGGTGTATCTAAAAACATGCCTTCAAGGGAAATTAGGCGCATGAGGTTAAAAGAGGCCTGACCATCTTGGGCTAAGAGTTCAATGCTCTATTTACAGTCTTTGTGCATGAAATAACTATTAGCTGAATTAATCATAAAGCAGGCTGGACTGCCATCGGTTGGAGCCACTCAAGTGTTCAGCATGTCAAAGTCAGTAAAACTTCATCAGCACAGACAGAACCTCTGCACAGAATAGCAATGACGAATGTTATTACTGATACACCACTTTTAAGTAGCAATGGTGCATATATGCAGTATATATAAGGCATGTTGAGTTACAACGCTCATGACATGGAATCTTTTGAAATGTCCAACAAACATGACAGCCTGTCTCAGTTCACCTACAATACAGTATTATATACAGTGGAAGGTAATGCAGGAGCTATATTAACCCAAGGCAGTGTATCTTCCTAAGATACTGAGATACTAAGATACTAGGGTATTATGAAGAACAAATACATTAAAACAAAAACGGAATGAAAAATAATCTCCAGGAAAACTGCTAAAAGCTTTGGTATCAAGGAGGATCCATCAGCCATTATATTTATGCCTCATTTCCACTGAGTGGTACGGCAGGGATCTATGCAGTATGCTATTTCATATGTTTCCATTATAAAAGCAGCCCAAACAACCGACCCGACCTGCACTGGGACCCTTCAGTTGTAGGATGATAGGACAACAGTATGGTTAGGGTGGAGCTACGGGCTTAACACAACACAGTCCATTGATCAGGGGACAGAAATTGTCACTGCAAACATGAGACATACTATTGCGTCGCGTTTATTGTCGCACTAGCATGACATAAGGTTAGCCATTTGGGTTTAACCATGCCTGCCCAATGAGAGCTCAACTGGCCATGGAAACGCTCTCCTAAATAACACCATAAAACAGTGTACTGAACCGCAACCTGTGCCACTCATTGGAAACAAGTCATTAGTTTGACAATGACAGAGAGACAGCAAGCTCAATTTGTGGCAGTGGCAGCTAGTAATGGCACTTCTGGTAGCAGCTGCTGGTGTTATGCTGGCAGCTGCCACTAGGGTGGCAGATCAACTCCTACGTCTACTGCCGCAGTTTTGGTGGATGCCAAAGCCGATTTTTGGCAAAGGGGTTACCTGTATTGCCCGTCAGTAAATTATTGTTTTGAAATGATGATGTTATTGCTTATTAAACCATGTTTAAACCTGTAATAAAGTGACATTTATTTGATGGAAAGAAGTAGTTCAAGTGGCAGCTGCCACTAGGTGACCAGAGTTTTGCTGAGGTGCCACTCGTATTCCAGATCAGCTGCCAAGGCCACTGCCGCTTTATTAGGGGGATATCAGTGCCAATTCTCAGCAAACGGGTTAGTCATATTGCCCATCAGTAAATTATTGTTGTGAAACGATAATGTTATTGCTTATTAAAATGTGTAAGACCTGTAATATCTTGACTGTATTTACATGAGATGGAAAGTGGCAGCTCAAGCTGCTGGCAGCTGCTCCCAAGGTATCAGAATGGTTGCCACTGCTGCTGCCACATTTTAGGGAGCCAGTTGGTTTGTTGACCAACACATGGTCACATTAAACAGAAGTGATTCTGTCAGAGTTAAGCTTGACTCCCTAAAACTGAAAAAGACACAGCAATGACTGATAACATAGGTTTGTAAGTGTGAATGGGCTTGTGAGTGGACATAACCACTTTTCTAAGTCACTGTGTATTTGTAGAGGACCAGACACTGGCAAGGATGAGAGGTGTTCAAAAAGGGTGAAAACAATCATTTTATTATGTGAAATGGGTATTTGGGTTTTATATTGGTGTTTGATCCTTTTAAGGATTTGTGCTCATCTGAACATTAACTGAACACAAAGTAACAAAGGCTAATTAAATAGGGGTGGAGAAGCCTAAACTCATCACACAATGGAGGAATAACAGTACAGCAATAAAACTGTGCAAAAACATCAAGCAAAAATAACTTGGCACAAAAAAGTGAATATTTCAGTGACTAACGACAAGTTGAACAACAAGTCAACCTAAACAAAGTCCCCTGTTGAGTCCTTTTGTTATAGTAGGAACCAATATTAAAATGGCTTCAAACACCTCCAGCCGGTCACTTGCTTGCATAATCTCTAAAAAATGAAACAAGTGTAAGTAGACAATTCAGACAAATATGAAAGTAGGCTCCCATAACAACATTTGTTCTAACACAATGACTTAAATTTAAGTTATGTTGTGTCATTTGTAACTGATGTGAATTACGGAATAATTAACTATACTAAGATTGTGTGGTGATAGGAGTAGCCATTTGTGAATTTGTAACTTTGTAACTGCTGTTCTTGAAATGTGTTTTTAGTAGGTTTTTTTTTTTTTTTTTTTTTTTTTTTTTAACGTGTCCTGTCCGGCAGTGTGGCCCTCAGAATTGTCGTCTGAATGTCAAGGTAAGGCCCAACAGATGAAAAAAAAGGGGGGGTAGGGGGACAGAGAGAAAGATGGAGGAAAAGGAGATAGAAGTAGAGGAGAGAAAAAAGCATAGAGATAAAACAGGTCAATTCCCTTGAAGTCTGCCTTGGGACCTGCAGAAAGAGAAAACAAAACAACACAGAGAATCCACAACAACAAACAGTTATAACTTCAATGGAAAGTACACACGAGAAGGTAATACAAGATGTATTTAGTGGCAATCGCAGCCTGACTGAGAGTGTCTAACAAACACCTGAATCTAGACACCTGTGTGTGTGTGTGTGTGTGTGTGTGTGTGTGTGTGTGTGTGTGTGTGTGTGTGTGTGTGTGTGTGTGTGTGTGCCTGTGTCTATAAGGATTCTCCCTACGAGTATTTGATAGTAGATGTGAGGGCCCACAGATCAACCCCCCAGGACATGCGGACAACACGAGGAAGTCCGGAGCCACAGACACCCAGTGGCCCCCCCAGCACGGAGCTCCAGGAGCCCCCCGCAGGAACAACCGGACCCCATCCCCAGAGAGTAGCAGAGGAAAGCCCCAGGCGACCCCCTGGCAGCCACAATGCAGAAGCCCCAGGGGCCTGCAGCGACGAGCCCACAGGCCCCGCCAGCAACCCGATAAGCTGGAGCAGATCCAGCTCCAAAGAGACCCAAGCCCCAAGGGCAAGATCTCCTCCCAGGACAGGCCCAGCTGAGCCAGGGCACCCGGGCCCCAGCAGGCAGCCACCAGGGTGACCCGGCACATACCGCGGCACCCAGCCCCAGACACCAAGAGACACCAATGCACCAGTGGGCAGAGGCACCACCACCAGAGGGGAGTGTGACAGGGGAAAATGGGCCCCACATTTTTAATGGGGGGCCTATCCAGGAGAGGGGGGAGCCCAGAACCCAACCTGACAGACAAACAGCCACACCCAGACACAATCACACAATCCCACCCACATGCTCACATACAGACATTCACATCCACTTGCTCAACATAAAAAAAAGTTATACACCCACTTTCACTCACACTCTATACTCCCAAGTCCAGGTAACGCCCCCCCCCAAAGGGGCAACCTGTCCCCAGACCCAGGAGATGGCCCCCTTCTCTCTGGGGTGGAGAAGAGCAGACAGCCCATCAGGCCGGACAAGAGCCGGGCACCACTTGAACAACCCAGGCCCAGACACCGGCTCTGACCCCATCCAGAGATGGGCCAGGAAGAGTCCACATAGTCCCAACGAGCCAGCCAACTAGAGCAGTCCCAGGGCGAAATAGCCCTACCCCCCATTAAGCCCCAATATTTTTAGTAGGTTGTGATCCAGCGGCTGCTAACTAGCTGCAATCTTTGCCGCAACCAAGCTGAGACAGTGCTTCTGAAAACCGTCAAGGAAAATGAGGGGTAAAGAGCAATTGTGGGTGCAGACCTATGTATACCATAGTCATGATAGAATGCAGTACTGGCTCATTCAACCCCCCCTTGTTTTCTTTTATTTCCAGAGATCAGAAAATGAAAGAAGAAGAAGCCACAGAAAAGGTTTTCAACAGCCACTTGCTAGAAAGACACTTGGTTTATTTAATTACATAGGTATTTGAGTGTATGTGGTTTTGACACAGTTGTTAAATGACACAGGTGCCCAATAACATTGCATTGACACAGCTTTTATAATGTAACAGGACATTTGATCTCTTAATATAGGCTAAAATGCCAATCTGTAATAACAGGTAACAGTATGCACATACCCTCACAAATACCCTCACTAATCTCTATTATTTTCTGCAGGGAAGCTCTATCTTGGTCAACAGCCAGGCTGCAGCTGACTGGTGCTGACAACAGAAATTTGATGGAGAGTAACGCTCTCCAGGCCCTCAGAACCTGGGATGAAGAGCTAGATGAATACTTTCCAGCGGAGAATTTACATTTGTCTTTGAAGAGAAGGAGGACGAAGAAAAGTTCTGCTGCAACATTATGGATGACAAGAAAATGAAGGTTTTTGCTAAGTTTTTACTAACTTTTGTAGATAAAAATATTATTTACAAGTAACCATATGTCTTCATTGCTGCAGCCTCTCCCCATCTGCGATAGAAGTAAGGAGGGAGACACACTAATCAGTATAGCTTAAGAATTTAAGTACAACTATGACAACCTGACCTCATTTTCAACCCCAGTATCCTGTGGAATGATGTTATCCCCTGGTATTCTCTGACACCCTCATGGCTTTCAGAGTGCCAACGTGTTTGAGTTATTTCTGAGTAAGAATTCATATTAATCATCAATGCTGTGTAAAAGACCAGCTGCTTGTGGAATGCTTATTTCCTTACAGCAGGTTAAATACGTAGAAAGCACTATTTAGGACATTCTTTCCAAAGTAAATGCAGTCACTTTATTACAGGTTTTACACATTTTAATAAGAAATAACATCATCATTTCAAAACAATAATTTACTGATGGTAAATATAACTAATCCCTTTGCCGAAAACCGGCTTTGGCGTCCCCTAAAACGATGGCATCAGTCGTGGCAACTCGGCCAGACTCTGGCCACCTAGTGGCAGCTGCCAGCACCTTGAGCTGCCATTTTCCATCTCATATAAATGCAGTCAACAGGTCTCACACATTTCAGTAAGCAACAATATCATCATTTCAAATTAAAAATGTACTAACAGGCAATATAACTGGACTGTCAAAAATCGGCACTGGAATCCTCCAGTACAGCAGCATCAGCCATGGCAGCTGATCTGGGACATGAGTGGCACCTCTGCAAAACTCTGGCCACCTTTTGTGGCAGCTGCCACTTGAAGTACTTCTTTCCATCAAGTAAATGTCACTTTATTACAGGTTTAACACGGTTTAATAAGCAATAACATCATCATTTCAAAACAATAATTCACTGACGGGCAATACAAGTAACCCCTTTGCCGAAAATCGGTTTTGGCATCCACCAAAACTGCGGCAGTAGATGTAGGAGTTGACCTGTCACCCTAGTGGCAGCTGCCACTTCTACGCTGTGGCAGCCCGAGCTGCCACTGCCACGAATTGAGCTCGGCCCTGCTGCAGTGACAGGACCCCTTTACTAGTTTCTGATATAATACCCCCTACTATGGAAATAACCATTAAAAAATGGACAGTAAAACATAGGGACTTAAGGTTGGTATTTGTTTTGACTGGGTCTATTCTGCTTGTTAGGGGTGGGTAAAAATATCGACTCATCAATGCATTGCAATTAATTTTTCCAATTCAATATCGATTCGGAAAACCCTGTGAATCGATTACATCTCTTGGCCAGCGTCATGGTGAGCAACACTTTCCAGAGCCGTGCGTGCTGTCCACGACGTTTAAGATTTCATACTGGAGCGTACCACTTCCTCCATTTCCCACACTTTCTGCCAAGAAGGGCAATGCGTATTAGCAAGTTTGATTAACTACTTGTACACCTGGCGCCATTTCTTTGCCCCCAGACACCCATTACACACCTGTCAGTTCGGCGCAGAGTAGCCACGGTGCTGCGCGTTCTGCGCGACTGCCTGGCTGCTCAGAGCAGCACGATATATCAGCTCGGTGTCACACAAACACTACTCTCGTCTTCTTCTTGAGTTTATTGGCGGTTGGCAAACAGCTATGTATGTGCATTACCACCACCTACTAGTGAGGAACATATATTGTTCAAATATGCTTAAAAATGAAGATTATAAAATGATGTGAATTATCTCAATTTCCACAAGAAAAAGAGAGTTATTTACATACACTTTACTCAAGTTTTCATACAGTACTCCATATTCAACACTAGTGTTATTGTACTACAGTTTTATTTATGTATACCATTTCTGTTTATACTGGCAAGTAAATAAATATCCTAAAATTATCCACAGGGACTCTAATGAATTATTTATGTACTTCTTATTATGAAATCAATATCGAAGCATTTGAAGCAATATCGAATCGTGACCGAAAGAATCAAAATCGAATCGAACTGTGGGGTTCTTAACAATACCCAGCTCTACTGCCTGTCCAACCTTACTATAATGAACTGAATAACACTGAAGTTTCAACTAATGCAAGACATTAGCTCTCTTAGTTATACTAATTTAAAATGAATTTGCATCAAATAAAAACTGTTGAAACTGAGCTTTTTTCATTGTGGATTTTAATTAGAATAAATGGCCTAAATTAATCTAAAGGCTTATTTTGCCAAGGACATTACACTAAATAGAAATAATACAAAAAAGGATTAATTTTTCTCTAATTAGGCATCAGAATATATCAAAAACTGAACTTCAAATAGATTTTTATTATCCAGATTGGGGTAAAAAGATCTCAGTCCTGGCCTTTAAAAATAACTTGGCAGCAGGGCAGTTACCTGCACTATGTACTGTCCTCTGTAGAAGTTGTCTGCCAGCCTACCCAGAGGCATGTGAAAGCCTCTTTAAAAAGTCACCTGATAAGTCGTAATTCAGCAGCTTTATTACTTATTCAGTGCACCTAAAACTGATAACACTGCTGCTTTGTTGCCTCACGTGCAGATGAGCATGAGTTCTTAGGAAATGATTTACCAAACAATGTTAGAGCAGAGGCACAAAGCTATAAACAGGAACATCTGAAAGCAGAGAAATGTATTAAACTTGTATGAAATTGAGTTAATAGTTGATTGCTTTAGTTGTTTAGCTTAAGGTGAGGTTAAGGGTGACCATTGACTGAAATACTTTTTTTTACATTTGGACATCTACCTATTTGTGCTCATCTTAACGTCATCTGGTCGCATTAGAAAACCAGCAGAGACCAGTTAAGAGAACATCAAACAATGTTATTTTTACAGAGATAAAGAAGAGCATCTGTGTAGAACCATTTAGAAGCAGAGACTTTTATCACATATCCAGTTACCTAAAAAAGTATTTATACACACTCAACTGTTGCACATTTTACCGTATCAAAATCACAGCCTGCCATGTATTTTAAAGGCACCAACATGAAATAAGTGTTCATTTGTCAAGCAAAATTAAAAAGGTACAAAGTATCACATTTTTTTTCCAAATCACCGTAAAAAGAGTGGAAAGTATTTGTTATCAGCCCCTCATACCCCTAACTAAAAAAAACCACATTGACTGGATCATTTCACCATCCCAATGCAATAATAAACCTCATGGCTTCCTTACTTGACAAAGGAGCTGGCCAGGAGGCCAACCAGGCCGACAGCAGCACCACCCACAGCAGTTATTCTGCAGCCGAAGATGTCAGTGAAGATGCTGACGATGGGGGAGCAGAAGAAGATCATCCCCATGGAGAGGGAGCCCACCCATGCTGAAAGAAACACACACACACAGAGCAAGTATGAATAAATAATATTCCAAAAAAGTGTAAAACAACAAAACATGCTGAAGTAAGTGAAAGTATAGCGTTTGCATCTAAACTATGCCAAGTGTAAAATTTGAATGCAAAAGATTTAGCAGACAGTTTTTTGATATTGAGCTTACTTTTCTCACATTTAGCACCCTTTCATCACATTTAAAAGGGAAATGTCTAAAAACTGTCATATATTACCATGTTTGCATTTCACAAAATTTTAGCAATTTTAAATGTTAAATCTAAATCCAAATCTAAATATTATATCTAAATTGAAATATTAAATCTACATCTAAATGTTAAATCTATATATAAATGCTAAATCTATATCTAAATGCTAAATCTAAACATAAATCCTAAATATTATATCTATATGTTAAATCTAAATCCTAAATTACAAATCTAAATGTTAAATCCAGATCTAAATGTTAAATCTAAATATAAGTCCTAAATAATATATCTATATATTAAATCTAAATCTAAATAATAAATCCAAATGTTAAATCTAAATCTTAAATCTTTGAGCTAAAAGTTTGGAAGGTATGCAAATTAACCACGCCCCTCAAAATTACTCTCGGTATTTGTGGCCACACACACAATCTTTCAACCTGAATGCTGGCTATGTTTCGGTGGTTATGTTAGGAACGCTATTTGCACATTAGCTTTTCAGTTACTTCATATTTGGAGAGTAAACTACTTGTTCTGATCCATATGTCTGTGGCAGGCCGTTTTAACATAAAATCGGTTTCACCACACTTACACTCCAGATATCTTAAATTGCTTTATGAGTAGACGAATTAACAAATAAGATATTTCTAATTCCATTTTCACTAGTATAAATGACATCAAATTTACCATTGAGTAGTATGGAGGCTTCAGTTTAAGATATCGACAGTGAATTTCTGACTATCTGAAACACATATTTCAGATATCAACAATTAAATTATGACTAATCATAAAGTAAATTCGAGATATCTCGCTTTTAGTTCTGACTAGTCATAATTCTAAATAAAGATATCTTGAATGATACCATAATTCAAGATTTCTTAAATGTATTTTTAAAGAGGAGAAATATTGATTTGACTAGTCCAAATTAAATTCAAGATTTCTTGAAAGCAAATTATGACTAGGCAATTTCAGATATTTCAGATATAATTTCAGATATCTCCAAATTAATTAGCAATATCTTGAATTAACTTTCTGAATAGTCAGAATGACATTACAGATATCTTGAATTAGTGTTTTGTCTAATTTGTGTCTAGTCAAAATGTCACAGATTTATGTAGTATTTTGAAATGTGACAGTAAAAAATAAAATAAAACAAAAAAAGATTTTTGAAAATGCACCATTTTCAGCTTAGGAATGGGTTAACAATTGCACTTTTAGCTTTTCAAAGCAGTTTTTAAGTGCATCGTGTTTGTCGGAAGAGAATAAATAGGAAATTCTTTGCCAGTTTCTGGAGCAGTCAGGTACTGAGTAACTCAGCACCTGATTTTATATTTATAGATGGTCATCAGACAGACAAAAAACAAAGTTTGGTGCAAATTCTGGCAAAGACTAATATGAAAAGGTACATAGAAATAACTAATTACAAAATAACAAATTTAGGCAAAAGAAACACTTTTTTCAATATAAAACTTATGAAACCAATGCTTACAGTAGGTAGTGTATGTTAGAACAGGGTAAAGTGCTTCCAGTGACAGTAATGTTTATTGTATATTCACTTGTGTGAACATACAATGGAAGAACCACAGTGTTGGTTCTGTTGGACCTCAGCGCAGCATTTGACACTGTTGACCAGGATATATTATTGAAGCGACTGGAGAGCTGGGTCGGACTCTCTGGTACAGTACTCAGTTGGTTTGAATCCTACCTAAAGAACAGAGATTTCTTTGTGTCAACAGGCAACTTCTCATCGGAGCGGACAAAAGTCATGTGTGGAGTACCCCAGGGTTTAATCCTGGGACCCCTCCTATTTAATATCTACATGCTCCCACTAGCTCAGATGATAAGTAATAAGATCAATTACCACAACTATGCAGATGACACACAGCTCTATATTACGATGTCATCAGGTGACTATGAACCCATGCAAGCACTAAACAGATGCTTAGAACAAATCAATGCATGGAGGTGCCAAAATTTTCTCCAGCTGAAAAGAAACAAAACTGAAGTTATCTTTGGACCTAAAGAGGAACGATCTAGAGTCAGCGCGCAGCTTCAGTTATTACAGCTAGAAACTAGTGATCAGGCCCAAAATCTGGGTGTAGCGATGGACTTGGACCTGAACCTTCAGAGACACATAAAGACAGTTACAAAGTCAGCCTTCTATCATCTGAAGAACATTTCCAGAATTAAAGGACTAATGTCTGAACAAGAGCTAGAGAAACTCAGCCATCAGTTTATCTTTAATTGCATTGATTATTGCAACAGTGTCTTCACAGGTCTGCCTAAAAAAATCAATCAGACAGCTGCAGCTGATCCAGAACGCTGCTGCTCGTGTTCTCACTAAAACCAGGAAGACAGAGCACATCAACCCAGTTCTAAAGTCCTTCCACTGGCTCCCTGGAGCTCAGAGAATAGACTTTAAAATACTTCAGTTAGTTTATAAATCAATGCATGGCTTAGCACCAAATTACATTAAAGACCTGTTGTTGTATCAACCTTCCAGACCACTCAGGTCTTGTGGTTCTGGTCTACTCTGCATCCTCAGAACTAGAACCAAACATGGAGAAGCAGCTTTCAGCTTCTATGCTCCTCTAATTTGGAACAAACTTCCAGAAAACTGCAAAACAGCCGACACACTGAGTTCCTTTAAATCGAGGCTAAAACCCACCTGTTTAGAGCTGCCTTTGATTAGTAGAAAGTGGAACATTGATCAATATTTTCGAATTATATTTGCTTGATGATATTTGCTTGATGATCTTTATGATTTTGATGCATTGTTATTGCTCGATGACTTTGATGTATATTTGTTCGATGATTTTGATGATTTGCTGTATGCTTGACTGATGGTTTTTACGATATAAAACACTTTGAACTGCGTTGCTGCTAAAATGTGATATACAAATAAACTTGACTTGGCTTGATTTCCACAAAGCCCATCAGGCTCAGCAGATAGACACTAATATTAAAATGACAGCTTGTGTTCAAACAAGTCTCACTTTGTAGGTGTGTTTCTGCTGCATTTTTGGTGAAAATATCATTATTCTTCATTCTGTAAAATTACTTGATCTAGTAGCCAAAAATTTTACTCCAGTAAGAGTAGCAATACTTCATAACAATATTACTAAAGTAAAAGTAAAAAGTATGGTGCAGCAAAACTACTCATGGAAGTACTTTTTCTTTTCAAAAAGTTACTTAAATGTAACTAGCTACTACCCCCTTCTGTGTTGTGAGTTCTCCATAATGTGGCATAGAGGAAGTCCTGTACTTAAACCAAATTAAAATTGAGTTCATCATTTACTCTTAAAAACAGATATAAACATGTCCAAAACAATTTTCTCTTAAAAGGTGTGAACATTTAAACTGTGTTTGCAATCTTATTTCATGGAGCATAAAGATACAGAGCAATAGTCAGATAAATTAACAGTAAAATGTGGACAAGTTCTCCAGGTCTCCACTCCCCAGGATACTATGCTGTTGCTTCCAGCAGTTTCTTCTGACATGAGCTGCTTCATTCCAACTGGCACCGCACTCAGACCAGTAAGTTATGTTTCACTCTGTATTTGATCTTTTTTCACTTTGCTGTAAGTTATAAAGCCTGACGGTTGTCAGACAACTGTGATGATTCATATTTAGAATCAGCACGGTAGCAGCTCAATTTAGTTCCAATAAATTTGCCCTGATAATTGACCGAATTATCCCGAATATTTCAGACCAATAACATGGGAAATAAATTCTCAACCATCTCATTACATTTTATTTGTCTTGGTTGAAATGCAGCTTTGACTGTAACCTATTTGTTTTGTTCTGGTCAGCAGACTAGTTCAAAATGACAACGTTTGTAAATTGAAAATTCAGTTAAAATAAACTTAGAATTATTTCCACAAAAGATTTTATTATTTATCAATAAAACTTCAGTCAATGTTTTTAATGAACTATCATGAAAGGTCCTTTAAAAGTGTCATTATTAAATGTGTACATATGTAAATTGTTTTATGTATTTTCAATGCATGTGTTCTCTGATTCTGCTTTGGATGAAAGAAACTTCATTTCCAAAAAGGACGTCGAGAGTCTGCTGTTCCAAGGGAGAACCCTTAATGAGGTTTCTGGTGCCGTTTTTTGTTCTGTTTTCAAGTTGAAAACAGTACAAAATATTACAAACTGAGAAAGTTTTATCAGATTAAAATCTGGTCTCGGATCTGCTATACATCCTAGGACTATGCTAAATCTGCTATTATAATAAATTTGTATTTTTTTCCGGAGCAACAAACAACTACAAATTACACAGCAAAGAAATTTGTCAAACAAAACAAAAAAAAAAACAAAACACAAGAATGTTTTCTAACTAAAAACTAAAATCAAGATTTTGTTTTTTTTAATGGTGCACATTTTAATATCAAAAATATATAACTAGTATTGTTTGTTACATGAATGAAAGAAAAAGATTTTAGTAGATATTGTATAACTGTAATCACCAAAGATTTTTTTCTGAACAACAGTAGCAGTTTTTGAATTTTGATGTACATTTTATTTCATGTTAAATTCGGCTGTTAAGTGTTTATTTTCAAAGAGCAACACTAAGTGTATAGATCAGATGGACAAATTGTAGATAAAATGACCCGTCGAACCAACCGAACGAGGAAAAAAATATTTTAAAAAGCTTTTAATTTAATTAATTCACTACTTAAATTTCTTCTAAATCTGCTCATTAACTGTTTTTAAGCATTATACTATATGAAAAAGTGATGTCTAGTGTAAATAATAAATGTTCTTTATTCTTAACATAATAAAAATGTCATAATTTGTTTTGTAGAGGTACATGATTTCAACTGTCAAATCAAATAAAGTATGAACTCATTTAATATTCCATGATTTTAATAATAAAATTTAGGCTTATTACTATTAGCGTCATTATTATTAGGAGAAAAGACCTGCTGAATCATGTGTTTGATTCGTATTTAAACAATGTGGTCTCATGGTTGTACATATTTTTCTCAGAGATGCCTGTTGTTAAATGGAAGGCAAAAAGGTTTATTTTCCTGTGTGAAACAAAAACTGAAGTAGAAGAAGAATACTTGCCTCCTAGCCTTTCTATGTGTCAGAATCTGTGGTGATTTAACCGGGTTCCTTCCATAATCAAAGTACGGTACCACAGAGCAGCCATACAAAGACATCATGCATCTCCCATCATTCATGGTCCACTTGATCGTACCAGGTTTACATTACTTTTAAATTGGTTTATAATTTTTGTAACAACTTGACTGATATGATTTAATAATGTGCATGTCTTTGAAATCATATATATATATATATAAAACCACTGACCATCATTGTTGGGCTTGATACCGGGGGAAATGCAGTCTGAAGAGCAGCTCATTCAGCCTCTCCTGCCTGGAGCGACCCAGGACGGCCATGCTGCGCTTCACCGTGCTTGACCGGTCATTCAGAGCCCTGCCTGCTACCAGATCTCATTAGGGAAACAATTGACCATATGGATCAAAACAAGTATTTTACACTCCAAATATTAAATAACCAAAAAACTAATGTGCAAACTAACATAACCGACTAAAGGTTGTTCAGGTTGACACACTGTAGGCGTGGCCACAAATACCAAGATCAGTTTAAGGGGTGGGGTTAATTTGCATATCTTCCAAACATTTAGCTCAAGGATTTAAAATTTAGATTTAACATTTAGATATAACATTTAGGATTTAGATTTAAATTTAACATTTAGATTTATTATTTAGGATTTAGATTTAGATTTAAAAATTTTATTTAGATTTAACATATAGATATAATATTTAGGATTTATATTTAGATTTAACATTTATATATAGATTTAACATTTATATATAGATTTAACATTTAGATTTAGACAATATTTAAATTGAGATATAATATTTAGATTTAGATTTAATATTTCATTTAGATTTGTTAAAATTTTGTGAAATGCAAATATGGTAATATATGACAGTTTTTTAGACATTTCCATTTTAAATGTGATGAAAGTGCGCTAAACGTGAGAAAAGTAAGCTAAATATCAAAAAACTGTCTGCTAAATCTTTTGTGTTCAAATTTTACACTTGGCACCCCATACTAAACACACATTAACTAAGAGAAACAGACAGAATAGTGCTGTCATTTTTCATGATGAACCCCTAAATATGTTGTTGCGGATTCAGCGCAAAGGAAACTGCCGTCGTCTTTGGATTTTTTAGTTAGTGTGGTAATCAGACCTACTGAGCTATACTGGCATCATGTGGGGATGACATGATGCGGATCCATTTGAGAATAAATGGCAAGCTGAAGGACATTCTTATGCCTGCCAAGTGAGGATTGAACTCCCATGGGCTTTTAATGAGGAGGAGAAACAGAGCTTCTCCAGTTGGACAAGACAGTATGAATTGGCTGTTAAAGCACTGGTTGGAGGTACTGGTGTGGATTACGACTATGAGCTCACAGGGATATTACCTACACGTCTGGCCAAAGTTGCTTTTCTTCTGTGGGGTAGCTTGCCACCAGCTATTCAGGCAGACTGTGGAGCCACGAGGGAGAAACTGGAGGATGCTTTTGGTCAGCGTCATTTCCTGGACTGCTTCAGAACCAATCTTGCTGCTCGCCGCCGGGCTCCAGGTAAAAGTCTGGAAGTATATGCTGCAGATGTTAGCAAGTTGGTCCAGGAGGCTTTCCCTAGGTGTGAAATGGCAAGGTGGATCAGGATGAGGAGAAGTTTAGGAGGTTGCTCGTGTGGCTTGACCCAGCTCTGAGGGCCAAGTGCCAAGAGCAAGGAGCGACTGGTCTGGAAGAGGCTTTGGTGATCGCAAGGTAATGTGAGATGGCCAGAGAGACAATGAAGATGGACTATTTGACCTATCAGCCTCCTCTGTCCGTAACTGGGGGTGGATCTGCCACTCTGGTCCAGTCCATATCTGAGAGGGGAGGAGTGCATAGAGCTGTGGAGAAGCTTACGGAGGATATAAGAGCCATGAGCATGGAACTTAGACGGGTGGCATCAGAAAATGCTAACTGGTGACATGAACATCCTGCAGGACGATGGCAGTCGAATTCACCACACCATGGATGCCAGTGTTGGTGCACATGAAGGGAACCAGGGTGTCAGTCACAGCGATCAGCACCTGACTGGTGTGGTCATTCACCCAACCGTGGGTATCTTAGTGGAGTAAGGATCTACTGAGTCGTTTATCAGCAAGGACTTTCACATGTCTCTTTGTAATTTATGGAAGCGGCCTGCTAATGCTGAACTGATTATGGCACATGCTGTGAATGTTCAAATGCTCAGCACCTTGTGCACCATTATGTCTACCCTTCATTTGGGCAACAAATTCTGGCAACATGTGTATTATGTGATGAGAGGATTAACCCAGAAAGTGATACTGGGCCTGGACTTTTTAGTCTCTAATTGTGCTCTTTTGGACTTTGATCAGGGGCGGCTGATATTAAAGAACACCTCCCTCCCTCTGTTGGAAACTAAATCCTTAATCCCAGATTGTTGCAATGTGTCCATACCAGCAGAAGTGGTATTGCCACCCCTCAGTGAGATGCTTGTGCCTGTCAGTTTAGCTCTGGTGGAGCTGTCTAACTCACTTCCTGACATTGTGGGGTATTTGGTCCCCAACCTCCCAAGTAAAAGTGAGTGTGTGGTGGTTCACACAGTGACGTCTGCATCAGAGGGGGTGACTGCCGCACGTCTGCTGAATCCAATTGACAGGGAAATTCAACTGAGAACAGGCCTGCACCTTAAGGAGTTGTACTCAGTTGAGGATTCGGTGCCACTCCCACTGTCTCAAATTACAGCCTGTGCTGTTGTGTCGACTAATGGGATGCCACCCGTGTCTCTGGTGGACTCTACAACCAACCAGCAACAGCAAGAACAGCTAACTGGACTTCTAAATAGCGCCATTCAGGGTGGCAGCACATTGGAGTAGCTTTGTAATTTTTGAGATTTTTTTCATTTTTCAAAATTTAATTCCTTCTTTTCTTGGGAAAAAATGCTCTTTTGTTATGATGTGTAACCATAGCAACAGGGTGGTTTACTACAGGGAGCAGCTGATTAACATCACAAAAGCAGAAATAATATGACAACTGAAGCCAGAAATCCCACAGGAGTTGAAAAGGAGACGTCGTGGATGCAGAGCAGGAGCAAAGAGGAGAGAGAGAAGGAGGAAGTTCAAACCATCTCTGCCATCCGTCATAATGGGCCACGTGAGATCGTTAGCTAACAAGTTGGAAGAAGTTCAAGCCCTGACGAGGACTCAGCAAGAGTATCGGGAATGCAGTATTATGCGTTTTACTGAGACACGGCTGCAGGAGCAGATCACCGACTCCAACGTCTCTCTGCCGGGTTTCCTGACTATACGGGCGGACAGAGATTTAAAGAGTAGCAGGAAAAGGAAGGGAGGTGGATTGGCAGTGCTAGTCAACAACAGATGGTGTCACCCAGGACACGTTACTGTGAAGCGTCGTCTCTGCAGTCCAGACATTGAACTATTGGCAGTAAGTTTTCGTCCATATTATTTGCCAAGAGAGTTCACCAGTGTTGTTTTGGTGGCTGTTTACGTTCCACCCTCAGCCGTTGCCAGCAATGCATGTGATGTCATCAGTTCCACTGTTGCTAAGATACAGACCCAACACCCCAACTCTTTTTGTGGCGAAATCTGGTGATTTTAATCACACCGCTCTCTCTGCTGCACTGCCAACGTTTCAACAGTTTGTCAGCTGCTCTACCAGAGAAAACAAGACATTTGGTTTGTTTTACACAAATGTTAAGGATTCATAGATTTCCAAAGCAAGACCTCCTCTGGGTAAATCAGACCACAACCTTGTTTTCTCTGCTCAGAATATAAAGCCCTTGTCCTGAGACGACTTGTAACAACAAGGACTGTGAGAAAGTGGCCACAGGAAGCCGAAGAAGCCCTACAGGGTTGTTTTGATGCTACCGAGTGGATTTCTCTTTAACAGCCACATGGAGAGGACATTAATGCCATGACTGAGTGAAGTCATGGCATTAATGACTTCACTCAGTGAGTGTGACCGACTATATAAACTTCTGTGTGGACAGCACCATCCCCACCAGAACCATGAGATGCTTCCCTAATAATAAACCCTGGATCACCAGTGAGCTGAAGGAACTGTTAAACAGGAAAAAAGAGCCTTTTGGGATCGAGACAGAGAGTTATTGAAGAGTATATAAAAACAGCTCAAAGTCAAGATTAGAGACAGCAAGGAGGTGTTCAGGAAGAAGCTGGAGAGTAAACTGCAGAGGAACAATATCAGAGGTGTGTGGTCAGGGATGAAGATCACAGGCTTCAAGCAGAAGGAGGATCAGATAGATGGAAGTCTGGACAGAGCAAATGAGCTGAACACATTCTTCAACAGGTTCAGTTTAGGAATAAGCTCACCATCCTCCCCTCCTGCCCCCAGCCAAACAGACATCCCAGCCTCCTCTGACCCACAGCTTTCCTGTCACACCGCAGATGTTTTATGCTCTACCTCAGTCATGGACTCTTCTGCTTCCACTACTTTGTCTTGAACCACATCAGAAGATGCTGCTGCTCCCTCCTCCTCCTATTTTTCTGTTTCTAGAAGTCAGGTGAAGAGGCAGCTGGAGAGACTGAACCGGAACAAGGCTGCAGGTCCAGATGGTGTCAGCCCCAGAGTCCTGAAGGCCTGTGCAGAGCAGCTCTGTGGGATTCTGCAACACCTCTTCAACCTTAGCTTGACCCAAGAGAAGGTACCAATGTTGTGGAAGACATCCTGTCTGGTCCCGGTACCAAAGGAAAACTCACCCATCAGTTGTCAACAACTACAGACCCATTGCCCTGACATCCCACATCATGTTGGCCCACCTGAGTAAGCAAACCAGCACATATCAGGACCCCTTGCAGTTTGCTTGTTGCCGTGGAGTTGGAGTTGAAGACGCCATCATACACCTACTTCAACAAACCCACTGTCACCTGGACAAAGCAGGCAACACTGTGAGGATCATGTTCTATGATTTCTCCAGTGCATTTAACACAATTCAGCCTGATCTGCTTGGTCTGAAACTCCAGAAGACTGAGGTGGAGGCCTCAACAATTGCCTGGATCAATGGCTACCTGATAAACAGACCACAGTTTGTGAGACTGAAGGACTGTGTGTCTAGCCAGATGGTCAGCAGCACAGGAGCACCACAGAGGACTGTATTCTCACCATTCCTTTTCACTCTGTACACTTCAGACTTCCAGCACAAGTCAGACTCCTGTCATCTCCAGAAATACTCAGATGACTCTGCAGTTGTCGGGTGGATCAGAGATGGACAAGAAGCTGAGTACAGAGAGCTGGTGGACCACTTTGTGTCATGGAGTGGAAACAACCATCTCATCTTGAATGTCAACAAAACAAAGGAGATGATTGTAGATTTCATGAGAAACAGGGTCAGATCAAACCCTAGTTCCATCATGGAAGAAGAAGTGGAGGTGGTTGAGGAATATAAATACCTTGGTGTTCATCTAGATAACAGACTGGACTGGAGACTCAACAGTGAAGCATCTACAAGAAAGGACAGAGCAGACTGGACTTATTGAGGAAGCTAAGATCCTTTAAGATCCTGCAAGATGTTGCATGTCTTCTATAAGTCTGTTGTTGAGAGCGTCATCTCCTCTGCCATCATCTGTTGGGGCAGCAGCATCAGAGCCAGGGACCTAAAAAGGCTCAACAACCTGATAAAGAAGGCTGGTTCTGTTCTGGGGGCGATTGTGGAACCTCTGGAGTTGATGATGCAAAGAAGGACTTTGCATAAAATCAAGAAAATTATGGACAACCTTGAACATCCTCTTCATGAGACTGTCACTGGAAAACAGAATCTCTTCAGTCAGAGGCGTCTTCAGACTGGTTGTAAAACAGGGCCGGTGCAGCTGACTTTTACAGCAGTTGGACTCTGAGGACTCAGTACGTTCAGGGAGGCCTATGAAAGTTCCTGTTCTAACAGAATTGAAACTGTAACTGTTTCTTTTTGTTCTTTTTATTGAGTTCTATCACTATGTTGTTGGATATGGGTTGTCAGGGGGAGTCAGATTTAAGTGTACTATTTGTGTGTGCTGTATTTGGTGATCAATGGATATTGGTGTGTTGGGGAATATATAAGCACATAATTATGTCTGTACACTTAAGGCTCTTGTGACCCATAATGTACTTGGTGTGGTTGTTTACCTGTTGTTGTGGGTTACCGGTTGTAGTTTGCTGTTCTGTAGTTAGGCGTTTTCCCTTTAGTTTTTTTGGAAACAAGGACTTTTTTGGTAGGATAGGAAGTATGTAAGCAATTTATGTTGAACTGTCAAGATGAGGACAGTTTTGTGTCTATAATCATCATCTGTGGTGCATAGACGATAATCATAAAGGCATGACAACAACAGCAACAACAGTCAGGTAGAGGCTCAGATAGTAATGAATGGCCCAAAGTGTGGCAAGAAAATATCCCCACACCATTACACTGCCGCCACCACCACTGACTGTCTGCCATAAGGCAGCACAGATCCTTCATTTTTATGTTGTTTACACCACAGTAACGGCACCTGGTTTGGTCTTCTGATGCTTTAGCCCGTCTTCATAGTTTTCTTCTGATACCAACAATACATTTTTGTCAACCACTGGGATGGTTGTCAGTGAAAATCCCTGTTGGTCAGCAGTTTCTGAAAGGCTCAGACCAGTCTGTCTGGCAGCAACGATCCTACTCGTTCAGTCACTTAATCTCCTTTCTTCTCCACTCTGATATTCACTTTGAACTTCAGCAAGTCATCTTCATCACATTTAGATGTCTAAATTAGTGGTGGGACTCAACCAAAATTTTAAATTGAGTTTATTGCCTGGTTTGTAATTGACTGCAATTAATTGCATTTTAATCAAAAATCATATATTGCCAAAATAAGCAACATTTTCAATTCAAAAACCCTTTTTGCTGCTAAATTATTGACTAAATAGACATATGAGCTGATCAACAAAGACATTTATTGTTTTTAATCTGTTCTTCAGGTTCTTCAACCACTGGATTGGTGCAAAGTACCATTCTACCCATTCAGCTTTCTAGTGTTTCAGGAAAACCTGAACATTCATGGAGCTTCTTTAGAAATGTGGACTGTGGACTCTGACATTAGCGTTGGGGATGTCATGTTTAGCATTGAGATGCTATTTTAATGATTCTGTGTTTTAGTTCTTTTTTTTAATTCAAGTCGTAACTTTATGTTCTTATTGTGATCCATATTGTTATGGGAAGTGGAGGGTTATGGGCTGCCTGTCTGACTCTGCTGACTGCCACTGACATGTGATAGTTCCTGTCATGTGGGCGGGGAGATGGGTAAAGTGGCAGGGCCAGGACCAGAAGAGAAATTAATCTGTGATTTGATGACAGTGCGAAGCGGTTCAGTTGGTGTATTAGGTTGTTAGAGGCATGAGCTGCAGCCTCCAACATAGCAGCTCGTCGTTATTCAGAATAAATCCTGTTCAACGGGACCACGACTGCTGTGTCAGTGTCATTACAGTATTTTGGGCTTGAATAGCTTCACTGATTGGCTGACTCCTTTTAGCACAACTTGCATACGACAATAGTCTTTTCCAGTGTCCCATCAGATCTTTTTTGGAAGGATCAGCATAAATTGATGATTTTTGGATGCTCCATAAGTTTTGTTGTCAACTAATAGAATTCAACAGATAATTTTTAGGGGGTTTTGTTGCTGCTTTTGCACAACTTTCCCTGGTTTTTTTTCTTAGCTTTTTAAAAAGATGCATCTATTATACAAAAAACATTAAAAATTGCTTTTTGTCACATTTTCTAAGTCAAGTCAAGTTTATTTGTATAGCACATTTCAGCAGCAAGGCAGTTCAAAGTGCTTTACATCATAAAAACATCAATCACATATACAGCAAAATCATCAAAACATCAAAATCATTGAGCAAAATCATCAAAATCATCAGCAAAAACTCTGATCAATGATTCACTTACTTTACTTAACTGATTTACACTCAAACTTTCACCCTTTGGAGAACCAAGCTTATCTTACCCGGATTTGTTTGCAGATTTATGGTCCAGACTACTGATCAAAGGCGGCTCTAAACAGGTGGGTTTTCAGCCTTGATTTAAAGGAACTCAGTGTTTTGGCTGTTTTGCAGTTTTCTGGAAGTTTGTTTCAGATTACTGGAGCATAAAAACTGAAGGCTGCTTCTCCATGTTTGGTTCTAGTTCTGGGGAGAGCAGACAGAACCAGAAGACATGAGTGGTCTGGAAGGTTGATACAACGACAACAGGTCTTTAATGTATTTTGGTGCTAAGCAGTTCAGTGATTTATAAACTAACAGAAGTATTTTGAAGTCTATTCTCTGAGCTCCAGGGAGCCAGTGGAAGGACTTTAGAACTGGGTTGATGTGCTCTATTTTCTGGGTCTTAGTGGGAACACGAGCAGCAGCGTTCTGGATCAGCTGCAGCTGTCTGGTTGATTTTTTAGGCAGACCTGTGAAGACACTGTTGCAGTAATCAATGCGACTAAAGATAAACACATGGATGAGTTTCTCTAGATCTTGTTGAGACATCAGTCCTTTGATCCTGGAAATGTTCTTCAGGTGACAGAAGGCTGACTTTATGACTGTCTTTATGTGTCTCTGAAGGTTCAGGTCCGAGTCCATCACTTCACCCAGATTTCAGGCCTGATCACTAGTTTCTAGCTGTAATAACTGAAGCTGCGCGCTGACTCTAGATCGTTCCTCTTTAGGTCCAAAGATAATAACTTCAGTTTTGTTTCTGCTCAACTGGAGAAAGTTTTGGCACATCCACACATTGATTTGTTTGTTCTGGGGATCAGTTCAGTGCTTGGATGAGTTCGGAGTCACCTGATGACATCGTAATGTAGAGCTGTGTGTCATCTGCATAGTTGTGGTAATTGATCTTATTACTTGTTATAATCTGAGCTAATAGGAGCATGTAGATATTAAATAGGAGGGGTCCCAGAATTGAACCTTGGGGTACTCCACGTGTGACTTTTGTCCGCTCTAATGAGTAGTTGCCTATTGTCACAAAGAGGTCCCTATTTTTTAGGTAGGATTCGAACCAACTGAGTACTGTACCATAGAGTCCGACCCAGCTCTCCAGTCGCTTCAATAATATATCCTGGTCAACAGAGTCAAATGCTGCGCTGAGGTCCAACAGAACCAACACTGTGGTTCTTCCACAGTCTGTATTTGTGTGGATATCATTGAACACTTTGACGAGGGCAGTCTCAGTGCTGTGGTGAGCACGGAAACCGGACTGAAAGACATCAGAGCAGTTGGTCATTGTTAAGATGCTGTTTAGCTGTTGAAACACAGCTTTTTCAATAATTTTGCTGGAAAATGGAAGGTTAGAGATTGGCCTGTAATTCTGCAGTAGTGATTGATCTAAATTGTTCTTTTTTTTTAACAATGGCTTGATAACTACTGTTTTTACAGCCTCAGCGAAAACACCTGATGAGAGGGAAGAGTTTACTATTTGAATCAGGTCAGATGCAATGACAGGCAGAACTTTCTTAAGGAAGGTTGTAGGCAGGATATCAAGACAGCAGGAGGAGGAATTTAATTGTTTTAAAATCTCTTGTAAGTTTTCATGGTTGAGTTGGTGAAATTCAGCCATTTTCTCTGCATTTGCTATGTTTGGGCATAGAATCATTATTGGATATGGTGTGGATGTGCAGGTTAATCCTCTAATTTCTTGAATGTTCTCTGTAAAAAAGTTGGCAAATTCATGGCAGGCCCTGGTAGAGTGGTGTTCAGGTGGTAAAATCACAGGAGGATTTGTCAACCTGTTAACTATGGCAAACAGGGCACGAGCATTGTTGATGTTTTTGTTTATGATTTCTGCAAAGAACGTTTCCCTTGCATGTTTTAGTGATAAGTGATAGCTTTGCAGCCTTTCTTTGTAGATTTCATAATAAACATGAAGTTGAGTTTTACGCCATTTATGTTCAGTGCTTCGACAAAGGCTTCTTTTGCTTCTTGCAAGTGGAGCATTTATCCACTGAGATTTATTCCTACCAGACACAATTTTCACTTTAACAGGCGCAATGAAATCAATGATGTCTGAAATTTTAGAGGAGAAGTTATCTACCGGTTCATCAACTGGTTTACAGCATGGAAGTGAGGTGGAGGAGTAGATTTGATAAAAAGTTTCAGCTGTGTTGTCTGTAAGAGAACGTTTTGCAATAATATCTGTTTTACTAAGCGAGTCAACAGAGATTGTACTTTCAAAAACAACAGAAAAATGATCAGACAGAGCGACATCAATAACAGAGACCTTAGAGATATTTACACCCTTACTGATAATCAAATCCATAGTGTGTCCTTGATTATGTGTCGGCTATTTAACATGTTGAGTCAAACCAAAGTTTTGAAGTATATCATTAAGCTTTTTTGCCTCTCTGTCTATTGGATGTTAAAGTCTCCTATAATTATTAAACAGTCATAATCAATGCATATCATAGATAACAGTTCACTAAAGTCATTGAACAAATTTGCCACATATTTGGGGTTTTGTATAGAGTTAGTGTCAGAGTTCGTTTGTGGCCTTTTACCTCAATTCCCAAATATTCAAAAGAGTGAAAATTGCCCAGAGAAAGCTTTTTACAGTTTAGTGAATCATGAAATCTTGCAGCAACCCCTCGGCCCCTCTTATTCTTTCTATTCTCACTTTAAAAAAATGTAATTAGGGGGTGCTGATTCAATTAGTACAGGTGTTTCACTGTTGTCATTCAACCATGTTTCTCTGAGAAACATAACATCAATATTATGCTCAGTAATTAAGTCATTAACTAAAAGTCCTTTTGCTGATAGTGATCTTATATTTAGCAGAGCCAGTTTAAGAGTCTTGGGGTGGATAATTCTACATCTTGAGGTTGATTAAGACAGGGGATTAATCTGAGATTTGATTTTAGACCACTGCATTTCCTTGCTATTTTTCTATTAGTAATTCTGACAGGGATGCCCCTGTATCTTCCTGCCAGGGGGCCAGACGCTTTCTGGAGACGGACAGGTTTACTAATGTCCGGACCCCCGTCTCAGACTTCAGAAATGCAGCGTCGATGATGTTCTGATTCTTTTGACAAGCCAGAACCCGGTGATTCGGAACTCAAAAAGCATACTTTTTGGGAACTTAAGAGGGAAGTTCCTAGCAGTACCTGGCGGTCCATTTTCTAACTGAAGTTGAGAAACATCAGTCCTGGTGACAAATTTTCTGAGCTATTCTGTGTTCCAGTACTGTCCTGACTTTGAGAAGGCAGTTCCTCCAATAAGCAGTCTTTTTCTAATTTAATACTGGGCATTTCCTTTGTCCTCAAGATAAGGTTGCTGGTATTTGATACAAAAATCAAGTTCAGTATTGCAAAAAAAAAAAAAAAAATGCATTTTTTAATATAATTTTTTATTTTGACTGGATTGTATTTGGAAAGTAGAAATCTTAGTTCTCATTTTTCCTGATCTGCAGGTCAAACACACATAGAAAACTTACCCAAAAACTTTTTTAAAAACTGTTTTTCCCCCTTTTCATTAACTCCATGAAAACTACAGACTTTTTAAAACTGTAACTCAGATAACATGTTTTTGGATGCACTTTGAGTACTGTAAAAATGACCTTTTGATAGTTTTAGCAGAGCTGGAGCTGTCTCCATCAGAGGAAACATCTGCACTATTGCTGCTTGCTTGGTCAGCAGTACCATGTGAGTCTAAGGTTAAACACCACCGAGTCATTCTGCAGCAGATCCCTCTGTAAAAATACAGGGCACAGACTTAAAGCATTGCAGAAAGGCAAATTCTAAACATCATGGAAAAAAAGATTAAATAAAAATTATTCTAAGAGTTTCTAAATGAAACACTTTGACACTTTGTTTTTCTGAAATTTTACAACTCTGAGCATTTTTAACTAAAATTGGGAAGTCAGGAATGGTACATCTAGCCAGAAATAACTTTCTGGAGATCAAGCTGTTTCCACTGGTATCACACAGCCTTGCAGCATACAGTAGGTTGGAAAACATCTAAGGATTACATGTATAGTTATTATTCTCTGATTTAACCTCAGTCAAATGAAACCTGTGAGAATAAGAAAAGCAGCTGGAGTCTGGGGGGTTTCTTGTCTGCTTCATACATGAGTAACTTGAGATCACTGAGAGAAACTCAGGTTTCAGGGCTGTTGTCTGCTTGACTGATGTGTCTTTAATCTCTCTGAATCCTCATCTCACCCCATGCGATCAAAGAGCTCCGCCCAGTCAGTACTGATGGTATGAGGCTTCGCAGAAAAACACTAGCAGGACTAATTACACAGCAGCTTACCTCAGTCACAGCCTCAACTGAAGGAAACATGCAAAGACTCAACAGTCAGTCAGTATCTATTTAGATTTGCTGTTGATGATTAAAATATCAAATGCCTTCACATCATTTTATGGCTGTTTTTTAAGTTCATATTAAATAACTGAGTAAAGTCCTAATTTTTGCTCAGAGGTCACACAAATACTTCTTGCCTGGTTCTAGTCAGACTGTCCATGTTAAACAATTTAAAGCGATTCACCTCAAAGATTGAGGAGTTAAAGTTTTCAGAGTTTTAAGAGTCCAATGCAGATAAAGCTTATATTTTACAGCATCCATACAAACTTCATTAAAAGCTCTGAGGAGTGTGGAATTCAGCCGGGTGTAGGGGGGTTCAGCGGTCCTGGGTGTTTTGAGAAGAAGAATAAACTACAATAGCTCATGGCAGTAGTCTGTCACTCTGACAACAGTTGTAACAGCATGATTTTCTTTAAATCTGTGACTCTGAGGGAAGTAAAACATAGTTTCTGACTTTATTAAAAGACACTGTCATTAAGAACATCAACCACTAAAGCATTCTAGGAGATATTTGGAGCTTTTCTTTATTTATTCCAAATTTCAGTCTTAACTTGTGACATAAAACCATGTCATCATCTCAGTCTTTGTTTCAAAATTCTCTGCACCTTCTCATTTGGAGGATGGTTGAGGTTGCTGCCAGACAGTGAAGTACACCCAGCGCCTTGTAAAAGTATTCATACCCCTTAAATTTCTCGACAGTTTGTCAGGTGAACACCAGTCTTGAGCCTTTAACATGCTTTCTACCTGGATTATCCTGTATTCAGTGCCTATCAGCTCTGACCAGATTCCCTGTCCCCCCTGAAGAAAAGTCTCCCCACAGCATGGTGCTGCCACCACCATGTTTTATGGTGAGGATGGTGTGTTCAAGGTGATATTCAATGTAAAGTTTTTGCCACACACTACATGCAAGTCAAAAAGTTCTAAATTTGATTTATTTCATCCACACCACCTTCTTCCACATGTATGCTAGCTTTCATGGCTTGTGGCAAACTTTAAACAGGACTTGGCTTTCTTTCAACCATAGCTTTCTTCTTCACACTCACCAGTAAAGCCGTAATTTGAGCAGGGTATGACTAAAAATTACCAGAGTTAGATCTTCCCTAACTAATGAACTCTCTGCTCAGCATATCAGTTTAGGTGGATGGCCATGTCTTGGTCGGTTCACATTTCTGCCATCCTTTCAGATGATGGACTGAACAGAGCTCTGAGATGTTCAAAGCTTGGGTTTTAAAATCTAACTCCGCTTCAAACCTCTCCACAACGTTCTTCCTGACCTGTCTGCTGGGTTCCTTGGTCTTCACAACGCTGGCTGTTTGCTAACCAGTCCCTCCAGTTTTTCACGATGATTTCAATTGTGGAAATTCACGCAAAAACAAACAGATCCACGCATTTTTGCGCTAATGCATAATTGTTTATTGCAAATTTTCTGCAAAAATGGTCAAAAACATAGGGTTTAAGTGATGCTAACTCCCACCTGCATGTGGCAGTATTTCTTACCTCTACGACACTGCTGCCTCAGCCTGACTTGATGTCATGTTACAGACTGTGATCAATATGGCGAGAAACAAAAATCAAGCTTTTTAAGTTCTTTAAAGAATAAAAATGTTTGTCTCCAATCTGTCTGCTTGTATTTTTTCTTCTTTTTTCATCTTTTTTCTTGTATGTGTATATTCTGGAAGGAGCTTAATGAGAAAAAAATATTGCAAAATTCCTTGCAAATATTTCTAAAGAAGCAACACAAAATCAGTTATTTTGATTGCAAAAAAAAAAAAAAAAAAAAAAATCACAAATACAATCACAAAATCCCAAAGAACTGTCCAACAAATTTCTGAAGACAGCTCCATTTATACAAAGACTACATTACACACAAGTGGACTCTGTTTACTGATTAGCCATCTTCTGAACACAACTGGTTGCACTGGATTTTCCCCCTTTTAGTGA
Organism: Anableps anableps; assembly: GCA_014839685.1. NCBI lineage: Eukaryota > Metazoa > Chordata > Actinopteri > Cyprinodontiformes > Anablepidae > Anableps > Anableps anableps. The sequence continues at coordinate 3,552,595 of CM026086.1, forward strand.
AGGGGCCTGAATACAATTACATACCACTGATTTCTATTTGTAAAAAAACACAAATTCCTTTCTTTGCACACCAAAATTATGTTATTGTTGTTATACAACAATTGATGTTTGTGATTACCACAAAAAAATACGAAAAAGTTCAAGGGGTAGGGATATTTTTTGCTAGTCTAACAATGAGGCACTGTTACATTTATATTTCAGATAATTGTTTATGTTAGTTAAAACTCAGATGTACATCACAGTGAAATAAAAATACAGAAACTGGGTTCTCAAATGGTTTATTTTGGTTATTTCGAATGTGAGTGTGTGTCTGGGTGTGTCTTCATTAGCAGGCCTCATTTTAGCATTCCCTCTGTGAAAAGGTAAGTAGATAATAATTCTTAACTTTCAGTATTTCTGTTTGAACTGCAATAGTGTGAAAGTAAACAGTTTTAGGAACTACAATATGACTGTTCATAGTTTTTTTTTTTTTTCTATATGCTTACTTCTGTCATTTTTCATCCTGACAGCAGGTGTGCACAAATAAAACATTCCCTGGGGGTTTCTGCACAGCTTATTAATTTTGGAGCTGCACCAAAACAGGAAATGGATTAAGAGGGGTGATTTGGCATTATTGCGTTTTCTATGTTGAGTTTGGAGTAAATATTCAAATTAAATTAAAATATTTTCAGTTTGTCTTGGTTTCTAAACAGTCCATTGTTTTGTTTTCTCCTTATTTAATGTAAATATTCTTGTAATATTTTCCATTTTCTAGCATGCAGCAGCTGTTTCATCTCCAGCAATAGTTTCTTCCAGTTTAGCTCCACCTGTATTTAAGCAGTCTGTCATCCATCGTTCATGTTGTTGGTTTGTGGATTTGTGTCTACTGTTGGTTTGCAATTAAAAGAAATTTCCACTGATGTCATTCTGAGTTTGTTAATGCTTTTTTGTTTTTTAACGTGTCCTGTCCGGCAGCGTGGCACTCAGAATTGTTGTCTGAATGGCAACTTAAGGTCCAACAGATTTACTTTCACAAGCGGAGCATTACGGCTTTCGCCATGATGTTCCCCTTGGAATATATATGAAATTTTATTAAAAACTGCTTTGGGTTCATTTCAAATGTAATGGACACAAAGACGAATAAAAGGGGGAAAGGAAAGAGAGAAAGATGGAGGAAAGGTTTAAAGAGAAAAAAGGAGATAGAAGCAGAGGAGAGAAAAAAGCAGAGAGATAAAACAGGTCAACACCCTTGAAGTCTGCATCTAGACTTGCAGAAAGAGAAAGAGTTTGTTCTTGCTACCATTTGGGTCCCGCCTCCATGACCGCTTGACCAGCATGACACGTATGCAACAGCCGGACAGTGTGCATAGGCTCTGAAGACCTTTGCTAATGAGAAGCCAAATATTGAAGCAAGGAGACCAACTTCCCAGCAGACAGAACTGCATGTAAAAATACAAATGGCACATCTTTCATTCAGTTTGCATCCCTTTGAATAATTCTGTGATCTAGATTCCCTCTGTGATCTAATAAACTGTCAAAGCCTCCTTAAAGTTTGTCCAGACAACACACAGTAAGAAAATGCCCCGAATTTGATGGAGTTGATTCCGTTTGCTCTCATATTTGTGGAGAGATCCTCCTTTAAGCTACATAAGCTAATAAATGGCTGTGAACATAAAGGGCACAGAATGCCTCAAAGACAACAGGAAATTGCAGCTGTGTTCTGCCGGCCGTCTCGATTTAAACGCATTTATGCTTGAGACCAAGAGAAATTCAAAAATGCAATATTAAGGTTCTGTTTGCCCCAGTGACATCTATCAGTAGCCACAGGCTCTCTCCACTGGTTGCCAAGTGTGGTCTGTCTGCTAAGATAAAGGCTTTGCTGGAAACTACAGTGAAGTGAACCTGGTTACCCCGAAATGATGAAAGCAGCAGCAGAAAGACCTGCTTGGCCACAGAGGAGACACCTGTAGGCCCAGTTTGCGTAATTTCTGTGTTTGATAGAGAAATAAAACTGATAGCAATAAATGACTTTCAGAGTTATCTGAAAGGGTACATTGAGTCGATTTAATTCACAGTCTTCAGTTGGGATAAGACCACTTAGACCTTTACACACTTACCCAACAGCCACATTGGGTTCCTTTTAAAACTACTTTAAAAGTGTTAATCAACTGCATTTATATTTAGCAAACTAAGTCACTAATGCAGTGGTGCCCAAAGTGCAGCCCAGGAGCCATTTGTGGCCCTTGGACTGATTTTGTGATACAAATACACATGAAATAAATTTGACCCATTCAGCACAGGTGCTTGATGAAGATGGAGACATTTTGTAATCAGGGTAAAATTATTACTGATGTAATTTTCTTACAATGGAAAATGTTAAGTACAACACAAAGTATTCATCTGTTTATAACCAAGCTTTTATGATAAGTAGACCCACATCCACCCAGAGACATTTACTCAAAAGCTGACTTTGCTGCACCCAAATCAGCTCAACTGAAGAGAAATTTGTTCAATCAACCATAACATTTTTTGAAAACTAAATGTCTTTCTTCTAATACAGCAAATGTGCAAAATCCTTTTTAATTTTTGGATCTACAATGAATAACATCCCTGTCTTACAAAAAAAGGACAATTTCATTTGCTTGATTTTAGTTTTTTTTTAATTATTTTTCTTGGCCTGCAGGTACTTTTGACTCAACAATTTTGGCCAATGTGACAAAAAGTTTGGACATCCCTGCACTAATGTTAGTTTTTCATGTACAGAAGCTCCTCTAGGTGTCCCTTTTGGCAGCAGCTGGTCTAAACTATCAAAAAAGACAGACTGAATGAGTCATCTATTAATCAAAACTGATGGAAACAGCTAATGGACAGGCACACTCAGCTTATATAGCAGTGAGGTGTCAGGCAATTTTCCAACAGTTTAAATAAACAACCCATTCTTAGACTCTTTTGTCTATAGATGCTACGTAGAATGAAGGCAAACCTCATCTAACACCCAACACCACTTATGACTCTGTCCCAAATCTTTAGTTTGGATGAACACCCAAGTGAGGAGGAAAAGCTTCTTAAAAAACGGATAGTGCCCTGATATCACCCTGAACAGATGTCATTATGTTGATGTAGTGTTAAGAAGTTTCTTTTAAGACCTTCCTTATCACAGCTTACTGCAATGTCATTTATTGTACACAGATTGTATACTCCTATTAGAAAAAGACATGTTTGGTTACACTGTAGTCAGGGGTTTATTAGACAACAACCCTGCAGGTTTGGGAAGTAAATAAAACTGCACTCAACATACTGCTGGCTCCAGAAAGAAGGTGAAAAAAGGACGAGTGTATTAGACAGAAAAGTCAAACATCAGTAACCATGTCCTGGACATGCTAATAGCCTTTATATTAACTACTTCTCATATCATTACACTCTAATAGCCAACTTGTTGTCTATTTAAAACAACGGCACTGATGATTTATTAAGTCCAGATTTACAGCAGTCAGCACTTCACTGACACTCATTACTAATATCTTATCTGAAGGAAGATGTGTTGGTACTACAACCAAAGATAAAGAAACTGCACAACAGCCCGAAATATTCAAAACATGCCAAGATAAACAACAGGACAATGATCCATAAATTCACCCAGAAATAATCATGTTTAAAATCCAAATCAAAGACAAAGTTAATGATGAACAAAACTGGGGGTTGCTAAGGCAACAATTGTTCAATGGATGACTAAAAAGAATGTGTGTTGTTGGTGTACAGGGTTTTCCAAGAGAAGTGTCATCTATGTACACTGATATCACATTTATCATACTTATCAGCATCAGTTTTACATTTCTGCTGTTCCACTAATAAAGGAGCCTCCTGGCCTTAGCTGAATCAGGACTGAGTCTTCAAATATACATTTTTAAAGTACCATAATTTTTCAGGGAATAAGACAAAAATTACATGCTAAACTTAGTTTTACAATAATTTTATCTTTTGCATCTATGACTTCATAGCTGGGACACAAAGGGGTGAACCATTAAACTTCCTTTTGGAGTTTGTACTTTGTATTTAATAGCTGATCCAATCTGGCAAGGAGGTGGTGTGTCAGCATGTTGGGCTGCTTGTACAGATGCAGCTAGTTGGTGCCAGCCATAGCAATGCATGGAGGCAGTGCATTGCCTCCATGCATTGCACTGCATGGGAGGCATTGCACTGCCTCCCATGCAGTGCAATGCATGGAGGCACCTGTTACTCTCCACCTCCAAACTGCTTTCTCCGTTAATGCGGCCCGAACCGTAGCTGCACCCCCACAATATATATATCAAAAATCCCGGCTCGTTCTCCAGATGTGTGCTATTACTCAACTTTTCGTTTCGAGTTACCATGGCGACGTAATTAGCGAAAAACTACCCCATACAAAGTCAATGGAGCGAGGTCCTGAAGACATCCTAAAAAAAAAAAAAAAAAACACTGTTTTTGAGGATTTACTGTGTTATCATGGTTTCGTCTACAAACGCCATTCAACACTCAGCTTGTAGATGCGTCCGTGTTGTGTTCAGAAGTGAAGACAGTATGTTGACACCTCTGACGGTTTTACCACAACACGCCTCACACTTTGGCAGAAATTTTCTAGTTGTTCTAGTTGTGTTTCTTCAACACAGGATCTCTTGACTGGTGATAAGGTTTTTCAGAGAAATATAATTTCTTGATAGGAAGGTCTGAATTTTGTGCCATTCTAGTCTTCCTCACCTCAGTTCAGTCTCTTCAGACATGTCTCCAGAATATTTTTAGATTCGTAAACATAATAGTGTCATCATTGAAGGCTATAAATTATATTTTTGTAATACTCCACTTCAGGAGCGTTACAATGTGGATAATGTAATTGTGTTAGGGCTGCACTGATTGCAGTTTCCTGGCTGATCACTGATCTTTAAAAAGCTGACCTGCTGATTCCAATGCTGGCCGATACAGATTTTTTTTTTTTTTTTTTTTTAAAAAGTTGCTAAATATAGCATCAAAGTCACTAAGCTGGTAACAGTGGGGAGACTATTGTTAACCGTGAACCTGCAGATGTGACCGGGGGGGCAGGTCTGTCAGTCAGCCCTCTCTCACGGCAGAGTAAAATGGGACAGTGGCTGATTTTCAGGCCTTGGTGGAGGTGGATAAGATCGGGGCTGCTTGATTATTGCAAAAATTATAATCATGATTATTCTGACTGAAATTGAAATCTTGATTATTTAACAAGATTATTCATTAACTTTGATAACATGAATTTATTGAACATAAACAATAGCTGTTAAACAATGTTTTCCTGAGGATTTCAAACATTTTTGAAAAAATTAGACAAATAAAGTGAAACTTTGTCATGACCAATAAATAAAGTGCGAATACTGCTAAAAAAACAAAAAAGAGGGATGTACAGTGCAGCGCATAAACATAAACAAGCACTTAAAGATCGGTGATTGGCCAGAAAACTGCAATCGGTGCACCCCTACTTTCTTTTTAAAAAAAACAATCTCCCTCTAGAACAATTGATTGCTGTAATCAATAAAACGACCATTAATACAAAGTATATTTAAGTTATAAAAGTACTGGAACATGTCTTGAATATGTCTACAAGTTCGATAGAACATTCATAAGGAAAATAAACTTCTAAATGTTCTTTGTTCATCTTCTATATACTGTATTTATTTATCTTTCTTTATTTTTTTATCTCTTTTTATCTGTCTCTCTCCATCTATCAATCTTTCAACTGTGTCTTTCTCCCTCAGTCTAATTATCGTGTATGTCCTTACCAGGCTCATGCTTATGCAGCGGGGGTGGGGGGGCAGTATTTCCCCTCTGACATCCAAACAAGGTCAAAACATTTTATTTTATTTTCGTGTCGGGGGCAGAACATGAGGAACTTGGCCTGTTTTGTATACATGGCCCTTCGTCATACACCAGGAGAAGGAGAGTTACTCCTGCTGCGACTTGCAGGAGGGGCTGAGTCCAGTCGCGCTTTTTTAAGTCCGCGTGGAGCGCGCGCGAGCCGAGCAGGCGGGGTGGCTTTTATACGTGACGTGCATGTTGGTGCAGCAATCCCTGAAAATGAACTCTCATTGAGGGGTCAAATAAATACCAGTATGGCAAACCTGCTCTGCAACAGCACCATCCAGCTTGACGCAAAGGTGGCGCGTGTGGCCCGCTCCCCGCAAAAATTCAGAGGAGCACGAGCAGGCGCCCTGACAGCACTGTTGTCTTCAGCCTCGCTCAACTTTTCACAGGAGTCTACAGCATAGTGGCAAGCTGGATTCAGAACACAAAACAGCACGAGAGTAAACTATGAAGAAACAAATATCGATCACTATGTTTTTATGATCGTTGAAAACCCAAATCGTAATCAAGATCAAAATCCGATAAATCGCCCAGCCCTAAATAAGACTGGTTTCTCATTTAAGTATGGGCTGATCACCCATCACCTGAAATTAGGGAAATCAGGGTCAGCTTATCGGCCAGCCGATTTATCGGTGCACATCTAAATTGTGTGCATTTAGGAAAAATATTGCGATTCCTTTCCTTTCATGTTTAAAAACAAATAAAGCAACTCTAAAACCACATCAATCACTGAGATGCCTTATCTCATATAGGTAAGGACTCCTCTTGTTGCTGCTGTTTAAATTTTTACAACCACAAACTTTGATGTATGGTTTTATGTATTTATATTTTATGCAAAACTGTGAAAAGGATGATCACAAGCCATGTAGGTGACATATCGAACATGTGGAAGAAAATGTTTAGGTCTGATGAGATCTGATTTTGACTCTTTGGTCCTCATGCAAAACAGGAGGTGCTGGGACGTTGTATAAAATCTGGTTGCATGCACTGAGATGCAGACATGCTGGTCTCTGAATGAATTTAACCTAATTATTAATTAGTTAACCTAATTTTGACAAAAAGTGGATATTAGAAGCATGCCAGTGCATTAGCCAGATGGCTGAAGAATAAATACATCCAGTGCACCGAAGGGGGCAAGAGCCACAACATATGCAGGCTGTTTAAAGCTTAACGTCACAAACATGAGAGATCGCATACCACGTTCCCACCTGCAGGTGGAAGGAAACCAGCTGGCTGTACCCCGCCACCATCAACCCGAGGACAACTGAACCAAAAACGTCGGAGCTCCTCCCTAACCGGGAAAAGCAAATTACAAAGTTCATTGTAACTTTTTCTGCACAGGTAGCCTTTTGAACTGTAATTTAATCAAATCATGAACTACCTACAGATTCTGACACCCTGAACACACCATCTCCACTATGAAACATTTTGGCAGCAGCATCATGCTGTGGGAATGCTATTTTTCAACAGGGACAGGGAAGCTGGTCACACTTGATTTGAAGATGAATACAGGACAGTCCTGGAAGAAAATCTGTTAAAGGTTGGAAAGACTTCAGACTGGGGCTGAGGTTTGCCTCTCAGGACAAAACAGCCCTAAAAATACAACCAGAGCTACAGCGAAAGGGTTTAGATCAAAGCATATTTATGAGTTAGAATGGTCTAGTCAAAGTCCAGACCTAAATCCAACTGAGAATCTGTGACTTGAACATTGACGTTCACAGACATTCTCCATTCAAACTAACGGAGATTGAAATATCTTGCAAAGAAGAATGGGTAAAGATGTTTAGTCTCTAGATGTGCAAAAGTGGCAGAGACACACCCCACAAGCCCTGCAGCTGTATGTTGCAACAACAAAAAGTCATTCTACAAACTGTTGACTCACAGGGCCTGAATGCAAAAGTCTTCTGCACTTTTCAGTTTTCTTTGTAAGAAAAACACCTTGAATTTCATGCTTCATTTTGCTTCTGCTTCACATTTCTGCACATATAATACACTGATGGTTGCAGTGTGCCAGGATGTGAAGGTTCAAGGGGAATGAATACGCCTGCTAGCTCCTGCATCCTGTCTTGCTGCTCAACACTCCCAACAACACTTACAGTAAAGAGTACAGTAAAAGGTTTATTCAAGCTGCTGTGACTTTTCATGCCACTGCTCCAGTCTTGTCTCTGTCTGCTGAATTCAGTACGATTCAGGAGGTATTTGTACTGCAGCTGCAGCCACCCTTACTGTGTGAGAATACAGCTGCTGCTGTTCAGTTCCAGTCAGACACATCCCCGATCACGACCTCTTGGTGCTGCAGTTCCACATCTAGGCTGCAGTCTACCTTACAGCATCCGTACTTCATCTCGACAGCAGCAGCTGGAAGCAATTATAAAGAGCTGGCTTCGCTTAAGACAGAGGACGGAAGACAGGAAGTTAGGGGTGTCAACATTTGTGTTTTGAACCTATGTTTGAGATGTGTTTTCTGGCCTTGTGCTGCAGGAAGTGAAAGCTCCTGTTTGATGGCACAGCAAAAACGTTTGGGAAGTGAAACGCAGAGTGACTCCGAGCTGAGCACAGAGTACAGATGAAAACACTTCATATGGAATTAGTTGGAATCACTCTGGAGTTCTGTGGCTGGAAGAGGACCATACGAAAAACCTTAAATGGGGGTTGTGTTTCATGTGGGGGGAAGGGAAAGGGGTGGTCTACTAAAACTGGTTGGCGATTGGGGGAGATTATCATCCACCCACTTTTTGAATGCACAATCTATGCATGGTAAAATATAACAGTGCAGACAAACGGCTCACAGAGTTAACTCTTTATATACAAACATGACTGTCTGGTCTTTAAGTTAGAGGATAAAGAAAAATGCTTATCTCCTCTTTCATATCAAGTTTGCCCTCAAAACCTTTGAGCCAGAAATCTTCTTTTTGTGATCTCTCATGTACGGTGCCTGTAAAAAGTATTCACCCCCCTGGATGTTGCTTGTACAAATCAGTCATGCTCAACAAAATGGGGCTTTTTTGACCCCTTTTTAATATCAAAGTAAAAACTGATTTCTACAAAATAATGACAAGTAAAAACATTTAACATAAAAAAGACTCCATAAATATTCGCCCCCTTTAATGTGACTGAGCTTAGTCAACAGAGGTCAAGCCAGTTGGTGCCACTCGTCTCACAGGGAGTGGAATGGAGACCAGCTGAGGGCAGGGAGTGTGTCTCCAGTGACTGGAGTATAAAGACAGCTGGTTCTGGAAGGTCCGTTCACTGGTTAATATCCGGATTCCTGGCTCCCATTACAGCATGAAGACTAAAGATCGCTCCAAGCAGATCAGAGGGAAGGTTATTGAAAAGTATCAGTCAGGAGATGGACACAAAAACATCTGAGCATCCCCTGGAGTTCAGCTAAATCATCATCAAGACACGGAAGGAATGTGGTCCATGTGTAAATCTGCCGAGATCAGGCCGTCCTCACAACCTGGGAGACCGAGAAGAAGGAGACTGGTGAGAGAGGACACCAGGTTACCATGACTACGCTGAAGGAGCTGCAAGCTTCAGCTGCTGAGATGGAGAGACTCTGCAGACAACAACTGTTGCCCTGGTTCTTCACCAGTCAGAGCTTTATAGGAGAGAGACGACGAGAAAACCTCTGCTGAAGAAAACTCAGATCAAGGCTGGACTAGAGACTAGAGACCATGGTTAAGAGGAAGAAAGTTCTTTGGTCTGGTGAGACCAAAATGGAGCTTTCTGGTCATCAGACAAGATGCTATTCTTTGGAGGACACCAAACGCTGCACATCACCACAAACACTCTGACCCCACTGTGAAGCGTGGTGGCGGCAGCATCATGCTGTGGGGATGTTTCTCAGCAGCAGGCCTGGAAGGCTTGCAAAGGTAGAAGGTAAAATAAATGCAGCGAAACATCATGAAATCCTGGAGGACAGTTAGCTTCCATCTGTCAGAGAACATTTATCTTCCAGCAGGACAACAACCCGAAGCTTCCGGCTGAAGCTGCACAGAGCTGGTTCAAAGACAACCAGGAGGATGTTCTGGAGTGGCCCAGTCAAAGCCCAGACCTCAATCCCATAGAGAAATTGTGGCTGGCTGATCCCAGCTGTTCCCCACCAACCTGATGGAGCTGGAAGAGCTCAGCAGCCTGACTGAGACCTGTCCACACTGACTCCCTGCTGGGACGGCAGCCAGAGGAGCAGCTACTGAACACTGCCTGGAAGGAGGTGGATATTTATGCAGTCGCCTCTATTTATGTTACATATTTGTTATTACTTTTGTAGAAATCAGTTTTCACTTTGTCATGACAGGGTTTTTTTTATTTTATTTTTTTTTTTTTCAAAAATGTAAAATTTCGTTGATCATGACTTATTTTATAAAAGCATTTAAAAAAAGAGTAAAATATCCAAGGGGGTGAATACTTTTTATAGGCTCTGTATTTTAAGGAAGACTACGTTTTAGCACCAGCAAAATGATTCCCGAAGAGCCACCGGCTGAAACCTTGGCATAAAGTACATGGATCAACTGACGGATGATATGTCTCAGGTCTAATGTCAGGTCTTCGTTGGATTTTGTTTCCTATCCAGCAGATCAGACACAAACTACACCAATGAAAACTAAAAATCAAGCAGCAAAAGCACTGGAAAGCATATATCCTTATAGTCTAAATACACAATAATGGTTCCAGTTCTGGATCCATCTGTATAAATTAGTCCAGGGCTGGTTACTGTAAAGTATACCATGGATTTAAAAAGTTAGTGTTTTAAAACCACAATCATACTCTTCCTACCGTCTGAAGTCCTTTCAATGAGATGCTGTTCATGGTGGGAATTAAAAGGGAGAGAAGAGGGATCGTAACCTTAGGTTAGGTTTTTAGGTTTTCTTTTCAGACATTCCCAACATCATGATGTTATACGTTGCAGGTTCAGTGTTAACCTGTGTGACGTTAGCGAGAGGCTGTTGCTGTCCTTTATAACTGCTTGATCAAGAAACGCAGCAGTTCACAGCAAATGTCACCTTAAGGATCTTTACAAGACAAACAGATCCAGATCATATCCGGAAACATGAGTTGGATGCTACAATCCAATCATGTGAACAGATTCAAATTAACTTGCATATAGTGCTTCAGTCCTTGTCATAATAAAATGCAGTCAAATTCACTTTCTAACTGGTAAAACGTGATGTAGCAATCGAAGCGCAGCCAATAGCATCAAGTCATTACCTTTACAGGAAGCCCTTCTCCTGAACAATGCATGTGGCGACAGTGGTGTCTGCTTGTTGAGAGAGTGGCTCTCGAAGCTAAGGCTGAGCTGCAAACTGCTGCGCACGGTTTAAGAAATGTGCTTCTTCAAAGACATTTCCTTGTTGTTCATTTCAATAAGGCGCCCAAGTATTTGTCCACAAAGCGACCAAAAGCAGTAGCGCTGTGTGTTACACTCATGTTTGACATATTTCTGAAACTGAATCTGGAACTATTACATGATGCAGTCAAATGATGAATATCACTTTGATTTACAAAAATCAGTTCAAAGCAGTTCTCAGATTAAATACACATTTTGTGCATGTTTGCATTCACAGGTTGCAAAGGCAACAGATGTGAGCTTGGAAGCAAAGTTAGGAGTGGTCTTTTGTTCTCTGTAAGGTTGTTATACTGTTAATTAGTGTTGCTGATTATTCCATGTTCACTCCTATTCCAAACTAAATCACAAAGAGCATGAGAAACCGTTTCAATGACACACTCCTTAAAGGCAAGAATTATTTTTTATTTGAAAAATATATGTCCAGCTGAACACCGTTAAAAGAAGCTTTTCTAACGATACAATGTTGTATACACATTCTCATCTAAAGCATTCTATTGCATATTTTGGCTAAATGGTCTTTATTAAAACTCTAAGGAGTAGCTCGAAAACAAAACAGGCAATGTTGCTGACCTTTTCTCTGCCTGTTCAAAATTCAGACAAGGCTTGGTAACGTGACAAACTGCCTGTTTGAAAGCATGAAGAAATTCAGCTCAAATGCTTTTACAGACATCTTGTTGTGTTCTAGAAACACTTGACTTTTGTTTTGCACATCTTGAGATCCCAGAAGCACGTCTGAGTTCTCCCTTCCTGCTATTTAGCAGCCCTTAAAGAAACATCTCGAAGCTATCTGTGGCTAACTTGAGCAGAGACTGGATTCTTGGCAGCTTCTTATAAACAAGAAAACAACAGGAAGCTCAGGGAGACATACTTTACGATAACAATACCAAACATAGAAATGATGGAATTAATTAGGTTTTTCTAATATGTAGCTCAAATTCAAAACTAACACCAGAATCTTTACATTTACATTTTTCCTGCTAACGCAGTAACTTCAGTTCTAACGTTATTTCACAATTTATTTACTTTAACTAATAATTCATACATCAAAGTAGAGGTGATCAATCCAAAATATCAATATTGGTACCACGTCGGTATCATAATTGGGTTGATACTAGCGTGGCAAGATTGATAAATTGGTTTCAGATTCCCTCTTACAATTTCAATTCAACTCTTACTCAAGGAAGATTTTGTTTTGATTTGCTCTCAAATTATTATTATTATTATTTATTTATTTTTACTTTTTTTGTGACTCTACTGGCCTTTATTCATTAGTAGCTGGACAGGAAGAAGGACAGGGAGAGGAGGAAACAACATGGCATCCCAAATGCTATTTTTTTTTTTTTTTTTTGTACTATGTTTATTTAGGAAAAAAACAAAAAAACAAACAAAAAAACCCTGAAATTTTTTGGTTCTTCTATTGTTTCTGTTTGACATGTTAATATGTTATTAAAATATTCTGTGGACACCATATAAACGTTGTACAAATTCTGTCCTTGGTTTTAACAAAATAATTCAAAGAAAAACTACAAAAACACCAAAAGGTCAGAAAATTGATGTTATATCAAACTGAAATAAAAAGTATTGGTATCAGCAATACTGGTCCTGCTTTCACTTGGTATCAGATCGATACAAATATCTGCAGTATTGCACACCTCTCCATCAGAGAACACAGTGTCTTACACTATCTTCTATTTTATAACACATGCAAACTACTACTACCTTAAACTTCCAGGCCAAATGAGTTTTACTTCTCCTGTATGTGTTGACTAAATGTTTACCATTCTGAATATCATAACTAACTATATTTAAAACAAAACCTCACATTAAATCGACAGTAAAACAGCTTGTAAAGTGGAAAAAACAAAAATAAAGATGAAGAATTAATCATTTTGGTATAGATTTTCAGCTATATCATAGCTAAATTCTTTAGTTGTCGTACTATAGTCACTAAGAACATGTTCATGTAAAAATATGTAATATACATATTATTCATCTCTTTGTAGAAGTCCAAAATAAGTTAAGCTTGATAAAAACCCGAACATCCATAAAAATTAAGGAAAATATTAAACATGATTACTACGGTAACAGAGGAAACAGAAAGTCAGTAAATATAATGCATGTGTTGTTCATATGCTGCATGTTGCAGCTGTCTGCAGACATGAGCAGCCCAGACTGACTGTCCTCTCACAGATCTCTGAATCTTGTTATGTTGGATCTGTGTGCGTCTGCCTGGCGCTGTCCGTGATATATAGTCTCCTTGATGATTTTAGGACGACACAGTAATTTCCTTTCAATCAGTGGTCTCAAAGTGCAGTTCTCTAGGGACAGAGTCCTGCAACTTTTAGATGTGTCCCTCTTCCTACGCATTTGAATGAAGTGGCTAAACTGCCTCACTAGAATGCAGTCCAGCTCTACAGAGCTCTGCTAATGAGCTCATAGTGGAGCTAGGTGTGCTGAAGCAGAGACGCATCTGCAAAAGCTGCAGGACACTGGCCCTTGAGGACTGGAGTTTGAGACCACTGCTTTAAACTGTCCTTCAGGTAAGGATATTGGTCTGTAGACAATATGGGCCAGTTTTCCTGAGGTGGACACAAATCTATGATATAATTTAGCTTTTTGGTAGGTCAAAAATTTGAGAACAAATTTAAAGTTCTGGTTAGTGTCCCCACCACTCTCCATGAGCTTTAGCTTCTCTGCCACAAAGATCTACAATGCCATGAACAAGTATGTTTTAAGTTATCAAAGTCATTTCAATATCCTATAAAGTTTTTATATAATGATTGTTGTATTTAATATTGAGAGGAAAAAACTATCCAAACCACGCTGTTTAAATGTGAAAAAGGCCTTGTTTGTCATTAAGCAGATTTGTTTTTGTTTATTTTCACCAGCCGTACCCTGGCCTGAGTACTGAACTACAGAATCAGAAAATAACTTCAACCAAACATGTCTGACAACATGAAGTAGGCTTTAAGATCTCATAAGCAATACAATATGCCCCAATCACAAAATTCAAGAACATAAGAAACAAAGATCATTGATATGTCCCAGTCTGAAAAGGTTACCGAGCCATTTCGGGAACACTGGGACTCCGGAGAACCAAGGGGAGAGGCATTATCCATAAAAAAATGTGGAAAACATGGACCAGAGGTGAATCTTCCCAGGAGTGGCTGGGTTACCAAATTAATTCAAAGAGACCACACAAAAGAACCCAGAACAACATCTAAATAACTGCTGGTCTCACTTGCCTCAATTAATGACAGACTTGCTGACAGAACACAAAGGCCCATCTCACATTTGCCAAAAAAACATCTTGATGATCCCCAAAACTTTTGGTAAAATATTCTCTGAACTGATGAGACAAAAGGGAAAGTTTTCCCATCATATCTGGGGAAAAACAAACACAGCATTTCAGAAAAATAAACATTATATCTCTAGTAGTGGTAGTGTGATGGTCTGGGGGGGCTTTGCATGTCAGGACCTGGATGACTTGCTATAGCTGAGGGAACAATGGACTCTGCTCCTTAGCAGAAAATCCTGAAGGAGAACATCTGGCCATGAGTGTAGGCCAAACACCAAATCACACCAGTAAGTCCACGTCTGAATGCTCATCAGAAACTAAACGAAGTTCTTGAAGAACCTTGAACAAGCTGTTTATGCAAAAAAAAAACTCAACTGTGGTTGATTTAAAATAATTTGGAAAAAGAGAACAAGCTAAAAAGGAGAGGTTAAAGACTCAGCGTTTGTCATTAGATTTAGGGGGAAATTACTTTTTCAGATAGGAATAGGTTGGTTTGGATAGTTTTTTCTCTTACATGAAATTTCAATCTGCTTTTGTATTTACTCAGATTCTCTTGATATTAAATTAGCAGGATGATCTGAGATATTAAGTGCAACAAAAATGCAAAAACAAAAGAAATCTAAATGGGGGCAAATACTTTTTTTTCCTAGCGCTGTATATGAGCTGTGGGCATTAAGGGTAGTTAAAGTCCATCCAATTGACCAGATGAGTTCTTCATCCAAAGAGTATATACATCACACTTGAAATATTAGTCAATCAAATACTGTATCCAATCAGCCCTTTGACAATGAAATATTTCATACATTGACATGACTAATTTAAGATATTGTGAGGCTTTGAGAGTAATAACCCTTAATATCTAACATTTTAGATCCAACATGCACCTTCTCAAGACTTTATCTGTAGACAACCTTCACCTGCAGCCACATGTAGCCCCCTCCCCCCACCCCTGAGATCAAATGCTCTGTTAAATATTAACCTCTGAATGCTTCAAACATGCTAATCTCTGCTGGAGCTATCCATCCTGGTTATTTTTTATTTTTCAGTGCTAAGTTGGAATAAAGGTAAATTAACAAAAACAACACAGAGACCATCAAACGCTGAGCATCCTTCTTCTCTGAGCTGATCCAATAGATTTTTTCTAGAAAGCAGAATTCAGCCTGGCTCACTGTGGTGCTTCTACATTACAAAACAGTGTAAGAGCTGGGACAGGAAAGAAGTGAACCAGCAGCACAAAGGGGAACCAAGCCTATTCCCTCCTGTTTATGTGCACTGGGTCACAGCCAGGTTTCAGTATCTCAATAGGCTTTCCCAAGCGCTGATACTAAAACAATACCTTCTACCCAACTGTACAGCCAAAACATCAGCTTCAGATTTCTCACTTCCTATTTTATACTTTTATTTCATACTCACTGAAGACAATATTCGGCCAAAATATGGTCAGATGACGCCTTGTTATTTATATTCTGTCAGCGTCATCAAAACAGTGCAGCTAAGGTCTGCAAACTCTCTCTGGTAAGTTCAAAGGTTGTTGACACATTCAAGAGTAAAGAAGAAGAGTGTGACTTTTAATGGCACAAGGCCTATGAATAATCCCATGTGCCATTCCCAGAGGGACACACTTGGAACTCATAACAGATGTTGAAGACCGCTAAGGTTGACAATCTGAGGCCAATCTATGGACTGGATGTTCCCCGTCCCTGCATCTCGCTTTGTGATTGGCTGAAAAGAAATGACTGTTTCCAGTCAACATAAATCATGCCTACAGAAGTTTACTGTAGGCATGTAAAAAAAAAAATGTAGGCTTTTTTTTTTTTTTTTTTTTTTTTTTTTTTTTACATGTCCCATTAGAATAAATTCATGCATGGACGTGGCTTTAAGTAAGTACACCCTCTTTCAATTCTGAGAAAGTTATGGATCAGAACAAAATATATAATTGTTTGGTCCTTTTGAGGTCTCAGACAGAGCAAACTGTAAATCCAGGCAACAACACCACAAAATATTACACAATATCATTGTTTATTTAAGAAAAACATCCACCCTAACTGATCAGCAAGACTGAGCAGCTTTATTAGAGAAGAAATATTGTTAGTTTGCTGTTTTGTGAAGTATTCAGGTCTGTGTTCAGGAAAGGTCAAAGAGGAAAACCTTCAGAGCAGCTGCAATTCTTCACAGGAACAGGTTCATGGTGAGGTCAGACTATGCAATGTTCAGAGAAATTACTAAAAATTCCAAGAGCTTGCATTTAGCATGTTAAATGTTAAAGTTAATGAAAGAACAATCAAAAAGACTGAAAAATGATTACTATTATTATTATAATTTCCTAGCCAAACAGAACATAGGAGCATGTCTTAGGTTTTCTGAAACAAGGTCCTTCATAGAGGGAAGGACAACCAAACATGATTTCTGACTCCTGAATCACCTCAGACAAACTGTAAAGCACGGTGGTGGAGGACCAATGATATGGGCTTGTTTTGCATCCACAGGAACCAGCAACCCTGAGCTCACCATGAACCCTTCTATACACCTAACTATTCTTGAATCAAATGTAATGACCATCTGACCATCGAACCAGAAGCTTGGCCCAAATGTGACTGAGTAACAGGATAATGATACCAAAAACAAATGCAAACCTGCAAAAGAATCACTAGAAGAGAAGAATCAGGGTTTTGTGATGACCCAGTCAAAGTCCAGCCTTTAACGTGGTGGAGATGTGCAGAAACACATTTCCTAAAACCTTAATGAACTAAAGCAATGTTGTAAAGAAGAGTAGGCCAGAATTCTTCATCAACAATGTTAAAGAAATATAGAAGATGAATACTTCAGGTTCTAACTGATAAATCTAGTTGTACAAGCTACTGAATCGATGGATGGACACCAATTTTGCATTTAGGATCTCACCTTGTGAAATGGCCACATAGCATGCTTCTGTATGAACTCCAAGAAATCTTGAATTCAATGACCTTTAGACAGCAGAGACCAAAGAGTCAATGTTTGGCAGTAATACACCGTGCCACGTCTGGCAAAAACCAAACACTGCACATCAGCACAAACAACCCTTTCTATTTGTCAAGCACTGTAGTGGAAGGGTCATGCTTTGGGCTTAATGGACACCTTGTAGACACCTGTGTACCTTGCAGTTATTGAGTGGACCATGAACTCTTCTCTATATCAAAGTAATCCAAAGACTAATCTGAGGGTCTGTTAAACAACAAAACAACAATGCATACTATGTCATATCCAGATAAACTTCTTAAGTTGCATTTTCTACCCTTACCCCATGCTTTTCTTAGACTACAGAATGACTAAAATGTTCCACTTAATTACTGATATGCCTCAAAGCAGAAGGAAGACATCAAGATTTCCCCTCCATCAAAGAACAGACGAACAAGCAGAAACAAGTCCTGAAGTTGTGAACTGAACCACAGTCAACAGAGAGAAGAAAGACAAATGCAACACAGACAAAACAACCTTCAACAACACATCATTTCACCAATGCTTCAGTTCTATAGTTTCTAACCACATCAGATGGTTTTATTCAAGTATGTGCTGCTTCAAAAGCATGTATACTTGAACATGTGAGGAAGAATCATGTTGCGACGAGTTCTTTGGTATGCTGCTGTGCTTGAGTCTCATAGCACTTTCA
The DNA here is from genome assembly GCA_014839685.1 of Anableps anableps. NCBI lineage: Eukaryota > Metazoa > Chordata > Actinopteri > Cyprinodontiformes > Anablepidae > Anableps > Anableps anableps. Next base: position 3,570,730 of record CM026086.1, read on the forward strand.
GGTGGGTTTTTAATGTGGAATTACCTAGATGAGGATGCCAGAGGCAGTCATCAAGCCTGGGAATTACCCAGCTTCTGTTTGCAAAGACTCTAGAAAGAGTAACGAATACCCACAGCTACAGGTATTAATCAGCAACCACTGACTAGGAAATCTTTCCACTTAATGTAGGAAGTTAATCTGGGTTCTTGTGATTATATCTCTTGCTTACACTCTTTCTATCTGTGCACAGGACAGGTGGGATGTAATTTATCCCCACTAACTCACCATATTGAGAATTTATGATCCCAGTTTATCTTGCAGCTTACTGATGAAGGATGTATTTAGATATCAGGTTAGACTTTACCCCAAAGATAAGTAAAATGACGTGAGAGAAACATAACGACAATGACAATAGTACAGATAATAATGGAAACACAGGAAAGACTTTTTTTTTCCTGATGCAGTATTGTTCCCTGTATTAGGAATTATACTGGGCTGGGCTGGGCTGGGCTGATCACTATCCTGAGCAATGAATCAGTGAAAAAGAGCCATGCTGCCTGTCACAAGTGTTCTCAGTCTACAGATGAAGGTGCTTTGATGTGACTCTGGTGAGGAGTAGCAAGGACTATATTCCTGGGATTTGAACCTTCACCTAAAAGAAGGTCCATTCAAAATAGCCTCATAGATCAAAATGGTGGCATCCCGAGTACTTCCAAAATATAAAAAGTATGTGACATTGCTTGGTAGCGATGGTCAGTGTCTCAATGCCTGTCGATAAACGTCAAAGTCCTTCTTGTATGGCATATTAGAAACTTAAAAAGCTTTCAAATAATCAGATTTGTTTAATGCAATGATTGTTTGTTTAAATAGTTGAATGAGGAAATAAAGTCATTTCTGACACAGTTATTTTAGCTTCAGTGATGGATATTTAACATTTCAGGACCCAGTCTAAAGAAGAAAAATAGCAGAATCCGTTTTTGCCAAGCTAACGTGAGGTATCTCACATTACCTGAAGTCTGCTACTGGTTGGCTGATCAGTCCCTTGTGGCGTCTCCTCCCCTGACAGCGCGCGCTCCAGGGCGCTGAGCTCGGCTGAGTTTTAGTCGCGCTTTTCAAAGTTTGCAATGAGCGCGCGTGTGCCGGAAAAGCGGTGTTGCGTTTATAGCTCACGCGAACGCTGGTGCCGTATTCTATTAAAATGAGCCTTCATAGAGGGATTTTATAAATGCCAGTGCAGGGGGACCTGCTCTGCGAGAGCACCTTCCAGATGATCCAGTTTGAGTGAAAGGTGACCGCGCCATCCACACAGCTCAGAGGTGCCCGACCAGGAGCCACGACAGGGTGCGGGGCCAATGCGCGGGGCCAATGCGCAGGGGCAGGGACGGCGCATTTCACACCCAGTTCCATTCGTCAATTATAAAGCTAGCTCCACGAGGAGGAAAGTTTTGCCCAACCGAGTCAGAGAGGGCGATGATGAGCCTTTCAAGACCACACTGAGATAAATGTGTTTTTTCTTAGCATCACAAGCTACCTTACAATTTTCATGGTTCTTACATTTTCTTTTCTTTTTTTTGGTGTAAGATTCCTGCAAAAAAAAAAAAAAAAAAATCTCAATGCACAGCATTAGAATATATAAAGGCAGTGATAAACTCTTTCCTTTCAACTTGAGAGAACCTCATAAGATCCTGGTGGTTCTTAGAAGTCTCCTGTCTGTTATTTCTAACTTTTATTCTGGTATCTGGTTTTGTCATTTCCCAATGGGGATTATTAAAGTCTTCCTGATTCTTATTTTCTGTTTAAATGACTAGTATTTTGAATGGCCACTCCCCAGTGGTAAAAAAAAAAAAAAAAAAAAAAAAAGGTTAGCATTGTTCCTGTTTGTTAGCCTTTATATATCTTTGTCTACATGATTTAATGCTTTCCTAATAAACCATGAGTAAGACATTCAGTTGAAGACTAATTATTCTTATTCGATTTTAAATAAATTCTAATCCTGACAAATTTACAGAAATCTCCAGATTCTTCTTTGAATACAAGAAATCGCTTGAAGAAAATCAACAATTCATCCTTCAAATTGATTTTTGATTAATTCTGAAACTGATTGATTTCTGATAATTGAAGTTATTTTAAGTAGCTTAATACCACTATGATAGCATTCACATAATCTATAAATATTTATCATTTTAAAGTCAGCTAATTGCAGAATCAGCCTCATAAAAGACCTCTCTAAACATGTCATACATTTGGCTAAAGATAGAAAAGAGGAAAACTGCCCATTTACACGTCACAGAAAGTGAAGCAGAATACAAGCAAGAAAAGAAAAACAGAAGGTGGTGTGGTTGCAGTCCATGGAAGGGAAACTGCTGTCTTAAAGATAAACAGTGGGAGGTTTAACTCGTGTCATGGAAAGATGTTCCTCTTTCCAATCTGAACACGAGGCCTGTATGCATGAAGAATGCAGGCAAATGTAGGAAAATGCTGAGCAGATAGAAGGGAAGACTAGTTCTGCTGAGATCAGCATCTACACAATGATCTAAAGACGTTACAATGGTTTCATGGTTGAAGGATGATTTTTTTATTATTTTTTTTTTTTTATGCTTAATGTGTCACTTTTTTTTTACTGACATGCATTTAAAATTTTAAGTTCTCTAAGCGGAGTGTGACCACATCAAACTATTTGTTTATCAAGTCAAAGTCAAAAACTGAGAGAAATTAGGAAAAAGTGTTGGTTATTTCGGTCAGTAATGTAATGAACACATGTTGATCAATTATAATTCATAATCAAACCAACTTGGCTCAAATCATCATTTTCTTTTAACGGTTAAGTTTAGATAAAATCAAACATTTATTTTAACTAACATTAACTAAATGATTAACAATAAATGGGGCAATCTAAAATGATTAAAAGGCCATATATCTTGTATGTCTGTACTCTGCTCTCAAGGAATCAGACTTTCTGTTCATCTTTCAAAACAATCTGGAGTAATGGTTTTTCCATGCTTAACAAACTCATAGCAAAGAGCCAATAATAAGTTGTGTTCTTAGAGATTTTATTGGTATCAACATGTCATTGCATAAAGGTAATAATTTGAAGACCATAAAAAACAGCCTTCAACTCTTTCGGTTTTTTATCATATACTGTTTTTTCTATTTTTTGAATGAAGTGAAAGATTGGCCTGTTTTAGTTCCAGGGTGTCACATTTCAGGACATTATCCAAAGGATTGCTCTTTACCAAGATGTCATTTTCTGCACTGCTCTCTTTGGATCCCTCCACAGCATTTCAATCAAGTTGAGGTCTGGACTTTGACTGGGCCATTGCAACACCTTAATCCTTTTTTTCACTCATTCTGCTATAGATCTGCTGCAGTGTTTGGGATCATTGTCCAATCACAAAACTGAGCTCGACCAAATTTCAGCTGTCAGATAAACACGCTAACATTTGACTCTAAAATGTGTTCATTGATGACAAAGGCTACGTTGACGCTGCAGCCTGAAGTGACCCAAATCCGATTTTTTTTTTTTTTTTTTTCCCCTTATGCGACCTGCTTCTTATCTTTTCATGACAGTCTGAACAACCCAGATCCGACTTTTACAAATGTGACCCAGGCCACTTGGATTTGTGGTCCTGAATCTGAGACGTAGCTGATCTTTTCAAACGTGACCTGTGTCTGGACGGCCAGGTCGCATTCATCCGACCTGTACGTCATTTATACTCAACAAGCGTCACTGTTCTGCGTCCTGATACGCAGAAACAGGAAGAAAAACAACAACAACCATGGCGGACGATGATGCGGAGAGCAGTCAGTGGAGAGAGTTGCTGATGTGCTGGAAAACAACTTTAAAATTGCAAGATGTGCTCCACCATTACCATCCATGTTTACTTCCACAAACACTGAGCTCGCTCGCTACGTGTGACGTTATTGCGTCCTCTACTGCGCATGCGGGACATTTCAGGTTGTTTACGGTTCACACAGGAGATCACATACAAGTCGCATATATTTGGAAATGTGAACGACCACGCTAAAAAAATCGGATTTCACCAAAAATTGGAACTGAGCATTAAGTGAACGTAGACAAAGTGACTGTAAGGGGCCCAGGTCCTGTGGTAGTGAAACAAACCCAAATCATGAAACCCACATCTCCATGCTTGACATTTGGTTTGAGCCGTTTGTGTTCATATTCTGTTGTTTGGTTTTGGGAGAACATCTCTACTTTTGAGAGATGGACCTGCATGAAACATCTCCCAGCTGAAAGTAAGGAGTGGGCAAATGTTCCTCAGACTGATGTCAGAGATGGTAGATGGCAACAAGAAGCGCCTCACTGCACTTATTTCAACTGAAGACAATAACAATGGGTCGGGTCACATGGCTTATCCTTAAATGGAAAACCCATTTTGGTTCAAATTTCTTATTTAATGAGTAAAAACAAGAAGCATTTATGTTAAGTGTAATTACATCACTTTTTTCCCTAGAGACAGAAAAAAACTGAGGATATGAACATTTCTTCATAAACAAGTGAATATTTCAGGCGCTTTCCTAATGTTTTCATATGTATTTAACAAACTATTTTTTTTCCTGTTGTTGTTAAAGACCTTTCTTTTTCATCACTAAAATAATCCCAAATTCTATTATACTGATTCACTGTGTTCACTTCACGGAGGCGAGCACATTTAGGAACAACACATCAAGTCAGTGTGCTTACGTCAGTGAGCAGACCAGAGCAGGATAAAGACGTCTAACCGGAAATGCACAGTAATCTTGTTCCTGGTTCGCCACAGTCAGTCACAAATACTAACCCTTGAGACATTAATTCATAAAGGGCTGAAATGTTTAGCAAGACCATCTTGTACAGTTGTAAACTGGTTCATCACCTGGCAGATTTCGTAATAAAGAATCTGAGCAAAGAAAGATATCCTGTGGGGTTCCTCTGGGCTTTATTCTCGGGCCACTTTTATTTAATATTTTATATCTACAAGATCAAATTTCATCTTTTACCATATGCCTCAAAACCACATGCACTGAGTAAAAGTGTGTCCATAGCAACTTAGAGTGGATGTGTTAACTAAAAATGACAATGCATGTCAATAGCCTAGCTGTAGTTTTGGCCTTAGAACTTAACAACAATCTACTATTATATTATAAAATCAATGTAATATAATCTTTAAAAACACATCCAAAATAAAGATATTCTTGTTGAAAAGACGACAGAAAACTGGTCTGATTTTTAAAATCACTACACCGGTTTTCTTTCTCCAAAAGGAAATATTTTAAAAATTATTTTGGGGCTCCCAGGCTCAATCAAAACAAAACAAAGCTTTATTTATTCTCTTGCATTTAAACACTTTGTTGTTTTCCGTTTCTGATGCTTTTATAGATAATTATTTAAGACATTATAACCAGGATTATAAGCAAGGTTGTTCTTTTAAAAACAGGTGCATAACAGTCCAGTGCTCATCATAGCTTACTTACATCTCCCTGAACTGTTCTGGATATGAAAAGATAACAGAAAACAGAACCTTGATCCCTGGTGTCAATGCCCTCTCCACACATGGCCATGCCTCCAGTCATCATATGAGAAACTGCACGTTTTCACAGCCTCATACAAGGGTTTGAGCAAGAGCTGGCACTTCCAAGATTCTTTAGTCTTACTGAAATCAGCGTTCAACTGCTGTCAAGATCTAGGAGATCATGACAAAATTTGCAACACCCCAAACTTTTCACTGAAAATCACTTCTTGATTTCACATAATCAGCACACCAAAGGATCTCGAAAATGTTCAGGAAACAAACAACCAACTGCTTCTTCATGTTCTTTTAATCTTATATGCTCATCTTTCAAACAGCAGCATCAGTAACAGGTGGTTATGATCACAGTGGAACACCACACAGGGTCATAATTACATTATTCATGGACAAATCCATCCTCTCTTACACACACACACATACAGAGACACAGGTTCGCCTATGTGACCTTTCCCTGTCTCTAACTCCGTTCAGTCTTATATTGTCTACAGGTTTATACTGAAGAGATGTGATGAAAAAAATGTTCTGTGAATTAGTAAGATTTTGTTAAGGCCATTCCAAAAACTTGATGTTATCCTGGTTCAGTTATTCCACAACTACGTTAACCTGTTTGGGTCACTGTCCCAGTTTTTATTCTTTCAGCTGCTGATTTGAGGTTAATTTGTTTTGTTTTGTTTTGTCATTATTCCATTCACTTTGTATAATGTAACAGTTTAGCAGACCCACAGCCCACAGCATGATGCAACCACCACCGTGATTGAAAATTGATAGCGTTGTTAGGCTTGAAAGTCTCCCTTGAATCTTTCAAAAATACTTTCATCATCATGGCTAAAAAGCCTAATTTTTGTCTTATCCAACCAAAAACTTTTCTCCAACATGCATCTGGTTTGTCTTGCAAAAAAAGTAACTCCAGCTTGAGTCAGTAAAGATCACCCACAAGAAGCTGGCAGGCCTTGGTCCTGACAAGTTAAAAAACATTAAAGATCCTTGAGTACCCTTTACGGAAAGATTTAGGTGGAAGCATTTGAGCCTGTATCTACATTTCCACCCTGCGTGGATTGAAGAAAATTCAGAAATATGTAATAATTTCAGCTTGGAATAAGAATATTTTTTTAAAAATCATTAAAAGCAGATATCTGATAAGCACAGACCTGATTACTCTGTGTTCCCAGGACCCAGAATTAAACAAGCAGAGGCAGAATTCAGCTTCTATACTCCTCAGCTCTGGAATCAACCCCCTAAAAACCTGAGATGTGCAGAAGCGTATGGTTCTTTTAAAAAGAGGACTGAAAAATCTTACTGTTTACTGCAGCTTTCCCAAAAAAGATTAAACATTACTTCATGAGTCAAATTTATCATATCCAAGCAATTGATCTGTTTTAAATGTGCAATTAACCTTCCTTTCTTTTTATGTGAGACTATTTCTGGTCTTTCATTTCATTTTCTAGACCTCTATTCCTTCAGCTTCCTGTAAAACACTTTAAATTACCCTGTGTAGGAATGCTGCTCTACAAATAAATTAGACTTACAATTGTAGCTCTTATTATTATATCTATTATTAATTGATTTATTTATTTGCAACTGTACCTCTTATTATATTTATATATTGGCTATATCATTTTGGGTTTTTTTTTTTTATTATTATCATGATTTATTTTTGCAACTGCAGCTGTTATTAAACAGCTGTTAAACCATGGGCATATTGAAAAAAACGTAGTAAAAACTTAAAATAAATATTTGGGAATGTATAACTTTATGGAGATTTTTCCAGCATATTAACTGGAACTACTGTCCTTGAGTGTTTTCCCCTTTTCTCAGCGGGAAACCACCGCTCCTGCGAGCTGCCTGCAGTTCGCTCACAGTACGGTCAGTCAGGACGGGATGTGTGAACATGAGCATGAAGTGGAGCAGCAGTGCGCTCATGTTGAGGCTGCTGCTATAAAGGTTGCTGGTTCAACTCCGTCTCACCTCAGGACACACTGACAGAAAGCTGTACTCACAGGTTCTGAAGCGCAAGTCCGGGTCGTCCTCCGAGCCGAACTCCTTCAACAGGGACACGAACAGTAAGCCAAAGGAGTTCTGGATCCCGAACACCGAGCCGTTGCACCACATGGACGCCAGCATGACCACCCAGCCCCAGCCGCCCTCCGGGTGGACGAAGGCGACCTCCTCCGCCGCAGGAGGCGAAGCTTTCTCCGACAAGTCCACTTTGCACGCCCTGTCCTCCTGCTTCGCCTCCTCCGCGGGGACCTGCTCTGAGGGCGCGTCTCCTCTGTTGGCCCCCTCCGTCATATTGTTCTCCTCTGTCATTGTGCCTCCTGAGGATGAACCAGTTCAGTTTCTGACAGGACTCAGAAACGCGAAGCTGTCTGAACAACAATGGAGCGCTCTGAGTTAGGGTGAAGCTGCGCTCATTGAGATCAGGCTGTGGTTTCTCAGACAGGGTAATAACTGTCAAAGCTGCTGTTGCAATATTATAAATAGACGTCGCTGAGGGGCGGGGCCCCGGGGCATCCTGCAGCTCATAGGACGCGGAGGGCCACGCATTGCATCAGAGGAGTCACATTTCTAACTCTGCAGAGTTCTGGAGAAATACGACGTCCTGTTTGTTTGCCCATGTCACAGAATTTCAAAGAGAAAGATGATCTCGCTCCCCCCAACTTCTTCTGTTATTAGCGGGTAGTGTTCCTGAAAGGACTGGTCAGAACCCAGAGAGTGCAAGCAAAACATTGTTGGTTCCAAACAGTTTTCTTCTGTTTGAGCTTTTTTTTCCCCATCAAAATCATCCGATCAATAATCAGATCTCAATATCGAATAAAAATAACCTGAGTAAATCCAAAACGCAGCCTTCGAATGATGATTTCATCTATTAAGGATGAATTTTATCCAAACCATTCTGGATATATGTGATAATACAATTAAATCACAAATTACTGTAATTGCCCACATTTTTTTTCATTATTGTCTGATGTGTGGAGTAAGGAGATCACTTAAATAATGACTGCCTCTATATTGCAATGCATCAGGTGTCATTTATTGCTAAAATAAATACCTGGATTTCAGGATTTCCTTTTTCACTAGCCTCTCTAAAACCTTCATCTTCAAGGAGGTGAGAGCAACTGGTCTGAAGTCATTGAGGACTTTAGGGCTTTTATTTTATGTAACTGGAATAATTACAGCGTTTCCACACCTTAGGAACAATCTGCAGCAGAAGAGAGCGATTAAAAATCATTTATAAATTTCATGAAGTTGTAAAGCACCGTGCTTAAGAACTCTTCCCCCAGACTCTTACTCATTTTAGTTAGTGGTAAAAGCTTGACGACAGAAAACTCAATATCAATATCCAGACGAGAAGAGCCTCTCATAATTTCTTACATCTTACTTTTCTTAAACACCAGAATTGAATCTCAAAAAATATTCCACTCCTCTGCAAGATGGCTATCAGAGCTAAAGCCATCCAAGTTTATTTGTATATCACATTTCAGCAGCAAGGTAGTTCAAAGTACTGAACATCATAAATCAAGTATATAGCAAAATCAAGCAAATATACATGAAACTCATCAAGCAAATACCAATGTATTGAAATCATGAGGAGCATCAAGCCAATATAATTCAAAAATACTGATCAATGTTCCACTTACTAATCAAAGGCAGCTCTAAAATGGTGGGTTTTCAGCCTTGATTTAAAGGAACTCAGTGTTTTAGCTGTTTTCTGGAAGTTTGTTCCAGATTTGTGGTGCATAAAAAGTGAAAACTGTTTCTCCATATTTGGTTCTGGGGATGCAGAGCAGACCAGAAGACCTGAGTGGTCCGGAAGGTTGATACAACAGGTCTTCAATGTATTTTGTGTCATGGTTTTAGAAACTTGTCTAACCCACATGCAGAGACACCCTCAGGAGGCAGATGAAAAGTTTAAAGGATTTATTTACAAATAGGAATGAGATTATAGCAAGATGAATGTTCAGAGAGCCGGGTCCAGGTTCTGGAAATGGATAACGTCTGGGAATCTGGAGAAATGGATAAATTGTTAGAAGAGGACAAGGTGAACTGAAAGCATTTCATCTGGAGAGGCTTACAGGAGAGTTGGGTGATAGCCACAAGGGAGAGATTAATGGGGTCCGGGAGGAAGTTGAGTTTACAGAGGAACTGAGGAGTCCAGATGGCTTGGATGATTGAAGGATCCGAGTGAGCACGGTGGACAGAGTTCAATCTATGAAGGAGGTGTGAGGAAGACAAGCCAAGAGACCACCAGTCAGATGCTTGAACCAGGAGAGGAGCTGCAGTCTTGCAGGTGAGTAAACAGGAGCTGAGGGTTTTGAGTTGGATCCAATGCTCATCTGAGAACCTGAAGTGGAAAGCACAAAGGTAAGTAATTTCTTCACAAGGAGCCACAGAGACCTAGAGAACACAAAAGGCTTTAAGTTACCATGAGGGTTAAAACTCAGGGGAAGGACTGGCTGCAAGCTTCTCTTGTACACCAAGCCTGATGAGGCTGATTGGAAACACCTGCAGAACCACCCAACTACCATGCTCCACATTGCCATCTGAAGGATAAGTAAATGAACTGCAAAAGAGAGATGACCAGAATCTCCCAGACCCCGACATCTTGGTGCTAAGCCATTCAGTGATTTATAAACTAACAGACATATTTAAAAGTCTATTCTCTGAGCTACAGGGAGCCAGTGGAAGGACTTTAGAACTGGGGTGATGTGCTCTATTTTCTGGGTCTTAGTGGGAACACGAGCAGCAGCGTTCTGGATCAGCTGCAGCTGTCTGATTAACTTTTTAGGCAGACCTGTGAAGACACTGTTGCAGTAATCAATGCGACTAAAGATAAATGCATGGCTGAGTTTCTCTAGATCTTGTTGAGACATTAGTCATTTAATCCTGAAAATGCTCTTCAGGTGATAGAAGGCTGACTTTATAACTGTCTTTATGTGTCTCTAAAGGTTCAGGTCCAAGTCCATCACTACACCCAGATTTCGGGCCTGATCACTAGTTTCTAGCTGTAATAACTGAAGCTGCGCGCTGACTCTAGATCGTTCCTCTTTAGGTCCAAAGATAATAATTTCAGTTTTGTTTATGTTTCGCTGGAGAAAGTTTTGGCACCTCCACGCACTGATTTGTTCTAAGCATCTGTTCAGTGTTTGAATGAGTTCGGAGTCACCTGATGACATAATGTAGAGCTGTGTCTCATCTGCGTAGTTGTGGTAACTGATCTTATTACTTGTTATAATCTGAGCTAATAGGAGCATGTAGATATTAAATAGGAGGGGTCCCAGAATTGAACCTTGGGGTACTCCACATGTGACTTTTGTCCGCTCTAATGAGTAGTTGCCTATTGTCACAAAGAGGTCCCTATTTTTTAGGTAGGATTCAAACCAACTGAGTACTGTACCAGAGAGTCCGACCCAGCTCTCCAGTCACTTTAATAATATATCCTGGTCAACAGTGTCAAATGCTGCACTGAGGTCCAACAGAACCAACACTGGTTCTTCCACAGTCTGTATTTGTGTGGATATCATTGAACACTTTGACGAGGGCAGTCTCAGTGCTGTGGTGAGCACGGAAACCAGACTGAAAGACATCAAAGCGGTTAAGGTCATTGTTAAGATGCTGTTTAACTGTTGAATCACAGCTTTTTCAATAATGAATGGAAGGTTAGAGATTGGCCTGTAATTCTGCAGTAGTGACTGATCTAAATTGTTTGTTTTTTTTAACAATGGTTTGATAACTGCTGTTTTTAGAGCCTGGGGGAAAACATCTGATGAGAGGGAAGAGTTTACTATTTGAATCAGATCAGATGCAATGACAGGCAGAACCCAGCTCTCCAGTCACTTTCATAATATATCATGGTCAACAGTGTCAAATGTTGCGCTGAGGTCCAACGGAACCAACACTCCTCATCCAACACCTATACATGCTGAACCCTCACCCTGTCCCTGCGCAACAAGGACTTTTATGCAGGCAGCAAATGCACAACATTGTGGTCAGAGGAACCAATTGGGGTTTCAGCAATAGAACTGTAGGCTCCTTTAATAGAGCCATAACACAGACCCAACGTTTTATTACCACAAGTCACACATCGAACATATTGCTTAAAACCATTCAAAGCTTTCTTACAGTCCACATGATTAAATTCTCTAAGAAAGAAACTCAGTCCATCATCCTCACACAGACATCTTTATGACTTTCTTTAGACCTGGACCGAACTACACCTGCTACAGCACATGAATATCATTTCATCCAGTCATTCATGAAATTATTAATTATTTATGTTGTGAATGGAGATTACAGCTTGATTCAAGTATTGTGCACATGTTTAGGAGAAACCAAAATGTCACAAGTTATTTATTGTATAGCTTATTTTAGATGGATTTACAAAATGACATGAAATCTGAAATATTCTAATGGAAGCTTCAGGGCATAGAGCTGTCCAAACAGACAAGAAGCTCTGCTATGTCATGTAATAAGAAGGTTCCACCTTATAATTGGCATCTTTAGAAGGAGCCATTTTGTAGGAGCTTAATGAGCCCAAATACATTTATCAATTTCAGCAATGACTCAAAGACCAAGGATAACCGTCTTCTCTTGAGTTAGAGAATCTGAAGCCACCTTTAAAGACTTCTGGGTGACTCTTGAAGACTTAGGAAGCCTTTTGTAAGACTAACAGAACAATCCAAGACAACAAGTCTTTAAACAAAGGGCTTTTGAAATGCAATGCTGAGATTAAGTTTCAATATAAATGGTCACCACTCTCAAATATTTTCATATTTTGTAATATGAAAAATTATAACCTCCAACCATCATTGCATCTTGCTGAAATTCTAAGTGATGGAAAAACACAAGTGTATAATTAGGAAAAAGAAATTACTGCAAGTTGTTCAAAGTAAAAAAAACCACCCAACCTATGGCATGAATTTGTATTCAACCTCCTTTACTCTGACGCCACTAAATAAAATGCAACCAACTGATTTTAGAGATCACGTAGTTAGTATACAGAGTTCACCTGTTGGTAATATGACCTCAGTATTGATGCAGACGTTATTTCTATTCAATTCAGTGTATTTATATACTCCCAATTCACAGCATGTCATCTCAAGGCACTTTTCAAAATAGTCATTTCAATTTAGTCATACATACGTTCTAATTGATCCTGGTTATCAAATTGATCCTGGTTATCAAACAATACAGTCAAGTTTAGTTTATTGTTCAAATTGGTTTACAAAGTTTCCTATCTAAGGAAACCCAACAGATTTCATCAAGTGACTGACTTGCAACATTTCACTCATACCGAGCATGCACGGAGCAACAGCGGAGAGAAAAACTTCCCTTTAACAGGAAGAAACCTCCAGCAGAACCAGAACCTGGCACAGTGTGAATGGCCATCTGCCACGACCGACTGGGGGTTTGAGAATACAGAGGGTACACACAATTAAGAAACAGAAGCACTGATCCAGGTGTACTTTCTATGTTAGAGAAAGGTAAGAAGTTAATGGCAGCAGACGCTCCTTTAGCGGCTTCAGATAGGAGACAAACAGATAAGCTTTGAGCTGGTGTTTAAGGATGAAAGGTTGTAGGATGATATGTATTTGCTTGATGATTTTGATGATGGTATTTGTCAAAATGTAATGTTTCTTGTTTGCTAAAGCTGCAATACGTAACTTTTATGAAAGCTGTTTTTAAACATATTTGTTCAAATTATCATGTTGTGACAGTATAAGACAGATAATCTCTGAAAAAATCCAGCTCCTCTGCCTTCTCCCAGTGCTCCCAGTCCTAACTGTATAAAAACACCAGTCAGTCAGAAACAACCAATCAGTCAGGAGGAGGGTCTGAGTGCTGTCAATCACTCTCATGTACGCGCTGCTCACACACTCCCCCTTCCTCTCTGCTGCGTTCACCACAACATAGCCTGCTGCTAATGCTAATGCTAGTTAGCATGGCCACTGATGGCAGCGGATAAACAGTTTTCCTGGAACGGTGAGCTGTTTCTCCACCATTAAAACATTTAGCAGCGCGTACACGAGGGTAATGGACACCACGAAGCCCCTCCTCCTGGCTCTGATTGGTTGTTTTAGGTCAGGAGCGGTGCGTTTCTTTAGACGACAATAGTGGCTGATGGAGGAGATGGAGGAGATCGATCTTTACACAGATTATCTCTCATACCAAACTGTCACGACATGGTGACAGTTTTAACAAACATGTAAAAAACTGATTTTTGTAAACTTTACATACTGAAGCTTTAACTGCATGATGTTTTTGAAGTAAAGCATTTTGAGCTGCTTTGCTGCTAAAATGTGCTATACAAATAAACTTGACTTGACTTATGTTGCGACTAACTGTATGTGCTTTCTTTCAAGTCAAGTTTATTTGTATAGCACATTTCAGCAGCAAGGCAGTTCAAAGTGCTTCATATCATAAAAACATCAAGTATACAGCAAAAGTATCAAAATCACTGAGCAAGTATAGAGCAAAATTATAAAAAATTATTATACATCGAAATCATCAAGTAAATATCAATGCATCAAAATCTTAAAGATCATCAAGCAAATATCAAAATCAAAATATTCATAATCATCGAGCATATATCAATGCAACAAAATCACAAATATCATTGAGCAAAAATCAAGCAAATATAATTCGAAAATATTGATCAATGTTCCACTTCCTACTCGTTCTAAACAGGTGGGTTTTCAGCCTTGATTTAAAGGAACTCAGTGTTTCTGCTGTTTCGGAGTTTACTGGAAGTTTGTTCCAGATTAGAGGAGCATAGAAGCTGAAAGCTGCTTCTCCATGTTTGGTTCTGGTTCTGGGGATGCAGAGCAGACCAGAACCAGAAGACCTGAGTGGTCTGGAAGGTTGATACAACAACAACAGGTCTTTAATATATTTTGGTGGTAAGATTGAAAGTGATTTAAACACTAACAGAAGTATTTTATTTTAAAGTCTAGTCTTGGGCCAAATGCATCATCTATAAAGGGAGAATATTAAGTTTTTGGCAGCAGTATCTCAGGGACCAGTCCACTGCTCAGGCATATATTAATGTTTTAGGGTTATTTCTTCAAAACTACTCCTATGCGGAGGAAAAAAGATAATAAGATCATTAGAAAGTTGTCATATTGTGAATAACAAACTTGCAGAGGACAGTGGAATTTTCTGTTTGTTTTTTAAGCATAAGGATCAGATATCCAAGAATACTATTTTTCCTTGATATTTGATGTAGAATAGTGTTGAAGATTTGCTCTTTAACTCGTTCTCATATTAGTGAAGTCTAAGTTGTGATGGAACTGTTTCCTTGCAGAGGAAAAAGAGATGATAGTGTTATAAGAAAGTGCAACACCTTATATTTTATTTCATATTTAATATTTTTTTTACGCATTTCATTTTCAAGGTTTGGATATCTCTGAAAGCTCATTTGAACAAAATATAGATTCTACTATTGTTGAAAAGGATGTGTTGTAAAGAACATTGTTTGAGATGTGCTCTCATGTTGAAATAAATCTACATAGCAACTCGTACCTGGACTGAACTGGAAATATTTTAGAAACATACACTGAATTACAAGGCTTCACAGAGCAGCGCATTAAGATTTTAAAAATAACAGGTCATTATCTAAGATTTTAATAAAGATATGTCGTTATCTAAAGTGGGCCGGTCTAAGGCATGAAACTCCAACTGATCTTCCAAGACATGGACGTCCACCTAAACCAGACAAGGCCAGACAAGGAGAGCACTGATCAGAGAAGCAGCCAAGAAACTCACAGTTGCTCTGGAGGAGCTGCAGAGATCCACTGCTCAGGTGAGGGAATCTGTTGACCACGTAATGACTGGTCATCATATATAAAACAAATCTGAAAGTTAATATAAATTGTGGAGATTGCATTCTTCAGACTAAAATACATTTTATGTATAGAATGTTGAACTCTTTTGTATAATCGTGTCTAAATATTGTCAACTGTAATTTTGTTAAAACATTGAACAACTTAAAGTTTTAAAAACTCGTTCCACAGGGTAAAAACATTTCACAGTGAAGTATAAAAACTTAGAAATGAATGTAACCAAAGATTTGTAATAACCCAATAAAATAAGTTCATATAATTTGGTCAGTCATGTTATGAAAATTAAGCTGGGCCAACCATATAACAAAAATTGACTCAATGTACTGAAAATTGTAATCACAGAATGGAGTGTCTGGAACTTGACTGCTATGGTTGATATATCTGATTCAAAGTAACAAATGAACCAGATCAGTTGAATTAGCAAATAGTTTTTAACAGTATGAGTCATGAACTCCAAAAATCTGCCCTTAGAAGAATGACAAAAAGAAAGCAGGAAGTCTACAACGCCACAAATCATGAAGGTCACATGATGTGGAAGACGGTGCTATTGTCAGATGAGGCCAAAACTGAACTTACACTGTGGGGCAGAGAACCAACACCTGAAGACACCAACACCATTGTGAAAATGGTCAGGGGCAGACTGGGGAGAAAAAGTGGCCCAAATAACATATCCTAGGCCTCAGTTAAATATTCTCAGTGAAAAACTTTATTATTAACACAGTGGAATTGATTGAGAAGAAAAGAACACAAAATTATTAATGTAAATCCAAATTATCACATCATGGAGATTTGGATCTGGACTCATACTCACTATGAAAGTGGAAAATAACATGACAGGCTGATTCAACGTCAGCGAATATTCCTCAAGACAAGTCTAAATGAGGCTCAGTAGTGTGTGTGGCCTCCACGTGCCTTTATAACCTCCCAACAACACCTGGCCATGCTCCTGATGAGACGGCTAATGTTCTCCTGAGGGATCTCTTCCCAGACCTGGATTAGAGCATCAGTTAGCTCCTGAACAGTCTGTGGTGCGACGTGGCGTTGGTGGATTGACTGAAACATGACGTCCCAGATGTGCTCAGTTGGATTCAGGTCTGGGGAACGGGCAGGCCAGGCCATAACATCAATGCCCTCATCATGCAGGAACCACTGACACACTTCAGTCACATGAGGCCGAGCATCGTCATGCATAAGAAGGAACCCAGGGCCCACTGCACCAGCATATGGTCTCACAATGGGTCTGAGGATCTCATCCCGGTACCTTATGGCAGTCAGGGCACCTCTGGCTAGCACATGGAGGGCTGCGCGGCCATTCAGAGAAATGCCTCCCCACACCATGACTGACCCACCACCAAACCGGTCATGCTGGAGGATGATGCAGGCTCTCCAACGTTCTCCACGGTGTCTCCAGACTCTGTCACGTCTGTCACATGTGCTCAGTGTGAACCTGCTTTCATCTGTGAAGAGCACAGGGCGCCAATGGCGAATCTGCCAATTTTGGTGTTCCCTAGCAAACGCCAGCCATCCTGCACTGTGTTGGGCTGTAAGCACAGGCCCTATATGTGGACGTCGGGCCCTCATACCACGCTCCTCATGGAGTCTGTTTCTGACAGTCTGAGTAGAAACATGCACATTAGTGGCCTGCTGGAGGTCATTTTGTAGGGCCCTGGCAGTGGACCTCCTGTTCCTCCTTGCACAAAGGACGAGGTAGCGGTTCTGCTGCTGGGTTGTAGCCCTCCTACGGCCCCCTCCACGTCTCCTGGTGTACTGGCTTATCTCCTGGTACCTATTCCATGCTCTGGACACTGTGCTGAGAGACACAGCAAATCTTCTTGCCACCGCTCGCATTGATGTTCCGTCTTGGATTAGCTGCACTACTTGAGCAACTTCAGCGGGCTGTAAAACACGCCTCGTGATGCCTCTATGCATGACAGCACTGACAAAATGAAAAAGTGACTAAAAGTTCAACCAGAAAGGACGAGAACAGAGAACTGATCTGTGGTCACCACCTGCAGAATCACTCTTTTATAGGGGTTGTCTTGCTAATTGCCTCTTAATTCCACCTTGTTGCATGTTCCATTTGCACAGCAGCAGGTGACATTGATTCACAATAAGTGTTACTACCTAACTGGTGACACTGATTCCACAAAGGTGGGACTGATTTGGAGTTACATTATTTTGTTTAAGTGTTCCCTTTAGTTTTTTGAGGAGTGTAGATATATGTGTGTGTGTGTGTGTGTGTGTGTGTGTGTGTGTGTGACAATTTTTATTCTGAGATGACCAATGTAATTTTTCATGATGTCCAAAATAGCAACCTTTAAGCAGGTATTAAATGTGCCTTTTATTAAGGCCACATTTCTTGGTTAAAATGTTTTTTAATTGATTGGATATAATATTCTAATCTTAAACATCACGTTTTCATTACTGTAAGCAAAAAATCATCACATTACCAGAAAAAAGGCTTGAAAACATCAGTCTCAGTGTAATTAATCTATATAATGCATTTCACTTAGTGAATCGAGTTTTTCTTCTCTTATATATAATATTTCTCTTTTCAACAGTATTCTAATTCATTGAATTTGACTATTTGGTTTTAGTACATGACTTATTGAGTAAAGATTATTGTTATTCTAGCCACAGTGCTTTGCCTTTGTTCTTGTAAATGCTCTTCAGGCAGCTCTTCTCCTTTCCTCAAATCAAATAAACCTAATCTTTGGTCCCTCTGGCTTTCTATTGGCTCACCTGGGTCATCCTCAGCCAGTCTATGCAAGAAATTAGGATTGTTAATGTGTAAAAAACATGCCATGTCAACAAAAATATTTTGTTCACTGCCACTGTTCACTCAGGTGGTTCACTGCCCTGAACCACCGGGCGGTGGGAGGGGGGATGACAACGCTTCAGCAATAGGGTTCCCAAACCTTTAACTTATTCTATTAACCACCTATTTGTATGAAAAATAATTGCTGCATAGTCTTTTTTTCTTTCATTTTGTGCAAACATATACCAATTCCTCCAGGAAGTTGCGATGGCAACAATTATTGCAAATTCACTCATTATTCACAGTTTTTGCGCGAACGTGCAATTTTCACCTGCCATTGCAACTATTCCGCAAATCTGACCACAGTCCTCTTCCATGTCTACTTTAAACATGTTTTCCGGGGCATCCGGGGAAATTCCATTAATTGAATAAAATGTCCCCAGAGTTGCTGCCTGGTGGGGGACTCGGAGTGAACTGTGGCGAAGTGCGCAGTGGGGGGGGGGGATCCATGCAGATAGACGGAACACAACGGGTTGCACTCCAGCGTTGCAGCTGATGTTTACGAAGCGCGAGAGTAACTGTACCAATGAGCCGCAAAATAAATTTCCTTCATACCGTCCCGGTCGCAACAAATGAGCGGCGGAGTAATGTCCCCCCCACCTTCGGCCACTCACACACCATCCTCCACCCCCAACTCGACCGCACTCCCCACTCATCTTCCTCTTCCCCAAAAAACAGTAACTTTTTTTTTAATATACACAACTCATCAGGTACATTCACTTTTTAGGGTGCTATTTCAAGAAGGTACAACAAATCTACCTTTCCTGTAAAACCATGTTGTGGTAAAAATAAAGCTTAAAAAAATTAGCAACTTTGACCGCAACCTTTTGAAAAAGGTGCAGCAAAATCAGTAATTCTAGACCGGAACAATCAAAAAACAAGCAAACAGAAAAACATCCCAACATGGTTGAGTGACTGATCGACAGCAAGCATCAATCTGGAACATTCATTCAAGATTAATTTTGAAAGTACTTATTAATGAAGTATATTGCAAATGATGTGAAAAGCCTCCAGACTGCGCCATCTGCAGTGAGTGGACACGGTTGTATCTCCATTACTTTACTGTCCTGATTTATTCAGGAAGCTGTATCTTTTCTTTTTTAGGCTCATTGTAGATGGTTACTGTCAGAAATATACATACATACATATATCACGTTATATTTAGATTATCTTAAGAGCTAAAGAAATTTTAAAAAGTCTTGTGTTCACACAAAACAAAAAGCTATGCAAGTTGTGCCCTAAAGAAGTTTGCTACTGATCATTTGCATGCTCATTCAGGGGGAATAAACGCCTCCCTGTGGTGTGCACAGGGAAAATGATGTGTTAAAAAAAAAAAAATGTTGCTGAAGACCATGTCCAAAATACAAAAGTCTATTTCTGATTCATACCTTATGGTTCGGCACCAAATTATAAAGGGGTATTTCATGTTTATGGATGTAAGCAGCATTTGACCATCTCTAGTTGAAAATCTTAAATTTAGACAGATCTGACCTCAGAACGCCTTAAAACATTTTCAATGCTTCATTACATTAGGACTACCTTAGGTTGAGAAAAGCATAAAATGCAATATACAGACAAATAGAAATCAGAGTAAATTACTTTACAATGTTACAGATTCTTTCAAACTGTGTGATTTGCACCTATGTGCAGTGAAAACCTCAAGGTCCACCTGGAATCCTTGGTGGCTTCTTTTAGGAGCAGAGACCCTGGTTCCAACAATTAAATCTAAGCAAATAAAATTAAAAAGCCTTAAAGTTGAGAAATTGTTTTATTTTTTTTTCCCTTTTAAATGATGTGAAATTAAATCTTGAGCAACTCCGTATACAGAAAGAAAAACTGAAATATGACAAAACAGTGATCATTAGGTGATGTGGGAACCTTCTCTGTCGCCTCTGGACTTTTACCAGTACTGACTGACATGAGGACATCCTGAAAGTCACATGACAAAGGACCAACATATCTGTCTCCACGAGGCTGGCTGCTGCTCACATGCCATGTTCCTGTGAGCCACTAGAGGCAACACACGAACTGATGTCCATGAATCCGTCTCCACAGCTTCAGCTCTCCACTTTGGCCACTTTAGGTTCCTGCCCCTCATGGCCTTCATCAACCACCTCTCCCTTCCTCTTCCTCAGGCCCTTCATCTTTCTTGTTTGGAGTTTAGACAGATCCTGTTTCTGCATGTGTACCCGGCCAAATGTGCTTCCAAAAGCATCATGGGAAATGTTCTTCTTCTTCTTTGGCTGTAGTGATAAAAAGAGGTGTTAGGTGTGTTAACATCAGAGGCGTTTTTATGGTGGTCAAGCTTCCTGAAGGATCTATACATGGCTTTCATTTTACACTGCCTCACTCTTCTGCCACCTTGAGGACATTTACAGATATTACACAAAAATGAAGTGAAGTGAGTAACTTTGACTGCTTATTTATATATTTTTTTTAAAAACCCAACTGATTTTACAGACACAAAGTTATAATTAAAAAATAATTATATTTGATAAATGTTTGGTTACATTTGTTTATATAATTCTGGCATATAAAAATATATGGGGAAATTCAGGTGCACCAGAAGCAAGTTCAAGGTAAATGGAAGCGTGCAGATTCAAAGTAATGTGAAAAAATAAAAAATAAAATCTGAATAAGACACTCTACAGTAAGGGGTGGAATTAAAACAAAAGAATACTGTACAGCTGTTAACATTAACATTTGGACTGTTATCTTGTCTACTGTTTTACCAAACAGGGAAGTCAAATTTTTAAATGATTTATTTCTATAAATGAGGGCTGAACTATTCCCTACTTATTTGTTATGCCTTAACTCAGGAGCTTAAAATATTGTCAAATTGTAATTGCTCTCAACTAGAAAGAACCCTGCTCCTCCAAAAAGTGTTGCCACAGTACTGAGTATTTTTCTTAGTATTCA
Organism: Anableps anableps; assembly: GCA_014839685.1. Taxonomy (NCBI): domain Eukaryota; kingdom Metazoa; phylum Chordata; class Actinopteri; order Cyprinodontiformes; family Anablepidae; genus Anableps; species Anableps anableps. The sequence goes on from CM026086.1 coordinate 3,591,810, forward strand.
TATTGAGTTTGACATTTTTGAATTGTGACAACCCTGCAGTGAGCTGGAGAAGTTTTAATAATACAAAGAACCATTTTCTAAATCCACATTTACAACCTTTGTTCTCTGACCTAAAGTCAAGTCTAGTTTATTTGTACAGCACATTTCAGCAACAAGGCAGTTCAAAGTGCTTCACATCATGAAAACATAGACACATCAAATGGTCACCGCTTGTGAAACCAGTAACAAACATTACATTTTATCAAGTGCCATTACTAAAAAAATCAAGACACAAATGTGTTGGTCAATGTTATTACGGGTGAAAAGCAGCTCTAAACAGGTGGGTTTTTAGTCTTGATTTAAAGGAACTCAGTGTTTGGTTCTGGTTCTGGGGCTGCAGAGCAGACTGGAACCAGAAGACCTGAGTGGTCTGGAAGGTTGATACGACGACAATAACAACAGGTCTTTAAATTATTGTGGTGCTAAGCCATTCAGTCATTTATAAACTAACAGAAGGATTTTAAAGTCTATTCTCGATAAATAGTAAGGATTTTCAAATTTAGGGTAGAAATTACAGCAAAATGCATTAGACAATGTGTAGTAAGTAAATAAGTTTTAAGCCTTTTCATGAATGGAACAGGCAGTGCTTTTATTTTGGTATTTTCAGCAGGAAATGTCCTTGTAATGTTCCAGCTAGCTTAGCAGCAAGAGAATGTTGTTCATTTATGTTTATTTTGCTGTTAAATGATCCAAAGTCTTTTATTATAGCGTTCAGTGAGAGAGCTGTGGTCTTTATTATGAAGGTACAGCCAACAAGAACAGATGAATATGAGCCATTACCATCCCATAATCCACCACCATCACTGGCTAATAGTCAAGCTCATCCTTTCGCAGTAAGGCCAGTGCAGCTGCTGCAGTCTGTAGCTCACATACCGGCTTCCTTTTACTCTTCGTTACATCAGATAAAAACTGTAACTAAGAATCGAGTATCAGACCACGAGTCCAAGTCAAGTCTTCAGGGAAAAGGTCGACATCAAGTCTGAATTTTTTTACTTTTGTGACTTAAGTGCGACTTGAATTGGAGTCTCAAACTAAAGTTGCCACCTCTGGGGTGTAATAATTATTTTTAGTGGTTTTAGTTTTAGTTTAGCTGAATTACTGAAATAGATCAACTTCTTGATGGTTTTCTAAGTTACTGAGATGCCCCTGTATATTGTAACAGGCTGAGGCGGATTGAATACCCTACCCTACCCTTCACGTGAAGAAGCAGCATGCAGACAGATGTACCTTCAGGGCTTTGGGCTGCCTGTGAGCCAGCTTGTACAGGTCGTCTGATGCCAGGTGTGTTCTTCTCATGACAAAGTCAAACGATGGGCCGACCTCTTCCAGCTCAATCCTTGGCGTTCGACACCCAGACTTCTTTAACAGACACCTGCAGCCCAAAGTTACATCAACACCCCTGTTAGTGTGGAGTCTCTTTTATACTAAAAACTACACGCCGACCTTTTTGGCTCATGGTGTAACTTCAGGATGATTTCCTTCAGAGCAGTTTTCGTTGACTTGCCTGTAACTGCGCATATAGATTTTTCCCTCCAGGGCGGTGAAGTGCAGAATGTGCTCCAAACCTGCCAGACGCACTGCAGACACGGTGGGGCCTCTGAAGAAGTCTAAGAGACAAAGAACAATACTTTAGCAGGGTAGCTGGATGGTATTAAGGAGCTCCACTCGTTCGGTGTGGTCAGTGCAGACCTATGAGCAAGCTCTTCAGTCGTTTGTATTCGTTCTCGGTATCAAAAACTTCTCCAGCAAATATGAGCATGGGTTTGGTTCCTTCAGGAAACTTGCTAGTCTGGAACCAAACAAAGACATTATGTTTTTATAAGGATCTGTTTCTGAGGTTAGAGTTAACATCTTAGGACCAGCACTGAATAAGCTTTGTCATATTAATACAATATAATGTTTCGATCTGGATCTATGCCTTTCTAGCAGAGGAATATGTGACCCACCTCCATCTGGTTTACCAATGCTTTACAGAACGTACGGACATACGTTCAGTAAAGCACCTGCACGTAGGAAATTCGACCAAATCATTACCTTGATCTCACTCAGGGAGATAAACTTCTCAATTCCAAGTTCAAACATGTCCAGTACATGGAAATCAAACATTCGACCTGCGAAGTGTAAAAAGGAGCAATGAGAGACCACCGACAGTCAATGCAATCAGACATATTTAACACACTGAATAATGGTGCCAGGTCTGTTTCCATGCTGCAGACACATGGAGGAAATGGGCTCCAGTTTTCCTGACTCCTGAGGGTCAGGATTTACCAAATATGAAGTTGTTGGGCCGCTTCTTGTTGTGGGAGCCAAACAGAAACAGAGAGCAGTCTGATTTCTTGGAGAAAAACTCCTGAAAAAGGACCAATTAAGGATCATCGTAAACAACACAACTCAAACTGTAAATGAAGCCCCCCAGATAACCGTGACACTGACTTACCAGAGATGTTGAGTCCTCAAAAGGCCGAGTAATATTCTTCCTGTAAATACCACAGAACAGTAGTGCCATTTAGAAAAAAAATCATATGTTGAATAATAATTCATAAGAATGTTGATTTGACTATTTGATATTTTGCGAGCTCAAACCAATTTTAACAACAGAAATATTTACATTGCATTTGTGTGAAACAAACAGATTAAAGTACATCAAGAAAGAAAAAGTGTAACATCTGGATATGCAGCTGTTTTCAACTTGCAAAAACAGAACATGTTTTCAACCTTAAAATAAATGCACCCCCCATCCCCCCTTTACTACAGAACAGTGCTTGGAGTCCACTAACATCTCACTAGGTTATAGGACGGATTTGACCATTGCTCCTTTTCAGCCTCTTCCCAGATCATCCACATCCTCCCTGATACTCTCCTCTTCAGCTCAGACCACAGCTTTTCTGTACGATTTAGGATTGAAGACTGAGATGGCTGTGGAAAACACTCCATTTGTGGACTGGAACCATTTCTGTGTTGACTTGATCATATGTTTTGGATCATTATTCTGTTGAAAAATCCATTGATGACCCATTTTTAGTTTACTACTCAAGTCCACCACATTTCAACTTAAAATCTTCCTGATATTTCATGGAGTTCATGATGCCATGCACTCCAGTAAGGTTCCCAGGGCCGTTGGAGGAGAACTCACCTGAAGAGACTGTTACTGTGAAGCTCAATCTTGGTGACCAAAGAGCAAAATTCACAAGATCACAGCTGAGTTCAGCAAGTTTCACATGTTTCTGTTTATGATGGTTGGACATTGGCATTCATTTCAAACTGGTTAGGATGAAAATCGTGTCTAATGGTCGGCATGGAGACTCTTCTTTGCAGCTCTCCATCAGTGGACTTTGGAGATGTTTTACCTCCCTTATCACACTACTCACGGTGATACCAGGATAAATCTGGCTCCATGTCCAGCCCTGTGGCCAGAGGCCGAAAAGCTTGGGCTTCAGTGTCACATCATATTTAGACTCCAGGAAAACAGTAAGTCAATACTTACTAAAAAATAAGTCAACCCTGTTCAGCTCAAACAGCAGAGTACACATTTTAGTCATGCTTCAGTGATATTCACATTAAAGGGACTGTGCCACTGATAATTTTGTTAGACAAATATGTCTTGACATGGCTTTTTTTTTTTAATCCAACACTGAACAACTGAAACTAAAGGTGTTTTTCCTAAACATTTCACTGTGAGATTGTGTTGCTGCATTAAAAGATCAATTTAAGGATTTTATTACATCTTTACTAGGGGTGTTAATAAATATGTCCACATTTGTATTTGATGATATGTCTAAAATACATTTAAAACCATGAAGCTAAGTGTCTTACAATATTATGAACCTAACTAAAAGAAGCAAAAAGTAGATAAAAATTACATATTGAAATTAGTGGTGGGAGTTGATTAGAATTTTTAAATTGGAGTTAATTGCAGGGTCTGTAATATATTAATTGCAATGAACCGAATTTTGATCAAAAACTATACATAAACAATATTTTCAGTTTAAAAAAAAAAAAACATTTTTGAACATTTCTGTCAACCACTGAGATGGTTGTCAGTGAAAATCTCTGTAGGTCAGCAGTTTCTGAAGGGCTCAGGCCAGCGTGTCTGGCAGCAACGATCCTACTCATTCAGGATCACCACATTCACATTCCACCACATTTAGATGTCGAAATGTGGACTGTGGACGCTGACATTAGCGCTGCTGCTACATGTTTAGCACTGAGATGCTATTTTAGGCTAGCATAGCTTCTCTGACAGGCCGACTGCTTTCAGCACAACTTGAACACAACATAGGGTCTTTTCCAGCGTCCCATCAGATCGGCTCTAGAAGCAGAAATTAACCCCCAGAGGGCCCAGAGGAGCTGCTCTGTCGTCCATCGCTGTTTGCGGATGTCACTTGTGCATCAGAGTTTTGAGTGTACCAGAAACGGTTGGATATAAAGGTTCCGGCTGGAACCATGATATATAAAAACCAAAAACAAAACAAAACAAAAAAAAAAAAACAAAAACAAAAAAACCTATGATTAATTGTGTGTTAATGGCCTTTTTGAGGAATGTTCACAGTCCTTTTTACCAACAACTGATCCAGAGCTTGGTGACCAAGATCAGGAACATCTAGGAGAATGTTGGAGACATCCCAATAATGAAAAAGGCTACAAAGCAAAATGTTGGTTAAGCATATGTAACATTAACATTCATTCTCGATTAGATTCAACAACCATTTAGAAAATTCAGGCTATATTTGACTTTTGCTCCTAAATGTGTTGGATCTGTCATAAATAGGTTTAGAGGTTCACTTACTTCTTGTACAGCACAGCATTTGGTTTCTTCAAGGAATACTAAAAAAACCAAACAATAACATTCTGTGAGATCACCTATCATTTTGTCAGTAGTTTTAAAAAAAATATATAATACTGTTATTAACTTTTCTTGCTTCAACCATTCACATTCCACTAATCTGGCTAAAAAAAGAAACACTGAGATCCACTTCTCATGTGCTTCTAAACCTACTGACAGACATATCTGACGCTTACACCTAAAACTGAGTTAGCCACATAGAGGTGAAACTGCAAGTAATGGCATAATTTTGCACATTTTATTCATCCGATTTTAAAGCGACATACATAATACAAAACTACACAGAAAAAAACATTAAGTGTCTTAATAAATTCATCAGCAGATTACTCACTATGTTTTTGAGGGCTGTAGTGATGGTCTGACTGGTGTTTCCTCCTTTCATGATCATGGTGTTCTTCACATCCTCAATCAGTTTAGGTGCTCTGCTCTCCAAGAAACGCTTTGATCGCTTTGTTTTTGGTTTTCTGAAGAGACCAAGAAAAAGGCAAAGGTAACAAACTACCAGAGCTGCGTCATGGTTACGGCTGATGCAGTGGTGTTTTAAGGCATTTACAATTCATAGTTGTATGGTGTTCTTAGGAAAACAGCTAAAGATATTTTTGTGTAAACATCAGTTTTATCAGAAAAGGTACCTGCAAGCTATTTTCCCTCTCATATCCTCAATCTCAACTAACAGAAAAAAAAAACAAAAAAAAAACACTCCATTTTGACAGCATAACATTTGTTTTAATCTGTCAACTCGATATTTTAGAAACTGACATGGGCCAGATCATTGTTATTATGTCCTAATATGTAAAACCTGAGAACTGAGAAGGGATTTACATTGGTCTTCAACTTTAGTCCAGGTAAGCGAATTTGCAGGGACATCCCCTTCTAGGAAGATCGACAGTTATCTTCAATATTTCCAATATATCATCCATCCACCTCTATCCTCTTATCCAACACGGGGTTGCTGTGACAACTAGACCAGGAGAGAAACCCAGTACTCTTTCTCTCTATAGCGACACTTTCCAAACACTTCTGGGGATACCAAAGTGTTTCCAGGCCAGAAGAAATATAAAATCCCCCCCCCCCCTTCCCTGCAATGACATCTGAGTCTGTCTGGAGTCCACACCTACTGGGATGTTCCGGGGAAATTTCTTGAGGTGCATCCACAAGGCTTCCTGATAAGCCGACTCCTTTTGTTGTGAAGGAAGCAGTGACTCCCCATTAAGGTCCCACTGGATACTGACCCCATCTCTAATATAGAGTCTGGCCAGTCTATAGAGCAGAGGTCTCCAACTCCAGTCCTCGAGAGCTACTATCCTGCAACCGTTACATGCATCCCTGCTGCACCACACCTGAATCAAATGGTTGAATTACCTCATCAACATGCCATCAAGTTTGGCAGAGGCCTGGTAACGAGCCATTGCTGTGCTGGAGTGGGGGGCAGTTGCTCTGGAGGACTGGAGCTGGAGGCCCCTGCTATAGAGGAAGTTCATGTATCAAAGAACTTGTTCTTAGTCATAATTAAAATCCCATGACCATGAAAGAATATTGGAACATGAACAGATGGGCAAATTAAGAGCTTTAGGTTTTGACTGGGCTCTTTCTTTACCAGGCCAGATCAGAGCAGTGGCTGCTACTGAAGAGTGAACCCCATTCTGTCAAACCTTCTGCTCCTTCCTACCATCCCTCATGAACAGGACACCAATATACTTGAACCTCTCCACTTGAGGCAAAGACTGACCCCCAAACCAGGGAGAGCAATGTTCTTTCTTCAAGTTTAGAACCATGGGTCAGACTAAGAGGAACAGACTCTCATCCTCTGAACTTCACACTTGGCTCCAAACTGCTCCAATCCTGAAGATCATAGCTTGAGAATTGTGAATAAACTTTATCAATTTAAAGTGATAGAGATCAGCTTATTATAAGATACCCTTGTACCTCTCCCAGCTGGTCGGGAGGGTCTTCTCTTTGATCACTGCTGAGTACTTTCCACCTGGCATTGTGTTGACACATTAGTGTAGGCTACTGTCTGCCAGCAAACTGTCAAAACCCTGCTTTTACCTTTGCATAGAGGTCACACTGGCTTCTGATCAGTTTTAATAAGAATTCAAAGACATAAAGACGTTCTCAAAATCTGAACCTATAAAGCTTACAAAACACAAAACTTCTGTCACAGTCGAAGCAGTTTTCCATAGCTGTCAGGCTACAAGCGTCAGACACTGTTAAATAAATCCATAAAACTATTTAAGTTATACCACTTCTGTTTGAGCTCGACATTATACGGCTTTAAAGATTAAGAAACATTCATGAGTGTGTGCTTAATTCCACCAGTGTGAAACAACTCTAATAATTACAGCAACAATTGGCTACCTAGCGAGCACGAAGGTTAGCGTAAGCCCTCTTTCAAGGAAAAGTTACATAAAAGTAGAAACTAATTGACGAGCAAACACACATTTCAACACAGCAGCTTCACGTTATACACTTATACTACATAATACTTACACTATTCCGCCTAACTGCGTCATTTTGAGCCTTTTTTTTTTTTAACTGCCGTTCAGCGCTGCGGCTCTCGTGCTGCTCTTGTGTCCACGTGAAGCTTCGCACCGGAAGACAACAAGAAGTGCTTCTTTTTTGCTCAAACATGTTTGGTTGAGTTCTAGCAACCATCTACGATTCACTGCCACCTACTGTCACAGCTCAGCACTGCAGTTCAGATTCTCCTGCGCAGTTTTACCCAAAGACAAAAGAGATCCCGTTGCATCAGAAAATAATAAACAGTTCACATTAAATACATACATTCCGATTGATCTTAGTTATCAGTGCATAAAGTTCAGTCCATTATTCAGTTTAGCAGCAACAGCCTCATGACCTCTGAAAGTACTCTTAATTGCAAACTTGTTTGTATGTTGGCATAAATATTTATTTTGTGAATGCAGAAACTGCTTGATTCCAGTATTTTTTTTTTTTAGGTGTACGAGAAAGCAAAACTTCACACGCTATATTTATTGTATTTCTTATTTTAGAGCAAATTCTAAAAGAAACAAAATCTGCAAACATTTAGCATTTCTACAATAGGCTGACATGAAATCTGAAATATTCTAATGGAAGCTTCAGGGCATAGAGCTGTCCAAACAGACAAGAAGCTCTGCTATGTCATGTAATAAGAAGGTTCCACCTTATAATTGGCATCTTTAGAAGGAGCCATTTTGTAGGAGCTTAATGAGCCCAAATACATTTATCAATTTCAGCAATGACTCAAAGACCAAGGATAACCGTCTTCTCTTGAGTTAGAGAATCTGAAGCCACCTTTAAAGACTTCTGGGTGACTCTTGAAGACTTAGGAAGCCTTTTGTAAGACTAACAGAACAATCCAAGACAATATGAAGTAAGTACTTTAAACAAAGGGGTTTGGAATAGTAACCACTCTTGGATATTTTCATATTTTGTAATATGAAACATTACAACCACCAACTTTTAATGTATCTTGTACAGATTCAATGTAATGGAAAAACAGTGCATGATTGGGAAAAGGAAAAACTGATGTAAGGTGTTCAAAGTAAAAAAAGGCATGCAGTTGTATTCAACCTCCTTTACTCCCATCAGTTGGCTGCATTTTATTTGGCAGCGTCAGAGTTCACCTGAATGTAATATCTCAGTATAGGAGATCTTCTGTTTCTACTCAATTCAGTTCAGCTTCTATTCACAGCATGTTCTCTCAAGGTACGTTTCAAAATAAGGCCATTTCAAACCAGTCATGCAATCAAATTGATCCTATTAGTGCATTAAGTTCATTATTCAAGTTAGTTTAAAATGTTTTTCCAAGGAAACCCAACAGATTGCATCAAGACACTGACTTGCAACACTCCCTCCTCCTGAACAAGAACATGGCAACAGTAGACAATGGCTTGCATTGTGTTGATCTAACAGCATTCTCTCATACTGAGCATGCATGTAGCAACAATGGAGAGCAAAAACTCCCCTTTAACAGGAAGAAGCCTCCAGCAAAACCAGAGCAGCCATCTGCCACAAACGACTGGGGGTTTAAGAAGACAGAGCAGATACACAAAAACAAAAAAACTGATGTAGAAATCATTTCCATATTAAATGTTAATATGGAGAATGTTGTTGATGGCAGCATTCTCTCAGCTGAAGCCTCCTCAAGGAAGATATCACAGCCAAACAGACCTGGTGTAGCTTCCATGGAGAGAAACAAAAAGTCCCACAGTACAAAACCATGACTACATGACTTCTGTCAACTGATGTGTAACTGGATGGAGGATTGGTCCCAAATACAGGAAGTCTTGATTGGTGTTGAGCCTGGTGATTCCAGACCTCAAGTTGATTAGCACACTGTGGTGGACCAGTCATATGCCTCTATGGACTGAAGGTAGTTTTGAATTGACTCAGAGGAACTGATTAGATCATATTAAAAAAAAAAAAAAAGTTTTTTTTTGAATATGTACCATCTTGGGTTGACTTTGACAACCCTACCTAAACCAGACAACCAGCCTGTGTTCTAGTTAAGTTTTTATTAGATACTGCAGTAACATGTCATGTACCAGTTGATATTTTACCCTCACAGCTAATTAATTTCATATATGAAAACAAATTGAGTCAGTGAACAGGTAAATATCTTTTATTGAAGCATCAAGCTCATAGCACAGATATATTTAGCACATCTTGACCATCCAAAGAACAGCAAAAGAAATTAGAACAGCAAAGTGTCTCCTTCAGTACATCCTGACAGATCCAGATAACAGCACCCTCTCAACCCCTGAGGGGGAAGGTTACTCTGACTTTCTTAAAGGAGAGGAAAGTCTTTTTAAAAACAAGAGTTATTCAGCTTAAAACAAAAAAAACCAAAAAAAAAAACAAAAAACAAACAAACAAACAAAACAAAAAAAAACCCCAAAACAAAAAACAACAAAAAAAGTCATCCCTTAACTTCAGAACAAACTAGTTTGGGGAAACTACTTTAACATTTGGACACAAGAAGAAATGAAAAATTGGTCCACAGCAGAAATACAAAATGCTTTGTATAAAATTGTCTGATTTGACTGCAACTGTGCATTGATTTCACTGTATTTAAAAAAAAAAAAAAAAAAAAAGGCAATGATCCCCAAAAAGTAACATTAAAATGAACTTAATCCCACAGTGGCTGTTAGGAAGTTGTATAGAGGAGTGAGTGGGGCTAGGGTTTGACAGCAAGTACAGTTCATGAGAATCACTCCAAACTCCAGCTCTCACATGGGCATGTACCGGCTGAACCAGCAGGTTCTCTCGGCGGTGAAATAAATCAGCTAAATGTCAAACAGCTCTGAGAACCCAGCCTGCTCCAAGTGCTTCCTCATAGCTTTAGGATTACTTACAAGTTAACCAAACCCCTGAAGAGCTCTACAAACTAAAAATACAGAAAACAACCCTGTTCAACATGTCAGGATGCAGCAGCTCCTACGTGTGCTTCCAACTGGAAGGTGAAGCACACAAACTAAGGAGGAAGAGGTGGCACTACGCTGTCAAGCAACACGGTACTAGAAGTCACATGCACCACAGTGTCACAGGATGTCCCCCTCAACAGACAAAAGGACCACCCATCTAAACAAAGAAAAGTGCTAGGAAGTCCAATTTTCAATTGATTCAATGAGGGGTGGGGGTTTAAAAAAAAAAAAAAAAAAAAAAAAAAAGTTGGTGACAATAAATTTAATAAAATGGCAGTTTAGGCAGGGGTTGCATGTGGAATGATCCGGGTTCACCCTGGCATGCTCAGACTGGTGGGCCTCTATTGTGCAGTTTACAGAAATCTGTATGGGGCGGGAAGAGAGGATGACACCATGGGAGAAAAAGGGGAAAAACGCTTTGCTGGGCAACTGAGCTAAATGTGTCTGATTCACCATTCAAAGCGTGGGACGTGGGAGCAGCCAGGAGGGTTGGTGGCTCGTTTGTCTGTGTGGCCAGGGGGAGGGAGGGGGCGGGATACTTCTGCAAGAACTGAAAAATGTTTGGTCAGCAGAGGGCATTGTGAGCGCAGCAGCTGCTCTCCTGAAGTCATACATTCAGCTCAAACATGCTCCAGGCTGTTCTCCATGGATACGGACATTCAGAAGGTGGGCCAGATCACATCAGCCTGCTGCCATTTACCCAACCAGGCCAGAGGCGCGAAATCTGATTGACCAGCAGAAATGGTAAAAAGAAACATAGGGGATATAGCAGATGCTGATGCAAATGAGGATTCTTGGGGGGAGAGGGGGGGAACTGGAAATGAAGCTTTACAGCCCAGCAAAGCAAAGAGCCACTGCTGTAGAGATCACACTATAGTGGCGCAACGTTAGTTTCAACTCAAACACCCCGACAGAGTCAAAAGATCAGAGAATTTTCAGTTCAGACCAGAAGGTAAATAGGTTTGATGCAGGAAGGGACCGAACTGAATGGAAGACCGCTTTTAACTCGAGGACAAGAGATGCGGAGCCCTCAAGAAGCTGACCGATCTGAGCATGTCAGGGCCCTACTCTAGTGTGGGCGGAAGCCTTGTCTGTGGGGGATGAGGGGGGAGACCTGCAGGAAGGGACCGGTGTACTGGGCACAGATGGACAGCCTCAAACAGAGCGTGTTTAATTCCTCTACATGCACCTCAGGATCACAGCAAGAGTGAGCTAGAATATCGAGACAGAGAGAAGAGCTTTCATGCAAGAGACTTAAGTCACAGTTACAACAATGCAAACAACTCAAACTGGAGGGTAAACTCAGGGCGTGGCGGGCAGACGCCGAGCAGGCGGGGAGGGAGGAGGATGTGGTGCAAGGGTGAAGCCCTGAGGGGCCGCTTCTCTTTTTGCACCTCTTCATCCTCAACCCTCAGCTCTGCTGGTTCTGCTGGCGGTTCTTGGCGTAGCTTGTAAAGACGAAATTGTAATCGTTGAATTGAGCCAACTGGCGGTCGAGGCGCTTGTAGCCCTCGAGTTTCTGGGGCGAAGAGAAGACACTGCGACACTTGGAACTCTGTGGAAGAACAAAAATTCAAATAAAAATAGGTTCTGCTTTAAGTGCATGTAGTTCAACTGCTGTTTAACAATTTTCCAAATAGAACTGATCTGATTACATACAGATGAAACCAGAACTTTACATGTTATTAACAGTATCAACATGATATGATGATACTGTTAACATCATATCATGATGTGATAACAGTATCACATCATGATACAGCAGTCACTAAAGGGATGCTGCGATTACATTTCAGGCAATGAAATGTTTTTAGTTTTCACCATAAGATAGACATAGCATGTAAGCAACTAACAAAAACGTTTCCCCAGCATCAATTAACTGTGTGCTCCACATAATCTTTCCTGAAAAGAAAAGTATCTTGCCTCACTTTTCTCTCCTTGACTGGAAAGTGGAGTTCCCAGATTTAACCCCCCCCCAAAAAAAAAAAAAAAAAAAAAGAATCCACCAGACTGTATGATGTATGATTTCCTTCAACAGTGCAATGCACCTGGACCATCTTACAGGTTAGTAGTAACTAATAACAGGAGTTATATGGATCCAGTACACACAATACAAACTATTTACAATCAAGCCACATCTGAACGTACTTTCTGCATAAGCTTAGAAAGGGAAAATAAAAACTTTAAGATCATATAAAGTCTGCTCTGGTTGGGGTTATGAATCTAATCCATTTATTCCAAATTCTGTAAAGAATGTCTTTTTGGGTTTTCACAAGGTATGTTAACTTCTCCATTTTGAAGACTTCCAAAATTACTTCTTGGCAGTCTTCAATTGTAGGCAGTATTGGCTGAGGTATTTCCTCGGTATTCCTTTCTTGCTTGTAGCTAAGAATTTTTAACAACTCAAGATCCTGTTTGTGCTTAATGACACCTATTTGACCCAAGTACGTATTAGGAAACTGAATAGTATTTTCATTCCAAATACAAAGTGCAGTATTCTATGACATGTTCCCAGTACAGGTTCAGTCATGGGCACCCCCACAAGAAGTGGTAGCGGTTAGCTTCCTCTACCCCACAGTTCCACCAACAGTCTGTCCCTATATTCTTATATTTCCCTTGCTTTGGTGTCCTAAAATGTCTAACGATGTTTTTCCAGCACTGATCCCTCCAGCTAGAAGACCAGCTATAATCTGAATTCCTGCCTCTTTTCCTTAATGCATGCAGTATTTTCATGTCTGGCACAGCCCAAAGCCTCAGTCTGCAGACCGCTTTTATTGAGGAATTAATGACTAAGCTCAAAATGCTGGAAAATTTTGTTTTAGTTTGTCAGATTTTTAAATTTTCATTTGTGGTGAGAACTATCCTGTACCTGTAGGACTCTAAAGAAATCTTCTCTTTTCAGTTTGTTTTTCGTTTACACAGAGGGCTCGGTGGCGCCGGTGCCTGGCCCAGGGCAGCTGTGGCTACTATCCAGTAGCTCACCACCATCAGCGTGTGAACGTCTGAATGTAGGGTGACGCGTGCTGGAGTCCTCTGGACTTGACAAAGCGCCATACAAGTACAGGCCATTTACCATTTAAAAAAGGAATTAAAATATTTGTTTTCTTGCATATTTTAATGCATTTCTTTTTTTTTTTTTTTTTAAAAAGAATTTTTTCAGCTCTAGTGGCCTTTATTTGACAGAAATGACAGGAAGATAACATACGGCGAAGGTCACCAGACCGGCACGGCCGCGTCAAGGACTAAGGCCTCTGAACATGGGTTGCGCGCTGTACCCCTGCACCACCGCCACACCCCATTTTAATGCATTTCTAATCTTGTACAAAAAAAAGTTTAAGTGGTTAAATGAAAAATATGCAGAATGTTTCAATTTTTTTTTTTTTATCCGATTAATCGTTTGTCAGAATAATCGATTACTAAAATAAATCAGTTGTAACCCCATTTTAAAGCCATAGTGATCTTGGTGTATATAAACCTCTGATGTTTGTATAAAACCAACCAAACTTAGACTGTTAAAAGTATCGGGTTTCAATGATTTTTCCATATACATTTATATCAGCATTTCTCAATTGTGGTCCTCAAGGACCACCGCCCTGCATGTTTGAGATGCGCCTCTGTTCCAGAAGACCTGATTCCATGACCTAACCACCCACTTATTCAAGTCCAGTGTGTGACAGAAGGGAAACACCTAAAACATGCAGGGCAGTGGTCCCTCAGGACCAGAACTGAGAAACACTGCTTTATATAAAGCAAACCTGCTGCGTTTTAATGTGCCTTCAGATGACATTGTCAACTGACGCTAATTAAACAGACTGACTTCTACATTACAGCTGCACACACCTGATTGACAAAAAGTGTAGTCACAAATTTTCCTGGATTGAACACATCAATGACCTTCCTGATCAGATCATCATAGGATGTCTGGGAGAGGTTGGTCTCAAAGCTGACGTAGGAGAACTCTGGCTCCGGAGTGATGTGGATGGTCCAGTAAGTTCCCTGCACATGAAAAAGAGAACATCCATGTCACCAACGTGCCCTCAAACAGCAGCACAAAAGAGAGTGACGTCGGCACTCACATCAGTCTTCATGCCGTTCATTGAGTATCCACAAGGGTTGAACATTGTGGCGTCGATCACAGAACCTGGTATCAGGTCACGAATTCCACTCATCTGAGGGAAGTAAAGGAGATGGTTGGGACTCTTCCTAAGTCGCGCTACGCTCAAACACTGGTGCTTCTTACTGTTCAGATTACTTACACGAGTGACCTCACTTGCGGAAACACCGTCTTTCATGTAGAACTGGTCCATGATGGCTGGGTCGAGGTCGCTCATCAAAACTTCCAGCGTCTGGTCTGCTTGCTTGTTCTCCCAGTACTCTGGCAGATCTAGGGTAAACAGGTACCTGCAGGGCAACAGAACAGTCAGGAGGATCCAGAGGGAATCACGCAGCGGAACGTGCTGCCATTAGAGAACAAATACCCAGGGACAGACCTTATCGGCCACCATGGTGGGGCTGCACAGGGTGCAGCAGTTATCAGACAACAGCAGACTCTACAACTAGCTGATTCATCTGTTCAGAGATGAACATGAAAAACTCTACAATATTTTGTCATTAGGACCAGAATAAGCTTACTCAATTCTGTTGAATGCCTTTACAGTGAAATAAGCAACGCTGGACATATAGTTCGTTCCAGCCTGTGAGCATGGACGACACTTACCAGCAGTCAGAGTTCAAACGTCCCATGCAGTAGGCTGCACCATCTGGAAGGAAGATGAAATCAGGGTTCCCAGTTTAAACCTTCATCCCAAACCACTCAATTTAACCACAAGCTGTTTAAAACAGCCTAGCTTAGGTCAGTGCCAAGACTCCAGAATGGGTCAAATCTGCTAGACATACTTGGGAAAATTTGGCTGAGAAAATCCACTTCCTCCTGAAAGTTTCGATGAGGGAACTCCTGGTGGGCCGGCTTCATGAAGTTCTTACGGGAATAGAAGAAATTCTGCAACAAACGCACCCAAAGGTTACTCCACAGTGCCTTGAACCTGTCCAGATACTGTCATGTTACCAAGCCTGTCACAATAAGCAATAACTCAATTCATTGCATGAGAAATTAAAATGAGCACAGCGCTTGTTTGTGTAGTTCACTTAATCTTTAAAGATGTGATTCCCTTTATTATTTGAAAAGCTGCCATTTTGAAAAATGCTGCAAACATGACAGTACAAAGTAGTTAGCCAGGACTTTTTTTGAAAAAAAAAAAAATAAATAAAAAAATAAAAAAAAAAAAAAAAAAAAAAAAAAAATTTAAAAAAAAAAGGGCAAGCTGGCAGTTTACGCTGTTTTTCTTGTCTGAGTCTACTGATTAATGTTTTTAAGGGTTGTTTTACTGAGACCTCATTGTCCATTTTATTGTTTTGTTCATTTATTTTGGATACTTCAAATGTCTTCCAGTTAGTGTTAAGTTTATTGATCTTTGAGAGGGTGTACTTGCATCATTATGCCTATATCATATTACTTGAAAATGGTCTCAAAATGACATTATCACTGATTGCAATCATTTCTGGGAGAATTTATGATCCACCAAAATTTGTTATTGTGACAGGCCTACATGTTACAAACCTCAATGTATTTTATTCTGATTTTATACAATGGACCAAGAAAATGGCACATTTTGTGAAGTGGAAGGAAAATCACATAGGCCCAAAAAAAGTAGCTTGCATTCAGTTTATCCCCCTTTACTCCCATACCACTAAATAAAACCCAGTGCAACTGACTACATCCAGAAAAGAGTCTAATTAGTAATTTGAGTCTGTCTCAGTGCAACCAAATGACAAACTAGATGGATCTTTTGTGTTTCTGGCCTCGGTGCTTTGTTAGAGAACATTAACATTAATGAACAAACAGCATCATTAAGACCAAGGAACAGCAGACAGGTTGGGGGGGGGGGGTGGCTGTAGGGAAGCTTAAAGCAATATCCAAGCTTTGAATATCCACTCAAATCAAAAGGCTGGGCAAGCAGATGATTCATGAGAAGCTCTGGAGGAGCTGCAGAGACCCACAGCTCAGATGGCAGAGTCTGCATACAGGACAACTATTAGCTGTGCTTTCCACAAATGTGGCCTTTATGCAAGAAGGAAATCCCTTTCAGATCTAGTCAGAAGCCATATAGGAGATACAGAATGTTAAAGGAAGGAGGTTTGCGCTTTGCAGAAAACCAACAGAGCACATCACCCTGAATCCATCATGGAGGCTCAGCTTCCAGCAGGGAAAGAACCCAAAACATACAGATTGTCCTTGTCAAAGCCTATTCGTGTCTAGACTTTGACAAAGCACTCAAGACTTTGACAAAGCACTCAAGACTTTGACAAAGCACTCAAGACTTTGACAAAGCACTCAAGACTTTGACAAAGTCTAGACCTAAATCAAATCTAGAATTCCCTTTAAAACAAAAAACCCAAAAACACACATACACTGAGGTTTGAACATTTGGAAAAGCCATTGTAAGAGCCTTCACCAGCATCCCATACATGAGTAGCAGATGAATATGCGCGTCTAACCTCGATGGCATCAAAGCCACAGTACTCCCTGGCGAGCTCCAGCAGAGGCACCAGTGCTTGCAGTAAGAGGGTGGTTCCACATGTCTTCAAAATGAAACGTCTCTTGGAGACAAACATGCTACTCTCACTGGAGCAGACAAGAGGAAAAACAACACAAACATGAACTTTGATCTAGAACAATACTTTAGGCAAATAATCATTCATTTTCTACCACATACATTATATGCTTCTGCAGCTCAGGCAGGGACATCTTCAGCCACTTTAGGAAATCGATTCCTTTAAATCAGGTGCATTCTGATGCAGTCAACAGCATGCAGCTCACATGTGAGCGTCCTGTATTAAAACTAGAACAGTGGTGTCCAACTGTGGTCCTTGAGGCCCAGTGTCCTGATGCTCTTACAGCTTATTCAAATGTCTGATTAACGTTCTCAGCAGGTCATCAGGTTCTGGAGAGGCCTGTAATGAACCCGGCATTCGATTCTGGTGTTTTTAACCAAGAATACATCTAAACCATACAGGACACCTGCTGTTGGACACTGCTGAGCTAGACAAGTGTTAAGACATTTGGAGAGGACAAGCTGCACTTACCTGAGTATATAAGCTTCCTGCTTGTCAGTCTTTGTCACACTTATGATCAAACAGTGCACATTTTCCAAAAGTTTGTCCCATTCAAACCTAGAAAATAAAAGGGGAGATGTGTTAGGATTATTCTGCACATTTTCCTAAGGCAGGGGTCTGCAACTCCAATCTGCCAGTGTCCCGCAACGTTTGGAAGCATCCCTGCTTCCACACACCTGAATCAAAAGGCTGAATTACCTCCTTGGTCTGTCAAGAAGTTTTGCATCGGCTCTGTCACTAACTATTCATTTTAACCAGGTGTGTTGAAGCAGGGATGCATCCAAGCGTTGCAGGACGGTGGCTCTGGAGGACTGGTGTTTGAAGACCCCAGTCCACCTAAAATGTAGGATGCAAACCTAGTTTTTGAATCTATGATGCAAGAGACCCAATATTTGCAAGTTGAGCAGTTTTAATCATTGCAGCATAAGCAATAGTTCACAAAAATGTGTCTGTGTGGCCTGAAAAAAAAAAAAAAAAAAAAAACAACAAAACAGTAAGACAGGGACATAAGCAACCTGAAGTGAAAAGTCAGAGTCAGCAAAGGACAGAAACACTGTACGCTCCTCCACAGGAGGACTGCTACTTGCTGCTGCTCCTCCCCTCCCACCAGCACTCAAAAAACAAAAACAGCTGCAGTGCAAAAAGCAGCTGCGTCACGTTTTCCAACCGAGCCTTGGAACAGCCTGGGCCTATTCACGGCTCAGCCTCGCCCGCTAGAGAAAGCTCTTAAGAGCCCAGAGCTCTATGGGGACTGTACTGGCAGCTTACGTTACACGGTTACCCCGACCCGCCGCAAGATACTCTTCCATCTCACACACTGATGCTCATTAACACACACACCTGAACGAGTCTGTCAGCAGATGCAGCAAGCTGCTCTCATGGAGAATGCATATTCTGTTTTTCCAGCATGAGAAATGGGAACTTCTTAGTTCTACTCATGAAACCAGAGGAATGATAAAGCTCCAGTAGTAGAGTTACTAATGGGATGCTGCAGAAGCACAATAAACCAGAGCAACAGGCCAGCGGTTTAAAGTCAGTGCTCTCCACTGTGGATGAACACATGAAGGGACTACTTTTAGTCAAAAGACTAGAGTCCTGCATTCATCTGGCAACTAGTACTGTCCAGTAACTCCACCCTGGAGGCTCAGGTATAGAATCAGTAATGCAGCTCTGCACAGCAGAAATTTTGGGTGAAGTGCCATAATTCTCAACGCAGATGGCTTTGTAGGAACTGGTGAAAAGAGCTTATATCAGGGTTTCTCTCTTTGAAGCCACTGCAGAAGAAGAAACATTTACTTTTCTCTCCAGCATGGAAAGTACCCCTAGTCAAGCTTTCTGTTCTTTCTCCTGCACCTCCCAGTCAGTCACAGCAGATGGTCCGATTCTGTTGGCGATTTCCCCGTTAAGAGACTTTTTTCACCCTATTGTGCACATCCATGCTTTGTGTGAGGGATTGCTGCCAAACTGACTCAAGGCGGTGGACTGTCTGCTACGGCCACACACTTGAGGAAGGGGAATTGGTCTAAAGTCGGTGACCCGGTGAATGTGGCCAGCAAAAACTTGACCACCTGGAATAATGACCTGACAGCACTGTTCTAGAACTACACCTGGACTGGAATATATTCATGCGTCAAGAATGTTTGTGAATCAATATAAATTTCCAAAGCGTTTTCATAAATTGCTTTGATTTTAGATATGTTTCATACACATTAAGACAGGCTTGTACGTGGAGCTATGACAGATTAGAGTAAGGGCAAACCAATAAATAAGCCCAGATTTCCTTAATTTGGAAGATCAGACGATACCTTCATGAGAAACTGATCTTTCCCACCGATCTCTACAAAAGGTCTGAAAATCAGCCACTGTCCCCTTTAGCTCTGCTGAGAGAGGGGCTGACTGATGGACCCGCCCACCAGGTCACATCTGCACATGCACGGTTAACAATGATCACCCCACTGTTGCCAACTTAGCAACTTTTCAAACCAAAACAGTAAAACTGTATTGGCAAATCTGAATCATCAGCAGCTCAGGCGTTTTAAAGTTGGGTGATCAGCCAGAAAACTGCGATCAGAGCAGCCCTATATTAGAGAGCTACATTGATTGGAATTCAGCAGTCCATTTTCGATCTGTTCCCATTCCCCACAGGATGAGAAAGTAGACCCCAAGCTCATATTTAATACTGCCAACATATCCAAAGCCAGCATGTTCCATCAGAGACAGTTTGAAAGCTCAAGAGGATAAAACAGACACTTTGCTGTGCTCCACTCAGCCTTCCTGGTAAAACTGTCAAACTCCTCTGGAAGAACGCAATAAATGAGGAAATTTAATAAGGAAATGATTCAGAGATCATTTTAAAAACATCTCACTGGCAAGGGAAAAATTTGACTTTCAATCCTGCAGTTACAACCTCCACACTGAGCAGGGTGAGGAGCAACTCGGAAGCCTCCTGTTGTCCCCGTTCACTGATTGAAAAGAAACGGCTCGAGTTCCAACAGTCTGGCCGAAGCCTGTTGCAATAAGCAGTTAATCGCAAGATAAATTAAAAGGAGCTCGATAATTTCAATTCTGATAAATATTTTTTGAAGGGCAATTTGATTTTCAGAGACATAATCCATTTTATTTATGGTCTCTGTTGTGTATGGTTTTTATTTCCGTATTTATTGTTTTTGGCTGTCGTGTTTGAGTTTGGATATTTCAAATATCTTCCAGTTCCAGTGTTGAGTTCTTTACAAAATTAGAGTTTATTAGTGTTTGAGAGGGTGTGATCAGTGCTGGTCTGTTATGACACACAGAAAGTTTCATTAAGCCAGGACCTTGTATGTGGAAGTTATTCCACCTTGATGTTTTATGGCGAAGGGTCAGACTGAGGCTTGACCACGCCCACATGCTGTGATGTAGCAAAAAGTTTTTGTTAACTTTTGCCCCTCAATGCTTCAAGACTCTGCAGAGTGACTGAAGTCTCCATGTTAAAAGCTGTAGGAGAAGTTCGCTCAGATACAACATAAACAAGAGACAAAATGGCGGCTTTGACCCAAAATGGCCGACTTGCTGTGGGGTTTGGACCAAGAGACTTTTTCATAGATCCTGACATGACATGTGTGCCAAATTTCATAATTGTCATTTAAAGAATGGCTTGGGGCTGATTTTTTTTAAAGATTTCTAGGGGGCGCTGTGGAGGGATTAGACCACGCCCACAAAATATTGGACCACATTCTTGTTAGGGGGTAGCTTAGCATCGATCATAGCAAGTTTAGTGCAGATCAGCTGAAATATGTAGAATTTAGGGCCAAATGTATGGCAACGGCGTGATGTCTGACTTCGCCACAGCCACTGAAAACGCTTGGTGCTTTAAAACAAGTGAGACCAACTTGTTATCTGTCTTCTGACTCAAGATCATGTTGATTAGGTCAAGGGGGTCAGAGATGGAGCTTTCCAAGAAAAGTGACTTCCTGTTCTGAGGGGGCAGGGCTAGATGACATCAGCATATGACCACATAGGATCATTGGGCATCCAACATGGATGCCTCATACAAAGTTTGTTGCCAATTGACCTTTTTATGTGAAAGTTATGGCAGTTCGAATTTCATGGCGAATACGCAAACTTTGAGGCATTTATGTCAAAGACGTGTGAGTCAGGGATGGTGCTATGGACGGCCATTTCACACAGAAAGACACGTAGGGGGGCTGTTGCAACATGTCTTCTTTCCAGCTTCATTCCCCTGCAACAACGTTACCCAAGACCAGGGCAGCTCCTGTTTCAGAGTGAGACGCACACCGGAGGCTATTTCAGTCGCTCAGCAGGATCCTGTTTCCTCAAAGAAAACAACAGCATTAAACTGCTGCTAACTACCAGGAGCTGTTCACTCCTACATGTAGGACAGGTTCACCAAGACTTTTAGCACATTTATCAGGAGGGCAATGAACCCCCCCCTCCTGGTTTCTGACGTGACAGCAGAAAAACGGTATCAAGCACTCAGCTTCACACAAAAATACATCTAGAGCATTTATTAACCAAGTTCCACGTGCACAGGTGGTTTTCAACCAGCTGTTAGAGCAGAGCTTGACCCCAAGAACAGCCACATTATCAGATCTAAAGCTTGTCTTGCCTTTAGGACAGTTGCCCTGCAGTCACTTGGAGCAGACCACAAGAGCTGAGGAGTGACAGCGGAGGTAATCTGAGCAAGGTCCCTGCCGGTCAATCAGATGCCCTTGTGGACTTATTTGGACACTGGCTGATGTCCAACATGCTTGATCCACTGACTGTGTCCCTGTAAGCCGGTAATCTGTCCTTTTGCTGTAAATTAAAGCCAGTCCTCAATCACACCACTGGGCACACTTCTGTCTTTGAGAGGTGTAGGCTCTGGTTGACGCCAGAAAAGTAAATTGTCAAAGCTGCAGATTGAACCCAAATTATTGTACTAATCAGCCTTTTCCCAACACACTGATTTTCTTTGAGACCTAATCTGCTCATTTTTCTAGGGAACATAAAAAAAAAGCCGACAAAAAAAAAAAAAACCCCAAACCCCATTTACACTTTAAAGTATTGGCACCTCACCTCTTAAAAATCAAAAAGTGCAACAGCACAAGCTATTGGATGATGCGTTTAGAGACTGAAAATGGTGGCAATTCCTGGCTTTGAAGCATCTAATGAATGAGAGAAAAGAATCAAACTGTTTTCAGTATTTGAGCTGCAGGCCAGCAGTCAGAGCTGATAAAAAAAACCCACCTCTTCTGATCCGATTCAACAATTCTAGCTGCCCTGTTAACCTGCTGTACTGTTGGTATTTATGATTAACTTTTCTTTTAACATAACGTTTTGAGGTACATGTAAGAAGTTGCTGAAGTAAACCAGGGCAGAGGTCGACAGTCTTCCAACCTCCCATCCCATCATCCTGCTCCACTGAGGCCACCCAGCAAGTCAGCGCGTAGAAGCCTTTAACCAATCAGAGGAGAGGGGAGGGCCGCGGCCTCATGGCTGGAAACGTGACCGGAGCAGGGGCCGCAGGGAATTTTTCACAAACCGACCAAGTGAATAGTTACTGCTGATGATTGGACTGAAATGCCTAGTTTGGGATCTAAACGGAACAAAAAAAAAAAAAAAAAAAAAAAAAACCAACCTGATGACCCAGTGTCTGTGCGCTTCCCAGTACAAATCATCTGATAAACGGCGCTCCGTCAAAAAAACAAAAAACAAAAAAAAAACAAACCCGAAGCCAGCACATTAAAAGGATGTGTCTGATGAAGCTGCCCAGAAGCTGCTGTGTCACTGATTTTCTAACGATGAGCGCAGCGGTGGCCATGCTCCATGCTCCAGTCAAACGAAGGCCGACCACATGCTTCCCCCTCACAGCTCCTCCCAGGCCCCGTTGTTGAATGACGCAGAGAGAAAGAACCTCAACAGTTCGTTTTTACAAGATTTTAAAGAAAACAAAACTGAGTTTGTATATTTTGCGTATTGAAGATATTCAGTCCAAGCAAGCAGACAGCAACGCGACAGAAGTACACGAACGACACGACTCTGAAGTTGGCATCAGATTTCACGTCAGTAAAGGGCAATTTCACCACTTTTAAAAGGAACCTGGATCAGTTCCAATTCAAAACTCCAAGTACTAAAGAGCTCAAACAATACAATGTTTGTATCTCACTTGTATGGAATAAGCCAGTCTTGTTTCAACTAATCCAAGTTTCGGATCTTTCATAAATGACCTGATCCTAGTTTAAACAGTCCAGATTCAATAAAAGCAGAATGATAAACCTTTAGTGAGATCGTTCAAAACCTGTGAATCGGATGCCAACTTCAGTGTCATGAGCGTGGATAGGGGTTAATAAAATTCATCAAGCCCGCCTAATTTTGGCAGCAAAAGTAACTGACATGCCATTTTTCGGATGAATCAGTCACCTAAATAGCATAACGTTTTATGATCGTACAGCACATGTCAGCAGGACAAAGCATAAAAGGTTTGGATACTTTTCTTTCAGGAAGTAGCATGAGTTAGTCAGCTAGTCGCCGCTTGCCCACCTGCTGGTCAACATCATCTTAAACAAGCCATGAAAAATCTATCACGAACCATAAAAGCGGCAAGTAATAGAACAGGAAGAACTGAAAGTACGGAGAATGAACGAGTCATCCCCAGAGTAGCATAGTTAAAGGGGGAGGTGACCATTTTCCAGAGATGGTGTTAGCCAACTAGCTGGTAGGGGGCTATAAGGCCAGAAACTGCTTCGGTTCTCAGCAGGCCAGCCTCGGCTCAACCAGTGACAGAGTCTGGTAGCCAGGGCTTCAGAACACATCACTAACTATAGGGCACAGAGGAGCCCAAGCATGGTCAGCGTTTGCGCAACAGACTACACAGGACTGACATTACAGTCGAGACAGTAAAACGAGTCAAACCTCGGGATGGTGCGGAGGTCCCCGGTCCCTTTAGTCTCGTCCTGCCGAGAGAACCACACCTCCAGCAGCTTCTCGGTCCCCTCAAAGAAATGTGCACCGTTATCCTCCATCATGAGACAACAGACACCCAACAGAATTATTAGAACGTCAGTTACAACGTTTACAGCTTATTTAATCCTTCCTCGGTTAGTTATAATTTATTGAGGTACAGTCCTTTAAGCAATCCAGGTGTTAATTATCTTGAGTTACCGCCTTCCCTTTTGCAGAGAATACCGTTAGCGAGTGCTAGCTAATATCGCCGGCCATACTGTGTAAAGCGCCGAAAGAAATGCGTTCATTGATTTTATACCAAAGATGTTTTACGTCACTATTGCGTCAAGCCAATCTGGCAGCAGGGCCACATTTTACGGTTTCTGATTGGTCCAAAAACATGTCACTTATAGCAGAGAGAGGCGTTTCCTCACGTGGCCTTCAACAGATACTTAAAAATTACGACACAATGGGGTTTTATGATTTTTACATGACATAATATCAATTATTGGGTACTATTATTTTTTTTCTGTTATTTTTTTGATTAACATTTTTAAAACATTGTTTTTGTTATGTTTGTTGTTTCGGTTGTGTATTTTTCTGTTTAAATTATAACAGAAAAAGACGACATATTTATAAATGAACTAAAAGCAGTATTTTAAAACTCAAAGGGATTATTCTTGATGACTGTATGCATATTTCTTTAGGCCAGAAAATATTTTTTAATATAACTGCAAGATCATCAATAATGTTCAGCTTAAGTTTACTTGGACTATCACATATCATTACAAACATTCAAAACAGTATTTTATCATACCCAGACAAATTTAAATATTGACTAAGTTTTGAATGAACGAATGAATAGATAGATAGATAGATAGATAGATAGATAGATAGATAGATAGACATGCGTGTGTGTGTGTGTGTGTGTGTGTGTGTGTGTGTGTGTGTGTGTGTGTGTGTGTGTGTAATGTTTATTTCAGGATGAACCAAAAATGCACTATGACCCTTACCAGTGAACTTAACGTGACCTTCTGTAAACTTTTGAATTCACATCTCCAACTGTTCAATGTTTCAGTACTTTTTGCACAACTTGCTGTTCTCTATCAAGGTGCCTCACAACAAAATTCACAACAGATGTTTGATCCTTCAATTGACCAATAAATTTCCTGATTCACATCAGAGAGACTGGAAGAGTCATAATGTGTACAGATGGCAAGTTCCAGCTTTCTTAGGGTTAAAAAGGTGTACCTCAAGGCTCTGTTTTAGGGCCAATTTTACTTACAATTTACATTGATGCGTTGTGTGGTAATTTGCAAAACTCCTCCTACCACTTTTATGCAGATGATTGTGTAATTTACTGTTGTTGAAATTCAATTGTGCTGGCATCTAAATTTTTACAGGTTGCTTTTGAAGCAGTGCAGATTCATCTTGAGCAACTAAAACTGGTTTTAAATGCTGATAAATCTAAAATAATGCTTTTTTCCGATGTATCTGTTCCATTGGAGAATACCCCTCTTATAAGAACTGCCCAAGATAAAGTTCTCAAGAGAGTCACCAGTTGCAAGTATCTGGGCTTAATTATGGATGAGGAGCTTCTTTTTTTCAAACTTCATGTGAAACATCTAATTTCCAAATTAAGGGTGAAGCTTGGGTTCTACGGCAGAAACAAACCATGTTTCTCCCCCAAAGCTTGGAAGCATTTGATCACAGCTATTTTTTCGCCTGTATTTGATTATGGTGATGTCATCTATATGTTCTCTGCATCAGGTGATATACACACTAGATGACTCTGATGTACAAGTCTCTTATTGACCTGCTTCCTAATTATTTATGCATTATCGTTTGGAGAACAGATGGCAGTTTTGCCTTATGCTCTAAGAACAGCTTGCATCTCCATGTTCCTCGTGTGCGAACAGAAAAGGGAAAGAAAGCTTTCAATTTTTCTGCCCCCTCTGCTTGGAACGCCTTGTAAGCTGAACTACAACTGTCAGAACTAGTTTCACTGAACGTTTTTTGAAAAATTTTTAAAAACCGTCAACAGATATCTTGTCAACAGTGCGTGTGTTTCAAGTCTCAAATTGCCACTGTTTTTTGAATTAGTATTGTCAGAACTATTGCCCTTCATTGGCAAATTATTTGCATTTATATATTTCTAATGTCTATTTTGTTATCTCTGTTTAGCTGTCCTGTCTATCATGATGTGTGCCTTTCTTGACCAGGTCACCCTTGTGAAAGCGGTCTTGATCTGAATGGCTTTTATATCTGGTTAAATAAAGGGTTACTAATAAACAAATAAATAAAACAGAAACGCATAGAGGTGGACGCCTTTTGGCCACATCCCACACTGATGACCGCTTCATTGTGAACAGTGGCCTACAGAACCAGATGATGAATGCCACTCACCTCCTGACTCATTTAAGGGAGGTGAGAGGCACCCAAGTGTCATGTCCGACCATCCAAACCGCTTACATCAGCATGGTCTGTGTGCTAGATGACCTGTAAGGTACCTAACAACACCACCAGGCACAGCTGTCATTGTCTTGCATGGGCCAGTGAGTCTTTTACAAGTGTTGGACAAGGAACCAGTGGGCCTCAGTGCTGTTCTCTAATGAAAGTCCAATCACATTGAGCAGAGATGATGGCTGTCAACGATGTTGGAGACGTGAAGGTGAGCACTATGCATCAGCTGGTGGGCAGGTGTGTTTAATCAATACAAAACTGCCCTACACTTTGTGGATGGTACAGTGATAAGTCCATTCTGCCTGAACAACATCATTAATGCAGTCATTGTGCCCCTGCATGAATAACACAGGCGTAAATTCATAATCATGGATGAGAATTCTCCAGCTCATTGAGGTCACATCATTAAGATAAGGCTGTTGGAGTCTGGGCTACCTCAAATGGAGTGGCCTGCCCTGCACTTTCTCCAGACCTTAATCCCATATAAAACCAATGGGATCAGATGAGTTGCCATGTAGAGGCTCCTAACTCTGTACCCCAGAACCGAAATGACCTGAGGGCTGCCCTCCAAGAAGAGTAGGATACCATGTCTCAGCAGACAATAAATCGACTTGTGCACAGCATGAGACGTTGTTGTCAAGCTGTAATTGATGTTCAAGGACAGCTGACATGTCACTGAGACATTGACGTTTTTTGCTGTGGCATACCCACCAGTGTGGTTGGCTTTTCTTTGAATATACTGTTCGAAATGAGCAAATCACCATGGGATGCTTCTACTTTCAGGACATAATATCATTGTGAGTGGTAAACTTTTACGTGGGCCACAAATTTCACCGGGAAGCCAACATATACCTAAGTTTAGATATATATATATATGAGCTAGTATAAGAGATGAGGAGAGAGAGAGATGACTGAAGCAGAGTATGAGAGAGAGACCGAAGTGAGGAGAGAGAGAGAGAGAGAGAGAGAGAGAGAGAGAGAGAGAGAGAGAGAAAGGAGGAGAGAGAGAGAGAGAGACCGAAGGAGAGAGAGAGGAGAGATAGAGAGAGAGATATATATATAATATATATATATATATATATATATATATATATATACCTAATTTATATACTATATATATATATATATATATATTATATATATATATATATATATATATATATGAAGTCAAACGTCCGAGCTGCATTTTTGAACAGCGTTCAGGGGTACGCAAAGTGCACTAAACCGCAGCGACGAGCGCGGGTTGTAGTTTTTTGCGTCCTCAGATTGAGAGTTTGCGTGCGGTGGCGACTACCCAAAAGGACTACTTTACCCAGAAAGCCGCGCGCCCCAATTAGAAACGTCAACGAGCCAGTGAACATTAAGCGGAGCAGACCAAAATCCCAAACAAGGAAATGGTGGGGGAATAAAACGACCAGATTATTTAATTAATGCATGTAATAATTAATATTTTATTTTATTGTAATTTAAGACGTATTTATGGGTTAAAATGGATTACGACTTCAAAACAAAGCTGGCAGCCGAGAGGGAGAGAGTAGAAGATCTGTTCGAATATGAAGGTTGCAAAGTGGGTCGAGGCACCTACGGGCACGTTTATAAAGCTAAGCGCAAAGACGGGTAAGATAACCGTGATCGGTATTGTTTTTTCTGACATTCAGCGCATTGCAGGATGCATTTTGGGACCGAGAGTCTCGCTTGTTTGTTGAACACAGCGTTAGATTTGAACCTCCCCGAAGCGATAACCCTGTGCCTGTGTGTGTGTCTGTGTTTTTGTTTTCATGTAACGCACGCATTCACTCACCAACGGTCCCCCTCTACACTCACGCGCATTCACACGCGCATACTTCCTCCCTTTTCTCCTCCTCCACTTTTCTCCCAACACCCCCAAACAGTAACATTAAAACCAGGGCAGCCAGCTGGTTATCTCTTAGAAAGTGTTAGTGGTGGCGGGGAAGGTAGCTCGGTGCGTTGCAGAGCTCCGTATGGGGCTGCTAGCGACATTTCAGCGGGTTTCGGTGGTTCCAGTTTTACCAGTGAGCGATAGCAAACTTTGTTTACACACACAGCAGGTTATTAAGGGCTCCTTTTATTCTTGACAATCCTTGTGAAGCAGAAGAACTGCCCAGCATCAGCGCAAATGGGATGTTTACGTTTCTGCTCAACTGTCCCCACTGGCAGTACTTACCCAGACCCCATTTCTACCTCCTTGTGGGCTTTTATTTGACATTTGTATGCTAGCCAAGAGGTGAATCACTCTGATCCGTCAGCATACAGTAGATGGGGAAATAGGATGGCAGACCTGGCAGTAAGTGCTATTTACAAAGGTTAAGATTAGCTACTTTTCCTCCTGTCATACTTTGACAGTTGTGTGATGAAATAGGAAGGCTCACACTACACACTTTAAGTTACACCTACTATAACCAACAGCAAATTGGGTTTAAATTGTTAAATCAGACATATTTTCCAAATTTTTAAAAAATTATTTTTATTTGATTATTTATTATTATTTTTTGTTTTAGCAAAGTTCAACATCCATTGTATGTTAAATAGAGACCAGTCCAGGAAGTTCTAAGAAGAGATCACGGACTTGCACAAACTAGGAAAATGATACAAAAATGTTTGCATATGGCATGAATGTTCCTAGAGATATAGTTGGAGGCATAGTTTTCAAGTTTTAAAGTAAAAAAAAAAAAAAAAAAAAAAAAAAAAAAAAAAAAAAAAAACAGGCAGAAAGAGGAAGCTATTAAAGGATCCCAGCAGATCTCTGAGGAGGCAGGTGGTCAGCAGCCCTTGACTGACTGCAGAATACCTGCAGTAAGGTAAGGCTTGATGGCAGCAGCCACTGAGGGTTCAATTTCAAGAAGTAAGGAACATACTAAATGCTGAAGAGCTCCTTGACCTGAACTCCACAATCTCAGGCTTGTGGATCACAAAGAATGACAGACAAACGAGAAAGAACACCATGCTTACAGTGGATCATAGTGGTGGCTCAGTGATTCTTTGGGACTGCTTTGCTTCCTCCGGCACTGGAAACAAGTATGTGGAAGGCAAGAGGGACAACGTAGTATCAGGAATCCTGGGAGAAAATGCCATGCTGTGTGTGAGGACGCAGGGTAGTAATTCCAAGCAAATTCAAAGTCCATCAAGGCTTGGTTTCAGAAGAAGTCCTGAAGTGGTCACCATAGTCGCTCGACTTGAACTCTTTTGGAAATCTCTGGTGTGATCCGAAAAAGACGGCTGCAGCAAAAGAAACTGAGTCTTATTGAACTGGATGCCTTTTCACATTGATGATGGCTAAGATTCCAGAGAGATGGTGCCAGAAGCTGGTGTGCGACTGTGAATCATGTTCGCAATAAGGGTGCTCTAAAGATGCTAGTCATAGGAGGGGTAAAACAATTCTTCGACTGCATTAGTCAATAAAAGTGGCATTATACCTTTTAGTTTGGAGACAGCTATGTTAAAGTGACTAAGTTGTTTTTTATTTGATTTCATTATTGAAGTCAACTGCTAGTTTAGATACTTTGCCTGTAAACCCACTTTGCAGTGGGGCTTGACTCATCGAGGTCCTCTTTTAGGTGCAACAGTAGGAAGCGGCTTTTGGCGCTCATAATGACCTTAATCTGATAAAGGTTTCTCAGGGATCAGTGCCAATGTTGATACTATACAATCAGGACAGCTGATGACTGATATTCCACATCTATTTAATTTATTTGGCTCACATTTGTTTCCGTAGCTTTGATTTTATGACCTAAGATCAAATTTTAGCCACTTCCTTCGGGTATGAAATATTTAAAGTGCCTTGCAAAGTCATTCATACCTCTTTAAAGATTTTCTTTTTTGCTACATTACAACCACAAACATTAATATGCTATATTGGTGTTGATAATGATAATTGGTAATGATAATTGTGAAGTGGAAGGAACAAGATAGGTGGTTTACAAACTTTTTAACAAATAAAAATCTGAAAAGTTCAAAGAGTATATGTATGTAGTACCTCTGAGTAAAGTTCATCTTAAGTTGATAGGATGAGCTATTTTGGGTTATGTCTCCACCAGGTTTCCACACCCACTGAAACATTTGCCCATTCTTTCTAAATAGCTTAAGATCAGCCAGATTACCTGGAGAGCAGCAATTTCCTATGGTTGCCAAAGATTCTTGAATGGATATAGTTCTGGCCTTTGACTGGGCCATTCTAACACAAAAATATGTTCCATTGTAGCTTTGGCCTGATGTTTGCGGTCCCCCTCCTGGAAGATGAAGCTCCACCCTTCTATCAAGTTCTCCACAGAATCTTACAGCTTTTCTTCCAGGATTGTCCTGGATTTAGCTCTACCCATCTTCCTATCAACTTTGACCAGCTTCCCTGTCCCTGCTGATGCATGATGCTGCCACTACCATGCTTCATTGTGGAGATGTTGGGTTCAGGGTGATGCAGGTTTCATAAAGGCCAGAAAGTTCCATTTTGGTCTCATCTGACCAGAGCACTTTCTGCCACCTGTTCCCTACATCACTTTTCACAAACTACAAACTAATTTATTGCAGTGGTCACTGTCTTCTTTTCCTCTACCTATTACAGTAGAGGTAGGAGGTGAGATGTTTATCATGGCCTATATTTCTATATTAAACAGTTGACCTTTCAGTGTTGCAGTTTTATAAACAACAGTGTCTGTTTTGTTCCTTTTAGACTGATTCAGAATCAGCTTCTTTGGCCAAGATTGTATGCACAAACAAGCAATCTGACTTTTGTTTTCAAGCGCTCAGTGCGTACAGACATGAACTATAAATATATAAACTTTAGAGCAAATGATATACAGTAAGCTGGGGAAGCAGAGGAAGAAACTACCTCTGTTGCGACTGGTTTTTGCTAAAACCACTCTGTAGCACCACACTGAAGGTAAAAGTCTAAATGTTTGTCTCCAGGATGTGTGGGGTCTGCACAGGTATTAGCTGTCCTTTTCCTGACCCTTGACCTGTAGGAGTCCTGGATGGAGGGAAGCTTATTGTGCTTTTGTGATCCTCAGATTAACTCCCTCCACTCCAGAGCAAAATCAGGAAAGAAACTGATGAACTGATGACCACAATGTCTGGAGTTTAAAAACAGTTTTCCAGAATTTGCCTTCTCTGTTTGTGTTATCTCCAGTCCCTTTTTGAAATTCTGCTGATAACCAGATTATGATTCAGCAGTGTGTGATACAACTCCTTCTACCTTTTTTGTCCTGGTCTCAGTTGTTTGATCAGGAGTGTATAAATTTCTAAGTAGTAGAACATCACTGAAATTAATAGAATTCTGCTCTTGCTGCAGTGTTTTGGATCAGCTGAAGGCTTTTAACTCCATTCTGTGGACTTCCTGATAGTAAAGGATTACAGTCGTCCAGCCTTGAAGGAACAAATGCATGGACTAGTTTTCAGCATCACTCCTGGACAGAATATTTCAAATTTTTTGCGATATTTCGGAGATGAAAGAAGGAAATTCTAGAAACATGTTTCATATGGGACTTAAATGACGTATCCTGGTCAAAAATGACTCTGAGGTTCTTTACTTTATTATCTGAGGCCAATTTAATGCCATTCAGATCAAGTGATTGACTAAGCAGTATCCCTTTCAGAGGTTCTGGTCCAAAAACAACCACTTCTGTCTTGTCAGAATTTGGATTGGATCATCACAAATCTAATTTTTAAAATTAATAGTTAATTAATAGTTTTATTATTTTGTTCCGTTGGAATCGTATTTATCTTTATGAGATTTTCACGATTTGCTCTTTTTTGGTCTGAGTATTGTGATGACAAGGGAAGAAGGTTGAATCTGTCCTGGTGTTATTTCTCTGTTGATCTGGCCACATATTTTGGATTACAGTGGACCCCCACCGATTCGTGGTTCTGTATGGGCAGATGTTTTTCATAGAGCACATCTAAAATATTCAAAAGAAAATGCAGCTGTGGGAAGTTGAAATACCTAGGTGCATGGCTTCTTGACACGCAATTGGCTGGTGTTTGCAAAGCAGCCAATCCTGGAGTTTTATTTATTTTTCTTGGCACTGATTGGCTGTACCCTCCAAGAGTGGAGATAAGGAAAACTGTGGATATTAGCTTTTGCAGTAGGGCAAAGACAGCTTCCACTGATACATATTATGCTATATTTGGTAGGGGTGCACTGATTTGAATTGAATTTGAATTTTGAATTTGAATAAACTGGCCCCGATTTCCTTAATTTTGGGCGACTGGCTGATACTTCCATGTGAAACCGATCTTTTCCACTGATCTTATCTACCTCCACAAAGGTCTGAAAAAACAGGTACTCTGCTGTGAGAGAGGGTGGACTGACAGACCCGCTTGTCAGGTCACGTCTGTATGTCCGTG
The DNA here is from genome assembly GCA_014839685.1 of Anableps anableps. Classification (NCBI taxonomy): domain Eukaryota; kingdom Metazoa; phylum Chordata; class Actinopteri; order Cyprinodontiformes; family Anablepidae; genus Anableps; species Anableps anableps. Next base: position 3,624,531 of record CM026086.1, read on the forward strand.
GTTGACAATAGTCACCCCCACTGTTGCCGGCGTAGTGACTTTGTTGCTATATTTAGCAACCTTTCAGACAAAGAAAGTTGGTATTGGCCAAAATCGGAATCAGCAGGTCAGGCTTTTTAAAGATCGATGATCAGCCAGAAAACTGTAATCAGTGCACCCCTAATATTTTGTGTTTGAACTATTAAAATAGACAGTTATAAGCGTTTTTAGAGGGGTCTCAAGAATTTGTGGATTTTAGCTGTTCGCAGGTGGCAGTGATCCCTAACCCCCACAAATACTGAGGGTCCACTGTATTATCCTGACAAAAATCCAATAATGGTTTTGCATCTTTCTGGAAGTTTGTTCCAGATTAGAGGAGCATAAAAACTGACAGCAGCTTCTCCATGTTTGGTTCTGGTTCTGGGGATGAAGAGTAGACCAGAACCAGAAGACCTGAGTGGTCTGGAATGTTGATAAAATGGCAACAGGTCTTTAATGTAATAAGAAGCTCCTAAATCATGCTGAAAAGTTACTTGTAAGTTAGTTTTGTCTTATTTCAAGTGTATTCAAGATATTTGCACTAGAAACTAGACAAAAATACTTAGTAAGATTTTGTGTTTTTGCAGTGTACTGTTTGTTCTTCAGCAGCATTTTCCACAGGGATTCTGTAACTCTGCCCTTGGGGATTTAACTCAAGAGTTATTCTTTTTTCCTCCACTAAATAAAAGTAATTAACTGAAAGGCGTTGTTGAGCCCACATATAGGCCACACATCTGTCATTATGGACTGCAGCAGTGTTTTCACTATCAGTACTTTTAAAGCTTCTGTTAACACTGGCACTGAGCCAGTTCAATGTTCAGCTCCAGCTTTGGCTCAAAGCTGTCCTCTCAGCTGCTGGTGCTTGTCAAGAACTATGGCAGAATAAGAGCGGACAAAGTCTGCAGCAGTCAGTGGAATCAGGAGTTCGTTCCTTCTGATGGAGCCTGAGCCTGGATCGGATTGACAGAGGCAGCAGGGGGAGGCTCAGGGGAAGGGAGGCATCACTCGTTCCCACTGGACCGAACCTGTAAAGCTCATTAAAGTGAAAACTGCTGCTTCGTTCCCCTGTGTGTGGAACACCAGGAATGAATTAATCCATCTTTTTAGGTAATATGAAGGTGTTTGATACTTTTGATTTAACGTTGGTGTGGTTCACACCTAAAGCCTGAGCAATATGCTACTTTAGCAAGTTAATCCCACAAGAGGGATGGTAGAGGTCAACAAGGTGTGAGCAGGGTTTAATTTGTTTTAAAAGAAATTGACGGAATGTCTCCATATGCATTCAGTCTAGAATTGTGCTCATGTACTGTTAGATTAGGAATGTGTGGCTCAACGAAGGTCCCTATGTGAACAAGAAGCGTATGACGTAAGTCTGGAAATGCTGTTTACTGATTTTAATCCAGTTTGTTTATGGTCTCTGAAGGGGAAAAGTTGAGGGCCCAGAAGAAAGGGTTCAATTTGGATTTTATTTTTCTTACACTTGTGGACAAACCATACTGAGAAATTCCAGTTTTATAAATAAAACTGAAGAATAGACTTTGAAAATTTTTAAAAATGTGAATAAAATAATATAATTTCTGGCCAGAAATGACCACATTTATCCCTATTGAAATCGACTGAAATCCCACACAGTTGTAATTTTTGCTTTTTCCTGCAGAGTAACTGGTAAACTATTACAAGATCTGAATTTGCTTAAATGAGATGCACCTATTTTGTTTAGAAACCAAAAGCTGAAAAGTGATGAGTGTCTGCTGCTCACTTAGTGTCAGCCAAGTGTGCCTGAGAACTCCTTTTTAAGCCGTGTTCATCTGGGATGCAAGTGAGGCTGAAGAGGGTTTGATGTGAACACCACCAGGAAATGTTTGATCTATGTGGGCTCCACACTCAACACAAGTCCTCTCTGGATGCTGTCTGCAGACTGTGGTTACGCTTTAATCATGTCTCTCAGCGCAGTTTTTAATGGGCTGAGATTTCCTCCATTCTGCCGCTAAAACCCGTAGCCCTAAACAGGGATGCTGCAGCACTGTTTGCCTGCAGCAAGCGCTCGTTCCTGCAGGCTCACATTTCACTTATTAACTGATTTTTATGCACAGATCTGATTCACAAGGGCAAATGGGGAAAAAGCGAAATGTGCCTGCTGAGAGTTGAAGTCAGGCCTGCGTGCAGTTTGAGTTTCTGTCTTTGCATCAAGGACGAATTTTTCAGGGCAGTGATTTTGTTCTGGAAAGTGAAGGACTCTACAGCAGAGCATCCTGTAGGGAACTCATGAGAACTCACTTCAGTGGCATTTGAACCCCTGCAGAGAAGTTAAAATCTCCTTCCTCCTGTTAGAACACCTTCTACTTCCATGACCAGACCTTAAAGGCTTAATCAGGGAGAAACAGAGCTTGAGGTTTTAATTTAATCTTTAACCTGTTAATTTGGTGGCACAATATTAAGTAAACATGAAATTATGATGCTACTGTTTAATATTGCAATAGAACCATTGTGATTTTAATTAATCAATCTATGTTTTCTAACTTTTCCCTTTCTTATCCATCATGAAAATATCCATTCCATTCTCCTTGGACCTTCCTGGTCCTGGTATCTGATGTGGGCACAAAAGTCCATCCAGGGTTCCAAACATATTATTGACAAGCAAGACTTTTAACACCTGACTCTGAGATGTTAGAACCGACCAAATATTGCATCCAAGCTGTCCTTTGTGACCACAATATTGCATGTGTTATTGCAAATCCAGAAGTGATTGGTCATGAAAAAAATTACTTATGACAAATGTTCTTTTAAAATTATATTTTACATATAAAGGCAGTTTTAAAATCCCTCACCCAGAAAACTCTGTGGATCTCACCATGGTGTTTACTCTCACTTCAACAATTCAGATTACACCGCACTAAATGTGTAAGGTTGAAATGTGGCAAGCCTCCTTAAAAAGACTAGGTAATGCTGTTCTAATCATGTTCACCTGTTCAATTTTAATTTAGCTCAAAAATACTTTATTTATCCCAAAGGGAAATTCAGTGTTATTTTAACTAATGCCATCCATGTATCTTTGAAGATGGTGATGCTGTGGGCAGGAAGGATCTTCAGTAGCAGTCAGTATTGCAATAAATATGAAGAGGCCTCTGACTAAAGACTGTTGCTGTATGTCAGCTTCATGACTGTAATGCTATACTAAGAGATCAATATCTGGGTGGCAGAGATAGTATTCCACAGTAACATGTCCTGGGTGACATAATCAGGTGTTGACAAGCTGACTAGCTCTGCTAATCCACCTCATTTGCTTTTGCCACTCCTCTTTTGCCAGCCAAATGGAGAGAACATTAATGCCATGACTGAGTGAAGTCATGGCATTAATGACTTCACTCAGTGAGTGTGACCGACTATATAAACTTCTGTGTGGACAGCACCATCCCCACCAGAACAGTGAGATGCTTCCCTGATAACAAACCCTGGATCACCAGTGAGCTGAAGGAACTGTTAAACAGGAAAACAGAGCCTTTAGGCAGCGAGACAGAGAGTTATTGAAGAGTATATAAAAACAGCTCAAAGTCAAGATTAGAGACAGCAAGGAGGTGTTCAGGAAGAAGCTGGAGAGTAAACTGCAGAGGAACAATATCAGAGATGTGTGGTCAGGGATGAAGATCACAGGCTTCAAGCAGAAGGAGGATCAGATAGATGGAAGTCTGGACAGAGAAAATGAGCTGAACACATTCTTCAACAGGTTCAGTTCAGCAACAAGCTCACCATCCTCCCCTCCTGCCCCCAGCCAAACAGACATCCCAGCCTCCTCTGACCCACAGCTTTGCTGTCACACCTCAGATGTTTTATCCAGTCTCACAAACTGTGGTCTGTTTGTCAGGTAGTCATGGATCCAGGAAATTGTTGAAGCCTCCACCTGTGTCAGACAAAGCAGATCAGGCTGAATTGTGTTAAATGCACTGGAGAAAGGTTTGTTATTAGGGAAGCATCTCACTGTTCTGGTGGGGATGGTGCTGTCCACACAGAAGTTTATATAGTCGGTCACACTCACTGAGTGAAGTCATTAATGCCATGACTTCACTCAGTCATGGCATTAATGTCCTCTCCATGTGGCTGGCAAAGAGAAATCCACTCGGTAGCATCAAAACAACCCTGTAGGGCTTCTTCGGCTTCCTGTGACCACTTTCTCACAGTCCTTGTTGTTACAAGTCGTCTCAGGACAAGGGCTTTATATTCTGAGCAGAGAAAACAAGGTTGTGGTCTGATTTACCCAGAGGAGGTCTTGCTTTGGAAATCTATGAATCCTTGACATTTGTGTAAAACAAACCAAATGTCTTGTTTTCTCTGGTAGAGCAGCTGACAAACTGTTGAAACGTTGGCAGTGCAGCAGAGAGAGCGGTGTGATTAAAATCACCAGATTTCGCCACAAAAAGAGTTGGGGTGTTGGGTCTGTATCTTAGCAACAGTGGAACTGATGACATCACATGCATTGCTGGCAACGGCTGAGGGTGGAACGTAAACAGCCACCAAAACAACACTGGTGAACTCTCTTGGCAAATAATATGGACGAAAACTTACTGCCAATAGTTCAATGTCTGGACTGCAGAGACGACGCTTCACAGTAACGTGTCCTGGGTGACACCATCTGTTGTTGACAAGCACTGCCAATCCACCTCCCTTCCTTTTCCTGCTACTCTTTAAATCTCTGTCCGCCCGTATAGTCAGGAAACCCGGCAGAGAGACGTTGGAGTCGGTGATCTGCTCCTGCAGCCGTGTCTCAGTAAAACGCATAATACTGCATTCCCGATACTCTTGCTGAGTCCTCGTCAGGGCTTGAACTTCATCCAACTTGTTAGCTAACGATCTCACGTGGCCCATTATGACGGATGGCAGATATGGTTTGAACTTCCTCCTTCTCTCTCTCCTCTTTGCTCCTGCTCTGCATCCACGACGCCTCCTTTTCAACTCCTCTGGGATTTCTGGCTTCAGCTGTCGTATTATTTCTGCTTTTGTGATGTTAATCAGCTGCTCCCTGTAGTAAACCACCCTATTGCTATGGGTGCGCATCATAACAAAAGAGCAAAATATAAAAAAGTATTGGGGAAAAAAATCAGTCCAGCACAGCATCCAAGACAAAAAGGAATAGTTGTCCAAAAAAAGCAATTTTTCCAAGAAAAGCAGGAAAGAAATTTTGAAAAAAAGAAAAAATTTCAATGAAAGTTACAGAGCTACTCCAACGTGCTGCCACCCTGAGCAGTTCTTACAATTAACCGGGTGGTTTGCAGCACAGGAGCACCACAGGGCACTGTACTCTCACCATTCCTTTTCACTCTGAACACTTCAGACTTCCAGCACAAGTCAGACTCCTGTCATCTCCAGAAATACTCAGATGACTCTGCAGTGGTTGGGTGTATCAGAGATAGACAAGAAGCTGAGTACAGAGAGCTGGTGGACCGCTTTGTGTCATGGTGTGGAAACAATCATCTCATCTTGAATGTGAACAAAACTAAGAGATGATTGTAGATTTCAGGAGAAACAGGGTCAGATCAAACCCTATTTCCATCATGGAAGAAGAAGTGGAGGTGGTTGAGGAATATAAATCCCTCGGTGTTCATGTAGACAACAGACTGGACTGGAGACTCAACAGTGAAGCGTCTACAAGAAAGGACAGAGCAGACTGGACTTATTGAGGAAGCTCAGATCCTTCAAGGTTTGCAGCAAGATGTTGCAGATCTTCTATCAGTCTGTTGTTGAGAGCATCATCTCCTCTGCCATCATCTGTTGGGGCAGCAGCATCAGAGCCAGGGACCTAAAAAGGCTCAACAACCTGATAAAGAAGGCTGGTTCTGCTCTGGGGACGACTGTGGAACCTCTGGAGATGATGATGCAAAGAAGGATTTTGCATAAAATCAAGAAAATCATGGACAACCCTGGACATCCTCTTCATGAGACTGTCACTGGAAAACAGAGTCTCTTCAGTCAGAGGCTTCTTCAGTTTGGTTGTAAAACAGACCGCTACAGGAGATCTTTCCTGCCCACAGCCATCACCATCTATAATAACCCCTTGACTAAATGAGTTACATCAACATTTAATTTCCCTTTGGGATAAATAAAGGATTTTTGAGTTTGAAGTTTTGAAAAGCTGCTCCCAGTTGTAGAAACAATAGTTAAAATAACATGTTCTTTCATAGCGTGTTTATTTATATTACTTAAATTTTTTAGTGTTGCTAAAATAGATATTAATACACTTGTGAGATTTTTTTCATATGAGGCTATTACTCTACCCTCCAATAACACCGCTTCGACTTTCTGTTTTTCTCTCCACAGGAAAGATGAGAAGGAATATGCACTGAAACAAATTGAAGGCACTGGAATATCTATGTCAGCCTGCAGAGAAATTGCTGTAAGTCTCACTTGTTCTTACCGAGGCCTTAAAGATTTCCATCTTTTAAGAAGGCTCCGCTCATTAGAATCTCGTTTGACTTTTAAAACAGTATGTGTAGCTGGAATAGAGAATGGGTCAAGTGTTGACCATCTATAGCCATGAATACAATCAGACATTTAACTCTTCACTGTCCAGGTGAGGAGACTGTCTATATTCATTAAATGTTGCTTCATTACACAGCAGTTTATAGTGGAACGGTGCAAGTTGATTAAGAAGCTAAGGAGGCTGCTTTGGCTTTATATCTATTGTATGTACTGTAAACTCTGAATAGCGAGCTTGGTAAAGATGTGTAACTTAAATTCTGCTTTTATTGCAGAAGCATAATCTCATATTGAAAAACAGAGAAATATTCCATGTTTATTCTGAATACATTTATTCAGTGGGGAAAAAAATCCCAAGTTGAGAAATGATTTTTAACAAAATAATTTTTGTAACCAGTTACAGTCCTTTAAAAATGTGACTAAAGCCTTTCTTTGATACTGCAACAAAGAAAACACTGATGAATATGCGGAAAAGCTTCACAAGCCTGTTATGTATGGTGAAAGATCTGTTGTGCTGTGGGCCTGTTTCTCTTCCAATGGCCAGGGAAACCTTGTTAGAGAGCATGACATCAGGAGCACCGGGAAATCTACTCTCTTCCAGCAGTAAACTGAAAGGGAGCCATTATGGGGTCAGTCAGTAGGATAATGATCCAAACCATACGACCAAATCAGCATAGGTGGTTCACCAGACACCAAATCAGTCTTCCTCCATGGCCATCTCCATTCACAGATCTGAATCCTACAGAGAAGCCGTGGCCTGAGCTGAAGAGAAGAGAGTATTGGAGTGGATCTAGGACTCTGGATCATCTAGAAAAATTGTGCAAAAAGGAACGATCAAAGATGCTTCTCTCTGCATGCTTCAACCTTTTGAATTTATTAGAAGACTGGTAAATAGGGTTCTCACAGGTATTTTATTCCCACTGAATTAAAGATGGTACTTTTTTTTACATTTCTCAGTGTCAGATGCTGCTGCAGCAATAAAAGATGAATTTAAGCGTTTTTTTTCTCACCTTTACTAGGAGGACCAATAAATAGGCACCTGAACATAGTTTTATGCAACATTTTCACCATGATACTGCATTGGATTGATGAGAGAATGAAGCTACACACCAAGTCATGTTTAGTCAGAAGGTCGTTGAGCTCAAATGTCTGGAAATGTGGGTGGTTATGCAACAGAAGTCACATCTTTTGTGACTACATTTGCACAAAGCATGGCTCGCACAACTTGTCCATACTTACTTCTGACTCAGACATGTTTGCAGCTGCAGTGAATAGCATGTTTCTTGAGAAATGGAACCTGTTCTGTGACTGAGGTTAGGGAGTTCCTTTGGTGTGTCAGTGTCATGCATAGTGATGGAAAGTGGTGCATAACGAATCATTTACATGAAGTTTGACGCTCCTATACTGGAAAAATGTGCCTTTTCATTGATTTGTAGTGAAACCTGTTCAGACAGCAATCCAACACTTACCTGAGCTGTTACAGCACAGCACTCATTGAATCTCCCCATGGAACCCATTTCAATAAGCTTTTAAACCCAGAAAACTTTACATTCTGCAACTTCTAATCCTGAACTGTCATTTGTGATTAGACTGAAGAATGTTATCTGCCTCTGAACCTGGTGGCGTTGGTTAATAGGTCAAGTGAACTCATCACGCTACAGTGACTCACAGCTTGTTTATTTGATGCCAGTGGTAAACTCGCTGTTTTAACCAGATGCATTCAGATGCCAGGATTACATGTTTCTGTGTGACCTGCATTTATGGGCTGGTATGAGATAACCTTGACATCAGTTATACACACAACCAGATGTTCCTAATATTGCTAAAATAATTTAATTAATTGATTATTACAGGCACTGGTATGTGTTATATTTATTCAGCCTCTAAATTGTGTTGTTTTATGCACCTTTTGTACATGGATAAGGACTTCTGCTGTTCTTCTCTTTAAAGAGTAACACAACTATACCAAGTAAATATTTATTGGTTTATGAGTCAGATTATCTGCTCAGGTAGCCAGCCTGTTGTTGGCTACCTGACAAATATGCTCTTGGGTTACAATTTCTCTAGCAAGTACTACTACAACTACTATAGCTTCATGGCAGAGTTATCTTAATGAGACTGATGCACACTACTCCTTTCTTTCATTTTTTTTTGCAGCCAGAAATATTTCCAAACAGCTGAAGTTGTCTGTGTTTTATAAAGGAGAGACAAAAAGCTGAAAGATACCCAAGATGTTTTTTTTTTTTTCTTCTTCTTCTTCTGGTGTCGATTGTGGGTTAATTCTCCCCTTCACTAATTCATACCCACTATTTTTACAAGGGGTGCACGATAAATTGGCCATGATTTCCTTAATTTTGGGAGATCAGCAATCCGCCAATACTTACATGTGAAACTGACATCTGCACATGTGCAGATAATAATAGTCACCCTACTGTTGCCAACTTAAGACTTTGTTGCTATATTTAGCGACTTTTTAGACAAAAAAAAAAACAAAAAAAACTGGTATCGGCCAAAATCAGAATCGCCACGTCAGGCTTTTTGAAGATCAGGAATTGGCTAGAAAACTGCAATCGGTGCAGCCCTAATTTTTACTGACACTTTACCATTTCCTATAACTGTCAACAAATAATTTTGCACAGCAGCATGTATTTTAATTGTAGTGAGTCCATTTTTTTTTTTTGTTGTTGTAGTTAAGCATCTTCATGAATTATAAACAATAAATGCTTGTAAAAATGTTCAGATCTCAGGTGTGATTTAATTTGCTTGTATAATGCCATACAAGTAAGTAAGTACAAGTAAGTCCAGAATATTTATATTGCACTTTGGTCCCATTTATTTAGATTCTGAACCTTTTTTGGGCTTGTTGAGTTTTATAAAATATGATACATTATGATCTCAGATTAAACCAAAATAATTCTGTGTGCCCCTGATAGTAGATATTACTAGAATCCTAGAATAACCACACTTCATTAACTTCATTAAAGCATTTATGAATAGACTGTAATTAATGACTTAAAATGGTTGGTTGTCGAAGTGGGCATGAAAAGTCTAACTGGTGGCTACAAATTGACATGTGGTCGGAACAAGATGGCACTTTTTTTATTTTTTTTTTATTTTTTTTTTTTAACTCCAAAAATCGCCTAAAATGTCACTGAAACTAAAATGTAGTCAATGAAGGAGGGGAGAATTTCTGTCTTCACTGGATGTGTTCAGGTATTTAGGTGTCTTGTGCAATTGGGTATGGGAGCAGGGACCGAGACGTGGATGCAAGGGTCAGGACTTTGTCTGCTATATTAAATGGGCATTGATCTGGTTTGTCGTGGTGAAGAAGGGGCTGAGTTGTATCCATCTACATTACAACCTTCACCTGTGGTGATGGGATATGAATCATGACTTAAGGAACGAGATGTTAGAAACGAGAAAGTGTCCAGGCTCTCCCTTAGAGAGCAGGTGAGTCATGTGGGTGTGGGGCCCATGAGGGCCTGGAGCATGTGACTGGGAATATGGATGGCTGGGATTTAGTCTTCCCAGTATAGGTGGATACCCAGTATAGGTGGATAGATGAACGGACAGTCAGTCATGGAAAATGGATTTGCTTCTGAATGATTGCCATATTTGCCATTGATTCGGAGCCACTTACCCCCAACATTAGAGAAAAAATGAAGGTCTTAGAGAGTGAGAACTATTCAATCTATATGAAAACTATTGAAAGTCAAGGTATTGCAGATCTGTGTGTGTTTTGCCACAGATACTTCTTTGAGACTCTTTAGGTTGATATGATCATTCAAATTCAGAAATACTTTATTTATTCCAAAGGGAAATTAAATGTTGATGTAACTCATTTAATTAAGGAGTTATTATAGATGGTGATGGCTGTGGGCAGGAAAGATCTCCTGTAGCGGTCCGTTTTAGAACCGATCTAAAGAAGCCTCTGACTGAAGAGACTCTGTTTTCCAGTGACAGTCTCATGAAGAGGATGGTCAGGGTTGTCCATGATTTTCTTGATTTTATGCAAAATCCTTCTTTGCACCATCAACTCCAGAGGTTCGCCCCCAGAACAGACTGAAGTGGGCTTCGAAATGTGTGGTTTGTGTCACCCAGTTCAACACTGATAGAGATAGAATGTGGGCCAGCCGGTTGATGAGCTCTCATGTAGTCATCTCCTATGTCTGCCTGTGTGTTTGTTCAAACATGTCTGAAAACATCAAATGAGTTTAACTGATGAGAATAATGGTCAAACATGTACAGTGGCAGTTTTTACAGCTCTTCACTTTTTTCACTCATTTTATGTTGTGGCCTTTACCCATAATGGGTTAAATCAGTGGTCTCAAAGTGCAGTTCTCTAGGGACAGAGTCCTGCAACTTTTAGATGTGTCCCTCTTCCTACGCATTTGAATGAAGTGGCTAAACTGCCTCACTAGAATGCAGTCCAGCTCTACAGAGCTCTGCTAATGAGCTCATAGTGGAGCTAGGTGTGCTGAAGCAGAGACGCATCTGCAAAAGCTGCAGGACACTGGCCCTTGAGGACTGGAGTTTGAGACCACTGGGTTAGATTAATTTCTCCAATAATATCACATGTACATGGGTATGCACACCCTGTGACAGGACTCTGAGCTCAGGTACAGCCTGTTGGTTCTTATCAGTCTTCAGATGTCCCTATAGTTTGACTGAAGTCCAGCTGTGGTAAATGCCACAGATTGGAGACAACTTGCAATGGATCACACTTGTGTATTTAAGGCCTCACAGTTTACACAGAACAGAAACCAAGCAACAAAGTCAAAGGGACTATCTGCAGACCTCATTTAAGTCTAAGAAGATAAATCTGAGGATAGTAGGGCTGAAACTAATGATTATTTTAGTTATTGATTAATCACATAAAAAAGGTGTTTTCTGCAGATTTTTCATTTAAGCCTTTAAAAGATGCAAATAAACAAATAATTAATTTCCTTTTTTAAATAAAAGAAATATATTTTATTGTATAAAATGCAATAACAGCATTCCTTAAAGCTGCAGTATGTAACTTTTACAAAAATGTGTTGCATATTTATTTAAATTGTCGTGACATGTGAGAGTATAATATGAGAAAGATAATCTGTGAAAACATCGAGCTCCTCCACCTCTTCCCTGGGCCGTTTGAAGACCGCTCTCGGTCAAAAACAACCAATCAGAACCAGGAGGAGGGTTTTAGTGCTGTCAATCAACCTCGTGTACGTGCTGCTAATGTGCAAATGGTGAAGAAACAACTAACGGCCCCAACATACTTCATCCTAAGTGCCAACATTGGTTCGCATTGAAGTAGACGTGTGATGAAAATTGCGCCGTTATGTTCGCAGAGAGCCATCCGCCTGCTAAACTGGACACCGGGCCCGAGTCGAACTATTTCGACAGAGGTCTTTGCAAAGTGTGTGATTGGTCAGAAGTTTGTTGCCCTTTTTCATGCAGAAATACACTCAGACAGCAGTGTTGACGTTTCTCTTCAACTAGCCCGCTACCACTGTCTGGTTTTTGCATCTCCAGGAGACATGGGTACTTTTGAGGAACGTTTATCTGACGTGGTGAGGACTTACGTGCATTTGTACGATTCTTCACTAAATAACTACTATAATAATAAGACTGGAAAATGGTTGATAACTCCTGGATGGAAATTGTAACACTGTTGTCCACGGAAGAGGCTGTCTGCTCAAAAGTGTGGCTCTCTCTCTGTGAATGTTTCATAAAAGCAAAACAAAAGGGTGCAGCGAGGAAGGGGAAACCCCGGTGGGTAGGAGGGTGACGTATACAGAAGCGGGAGGGGTGTCCCCTGGGTGGTCTGCGCTGTTGTATGAAGGTCCATATGAAGTATATCGGGACCTTTGCTGTTCCAGGAAAACTGTTTATCCGCCGTCATCGGTTGCCATGTTAACTAGCCTTAGCATTAGCAGCAGGCTATGTTGTGGTGGTTCGGCTCTGGCATAGTAGAGAGCAGGGGGGATGGTGTGAGCAATGCGTACACGAGGGTGACTGACAGCGTTAAGACCCTCCTCTCAGCTCTGATTGGTTGTTTCTGACTGAGTGGCGTACTTCTGCAGTTAGTACTGGGAGCACTGGGAGACGGCAGAGGAGCTGGAATTTTTCCACAGATTATCTGTTTTATATTATACTGTCACAACATAATGATAATTTTAACTAATAAGTAAAAAAGATATATTTTCATAAAAGTTACATGCTGCAGCATTTAGTGAACGCTTGATCATTTGTTGCAAAGGATGCATCTGCAGCCCAAAACATCCTTCTAACATCAACATGTGAAAAGCTCAGCTCTTTCTGCTGGAGTTAGTTTGTTTTTTTTGTTTAACCGATTAATAACTGGATAGCAAAAGGTGATAAATATAAATAAATATATATATATATATATATATATATATATATATATATATATATATATATATATATATATATATATATATATATATATATATATATATCAGAATCTGAACCAGGTGAAGCTAAAACTGCCACTTGAGGAGTTCGGGGTAGAACAGATTTAAAGACAAAGGTTTTTATTTTCTTTTTTATCTTAAATTCAAAATGTATATATTTTTGTACAGTTTTGGCTTAATTACTGCTCTGACTATGCTGTTCTTTGAGCAAATGGCCTGTTTTTGAATATGTGTATTCCAGTTAACGATTAATCGATTACTACGGCCTCGTTTGCACGGAGCCGCTTTTCAGTTAAACCGTAACTTTTCTGTTCGGCGGAGGTGTCAAGTACTCTACAGGTGTGAAAGCGCATATGCGCAGCATGAACGGCTGCAGGGTTTACTCTGTGCATGCACGGGTGGATCAACCATGTAATAAACTGGTTGCGCTGGACTCGGGTAGATAACAACATAATCAATCGCGGATATTGTTATGCTGTGTTGTGCTACTTCACCTGTTCAGTTTAACACAATTTCTGATCAGGAATATATTTGTCACGTGAGCACTTCGTTCATGGGAGACGGAGATGGGTTACTGTTTGGTATTTGAGTGGGAAGCTAAGGGTCAAAAGCGCATGTACTGTTTCTAAAATCAAAGCGCCATCTAGTGGCCTGGCATGACAACTACGGCTGACTCAATGTGTCTTGGCAGTGCAGTCTAAATGCAGAACTTTTCCCTAAACATCCGAAAATACCGACAGTTTCCAGGCAACAGTGTCGTGTAAACATAGCCTTAATCAGTTGAAGCTTATTTGAACAATCAGTTCATCACGATTAATCCAATGAATTGTTTCAGCCCTAAAGGATAGATTAAAAAAAAATTATAGCATTGAAAAGCCTAAAAAGAACTGTAGTCTCCATTGTTTGTGGAAATGGAAGAAGTTCAGAACCATCAGGATCCCTCCTAGAAAGGTCTGCTCAACCAGACAGAGTAATTGAGGAAGAGCCCAGAGAACCAAGGGGTCCTTTAGGTGGAGCTTCAGTGTTCTCCTGTGAAGCTTTGAGAACCATCTAGTGGATCAACCCTGTAATAAACTGGTTGCACTGGACTCAGCCCTGCGTCATAGTGGGGCCAGAATGACATGGCTGCCCTCTTAACGTTCGCAGAGATGGTCAGAACTGGAGAAACCAAATTCTGTAGTTTGATGAAACCAAAACAGAACAGTTTTGTCTGAAATCCAAGAGTCATATCTGAGGGCACTGCTCAAAACACCTAGATAACACCATCCTTACTAGGAAGCATGAAGGTGGCAGCATCATGTTGTCGGTATGTTTTAATGCAGAAGGAATGGGGCAACTAGTCTGCATGGAGAGTAAGATGGGAGCAGCCAAATGTAGAGAGATCCCACGTGAAAACCTGCTCCAGATGGCTCTAGAAAGAGGCATCTTACATGACAGCAGTGACTCAAAACCCACTGCCAAGATAACCACAGAAGAATCTGTGAATGTCCTTGAATCCACTTAACATCTCTGCAAAGAGCTTAAAGTGATTGTTTACATTTACTTACTTACTTAGCTCAACTAACCTCACTGAGCCTGAGAGGATGGACAGTAAAAATGGTAGAAAACACTCCAGAACAGGTTTGTCAAGCTTGTAGAGACAAAACCAAGAAGACTCGAGACTGTGATTACTGCCAAAGGTGCTTTTACAAAGTATTGAGTGAAGTTGTGTAAATACTTCTGCACAAGGGTTGTTTTTTAAAAAATCTGTGCAAATATCAGCACTTTGCTAGTTTTAGGTATTGAGTGCAGAAGATTAAAGGAAAGTGAGTTTAATTCTGGATTAAGGCTGCATGATAATAAAATCTGGTCACAGCAATGCCTTGTGAATACTTTCTGCAGACATGTTCTACTATTTGAGCTTCCAAGGAAAGTCTTCTAGTTTTGGATATTAAAGATGAAATCATTTTTTGCTTTTGAGAAGGTCATTGAGTGTGTGTGTGGCTGTTTTTACTCATTCCCATGGATCAGTTGATGTGTGTATGTTCACTTTGAGACATTTCTATCTGTTTCAGGTTCACACAGGTCATCAAACATACAGGGTTCAGCAGCTGGTGAAAACGTAGAAACCAGGAAATGTGGTTTTCGCAAATAAAATGTAAAGTTATGATTATGTTAAAGTAGCTAAATTACAAAATGATGCGAATTTCCAGGCATCACACAGTGGCTTGCGAAAGTATTTACCTCCATTTTCATTTTCTGGGTTTGTTATTTTAGGGTTTGCGTCATTTCATTTCCTGAACATGCCTACAACTTTGAATATTTCATTTTTGTTTTTTTGTGAAGCAAACAACAAATAGGGCAAAATAAAAGAAAATGCCACATCTTGCCTCATCCTGCCACATCTTGCCTCACCGTGCCTCATCCTGCCACATTGTGCCTCACCCTGCCACATCTTGCCTCATCCTGCCACATCTTGCCTCACCCTGCCACATCTTGCCTCATCCTGCCACATCTTGCCTCACCCTGCCACATCTTGCCTCACCCTGCCACATCTTGCCTCATCCTGCCACATCTTGCCTCACCCTGCCACATCTTGCCTCACCCTGCCTCATCCTGCCACATTCTGCTCATCCTGACACTGGGATTTTTGCCCATGCTTCATACCCAAACTGCTCCAGATCCTTCACATTAGATGGCATCTGCTGGTGAACAGCAATCTTCAAGTCTGACCACAGATTTTCAATTGAATTGAGGTCTGGGCTTTCATTAGGCGATTCCAATACATTTACACGTTTCCCCTTAAGCCCCTCAAGTGTTGCTTTAGCAGCCTTCTTTGGGTCATTGTCCTGTTGGAAGTTGAACCTCTGTCTCAGTCTCAGATCAGTGACAGACTGAAATAGGTCTTGCTCAAGAACTTCAATGTATTTAGCACCATTCATCTTCGCCTCGACTCGGACCAGTTTCCCAGTCCCAGCTGCTGAAAAACATCCCCACACCATGTTGCTGCCACTACCATGGTTCAGTGTAGGGATGGTGTTCTTGGAGTGATGAGATGTGTTGATTTTACGCCACACATAGAGGTTTCCTTGGTGGCCGAAAAGTTCAGTTTTGGTTTCATCTGACCAAAGCACCTTCCTTCATACATTTGGGGAGTCTTCCTCATGCCTTCTGGCAAACTCAAAACCAGCCCTACAGTTTTTGTCTGTAAGTAAAGGCTTTTTTTCTGGACAATCCTCCATAAAGCCCAGCTCTGTGAAGTGTACGGCTTATTGTTGTAGTATGGACAGATACTCCAGTCTCTGCTTGGGAGCTCTGCAGCTAATCTCTGATTAATGCCCTCCTGGTACACTCTTGGCAGGTTTGTTGTGATACCATGTTGTTTCTGTTAGATGTTAATGGATTTGATGGGGTTCTGGGGGATCATCATAGATTTAGAAATTTTTATATAACCCAACCCTAATTTGTACTTTTGAACAACATTGTCCCTGACTTGTTTGGAGCTCTCGTTGGTCTCCATGGTGCTGTTTGGTTAGTGGTGGTGTTGCAACATCTGGGTCCTTTCAGAAAAGTTGTGTGTATATACTGACAGATCATGTGACACTTGGATGGGACAGATGTGGATTCATTCCACTACGTGTGTGACTTGTGAAAGCAGTTGGTTGCATAAGAACTATTTAGTGGCTTCATGGCAAAAGAGATGAGTATATATACACATGCCAATTTTCAGTTTTATTATTAAAAAAATAATGTGTAGAGTAACAAAACACAATAATGCAAGAGGTGAAAACTTTCGCAACACACTTTGCCATGTTTAGTTTTTGAGATTATTTCCCTTTTTTTTTTTTTAGACTTGTTTCCTCATATCTTCTAAAGCTCTTTTTTTTTTTTTCTCTGGGGGGGTATTTCAGTTGTAGATCTCTCTTCTTAGATTTCATGCTTTTTAGTTTGTAGAGGGAACATCCATCCATGCATACATACCTGGTTATTCATGTCGGGTCACATGAACACACTCATACTTATTCAGTTGACCTAACAGTCATGTTTTTGAACTATGTAAGGAAGCCAGAGTACCCAGAAAGTACCTGTCGTTGGAATACAACATGTTAAACTATATCAAGGTTCACAAATCAATCAAACTTATAATCTCAAGTTTAACCAGAAGGAAGATATGTTTCCTCTTCATCTTTACCTCATATAAAAGAAGCACAGAGGTTTCTGTTTATTTCTCAGGGTTAGGATTTTATTTCAAAAAGCAATAAGATGAAACCTGTAAGGAAATCAACAAGAACTATTAATCCACATGATTAATTTTATTATTAATCCACTCACTGATGGCTACACTCTACTTAAATGAAGTAAAACAAACACTACATTTTTGTTCTCTGGGTTATCTGACCTGTTAAAGCCCATGCCCCGCTCTTTGATTAATGAGAGACAATGAAAAGACAGATGCTTAGGAACTTTTTTTTTCTTTAGGTTTTTGTGGCTTTGGGGGCCTTTATTCATTAGTAGCTGGACAGGAAGAAAGGCAAAGAGAGAGAAGGGGAAGACATGCAGAACTGCATTGAGGACTGTAGCCTCTGCATATGGGGCTCCTGCTCTACCACTGAGACATGTAGCGCAGCTGTTTAGGAACTTTTAAGGAGCTTGTTTGAAAGCGTTCTTCAAAATCATTGGAACTCCGAGAGAATTTCATGTGCTCCTTTGGCACAGAGGTAGTTTGGTACCCAAAAAGGTGACTATGATGAAAAGATGTTATCTATTTGGCTGTTGTTGAGCAGTGGTGGCTGGTGGAGTTTTCTCCATGGGGGGGGGGCTATAATGCCAAAATAGACATATACCAAAACATATACTATGGTATAACACCAGTGTATTTACACAATGAAAACAAAAAAGTAACATTATATTGTATTAATTTTTGCACATAAATTTTGCTCTTCTATCATCGAGAGAAGCAAATTCTCAATTGTTTCACTTCTCAGTTTCTCAAAAGCTGAGATGAAATGTTTATTTTCCCAAACATGGCTAGTTGCGGTCCATGTGGATCCCAGATTGTTCATGCTTGTGTCTTTTCTAAAAAGTG